>OY482672.1:137109579-137269579 GCA_960531455.1 Urophora cardui
TGATGATGATGATGATGATGATGATGATGATGATGATGATGATGATGATGATGATGATGATGATGATGATGATGATGATGATGATGATGATGATGATGATGATGATGATGATGATGATGATGATGATGATGATGATGATGATGATGATGATGATGATGATGATGATGATGATGATGATGATGATGATGATGATGATGATGATGATGATGATGATGATGATGATGATGATGATGATGATGATGATGATGATGATGATGATGATGATGATGATGATGATGATGATGATGATGATGATGATGATGATGATGATGATGATGATGATGATGATGATGATGATGATGATGATGATGATGATGATGATGATGATGATGATGATGATGATGATGATGATGATGATGATGATGATGATGATGATGATGATGATGATGATGATGATGATGATGATGATGATGATGATGATGATGATGATGATGATGATGATGATGATGATGATGATGATGATGATGATGATGATGATGATGATGATGATGATGATGATGATGATGATGATGATGATGATGATGATGATGATGATGATGATGATGATGATGATGATGATGATGATGATGATGATGATGATGATGATGATGATGATGATGATGATGATGATGATGATGATGATGATGATGATGATGATGATGATGATGATGATGATGATGATGATGATGATGATGATGATGATGATGATGATGATGATGATGATGATGATGATGATGATGATGATGATGATGATGATGATGATGATGATGATGATGATGATGATGGTGATGCTGATGCTGATGCTGATGCTGATGATGTTGATGATGATAATGATGATGATGATGATGATGGTTATGGTGATGATGATGATGATGCTGATGATGATGATGATGATGATGCTGATGATGATTTTGATGATGATGATGATGATGCTGAGGATGATATGGTGCATTAGATGAGAGACTATACATCGCATGATGGCGTGCATTAAAGCAGCCACACAGCGGTTTAGACCTTGTTACGTGAATACATATCAGTCAGCACGGTGAGTTAATACCTCTACGAGTAGAAAGCCATTATGGTGATTTAAAAAACAAAGAAAAACGCATAGAAGAAGGTCTTCACTGCTTTGGAAAAATAATCGGAATAACTCGGTCGCATTTGCTGTTAACAATTATCGTCACTTATCACGTACTAGCGCACTTAAGTGAAGTCCAAACTGTATACATGTAAGTGCGTACAATGTATAATCTCTATCCGGAGCCATTGCTTTGTTTTTTTTTGTCAATTCGCAAGCAGCGCAGAAAACCACAAAAAGCAAATAGCAAAAATTTTGCAGTTGGTTAGACACAAAACATTTTGCCAATTGTAAATATTAAGTCGGGCGTAAGCCACTCGAAGAAGGTAAAAAAACACAATGGAAAGACCGTAAAAAAGCAATACATTTTTGTGCACACAAATGAATGAACAAAGACGGAGGAATGGCGTAAAGTAAAAGTAAAGTAAAGCAAAACAAATATGTATTAGTTAGAAATAAAGCGAATAATACGCGAAATAATGCAGTTGCTAACAGAGCATAAAGCACAACACGAAAAATTTTCTTGGATTATCGGAATGCATTGAAGTACACACGAACGGCATACAAAACGTGGAACAATGAATGCAATGATGATGATGATGAACAATTCAAGTGCATGGGCGTTGCTGGTCTTAGAGCTAGGATTTTGTGGAAAATTTTGATATTAACTTGTTATTGCAGTTGCATGTATGTAAATATATTTGTAGTATAGCTACAGCAGTAAAAGCAATAAGTAATAAGCAGTCCAGCACTGCAGTCTCCAATCTCAAGTCTTCCGTGTCTACAGTACCTAACTCATGTACTTAATATTTTAATTGATTTTGTTAATTGCTTTTTATGTAAACGAGTCAAATCGCATGACACTTATCCCGCTTCAATTTGCTTTAACAAAACTTATGCCACTTAAATTCATAATTATACGATCGAAAGAAACTGCATGCCTATGTCAAGTACTCGTATGCAGTAAGAATATGTGTGTAGATTTTACTTCAAAAATTGCTTGAATGCATTCGATAACAGTTGGCTGAACTTTCAATGCCGCGCTGTGAAGTGAGAATTCTTAAAAAGTCTAGCCATTGACTTTAAGTGTAGATATGTACATATGAGTGAAGAAAGAAAAAGCAATGGCAACCGCGTATAATGTTTTTTTTCGTCGTTGAGCTGCTTGCTTTTGTTAATTAAACAAATAATGAGGGAGATCTCGTACTCAAATGTCATCAATTCATTGAGAAGCGACAAATTTATTGAAATTTTTCTTTACAATCATTTCTAACGCCTTATCCGGTAATATTAAAGATTAATTTTATACGATCTACACGCTACTTTCATACTTGTTTCATGGAAAAATGCTTTCACAGCAGCAAAGTAATAATAATCATACGGACGTTAAGAAATATCGAACAAGATATTTTATATTAAGTTAAAATAGCATTAATTTAATACCTCACTAGAGTGCTGCCTACTGTCGAAACTCGACAGTTTTTCTAGCTGTTTTCTTATAACTAATGTGCAACTATAATTCTTGTATAATAGTTTGTTGTTATTGTCACGGTTATTACCTACTTTCTTTCTATTTCTGCTCTTTTCTTTCCTCAATTTATTTCCTACTTATTCTTTCTTATCCTTCTTATTGTGTTTTTGTTGTAGTGCTTTTACTACTTTTTTAAGTTTCTACTTTGAAACTACACTCCACTTCCGGCCAAACATGTTCACAATTGCATTGTAAGTTTGGTGAGCGCGCACAAACTCACCTATGCATGCGCATTGACACAGCTCTGTAGTGTTCAAAAGTATGCAACAACAACCACACGAAAATTTTCCAACGACGATTGTGGACGCATTTTCCAACCAATTTTAATGAAAATGGGCGCAGTTCTATTTGATAGCAATACCTTTCTAATGGTGTTCTTAGTTTTAAAACCGGTTCGGTAGTTTCGACGGAGAAGATGGAACAAAATTTAGCGTATTAATAATATAGATATTAAATTTTGTTTGTGTACCTTTACTTCCTTTATATAAAGCAGGGCTGCTCACCTCATAGGCACTCAAAGCACAATTGTTTTTGTTTTGCTCCGAATCATAGGCACAGATACATATTTGCACTTGAAATATGAAAACAAAATTTTCTTCGCACTCCCATAAGCACTCAGATATGAAAAAATTTTTATATGTATGTGCCTATGATTCATATTGAATGTGCAGAGCAAAGGCACTTTGTATAGGAGCTCGAGCACTGCCGTAATAAATCGAAATTTACAATAACAAATGTGTAATGAAAAAAAAATTCAAAAAATGAAAGCACTGTAAAAAATTTGTATTCAAAAACTTTGATATAAAGAATAAAAAAAACTAGTAAACCCGGCCACGCGATGCTGTGGCTTTCAATTACACTGTGCGACAATTTGAGGGTGGAAGAACGCTTATTGCCACATTTGAAAATTTTCATAGCTACTGGTTATTTTTATTTTCTGTGGACCTAAATTTTTTATACATAGATTTTGACCAAGGAGCCCCATAGTGAAGTTTTGTGTCGAATATTTTTCTAGACTATGGTAACCTTAAAGCGACCTACAAAAGGCCATTTGGCGCGCTCCTCCTTTTCTTTCTAGTTCTCTTTCTCTTCCCCTTTCCCCTTTATTTGCGCTTTATTTTCCCTTTATCCATTTTATTTTTCATATTTCCTCTTTCGCTTCCTGTCCTTCGCCATATCCGTCCCTTTCATTTTCCTCTTCCCTTTCCTTTTATCACCCATCTTCAGTGCTAGGCCTTGCATGACACTTCAAATTTAAAAATGAGATAAACTGTAGCGTAAAAATGGATTTTTGAACAGGTGGCACCCTTTTTGTAAACATTTTAATAAATTACTCATTTCCTTGCCAAGCACTTTCACATGACACATCAAATTTAAAAATCAAACAAACTATAACGTAAAACTTAATTTTTGAACAGGTGGCAACCCTTTATGTAAATTTTTTATTAAATTACTCAATATCAGGTCAAGTCTTTCATATGGCACCAAAAATTTTAAAATCAAACAAACTATACAGTAAAATTAAATTTTCAAACATCTGGCAACCCTTTTCAAAAAAATTAAACCTTCCTGCACATCTACAGGTCATGCTCTTTCATCTGACACCACATTTTCGAAAATCGGTATAACGGTGTAAAAGTTATGGTGCTTACAAATAATCGCTTAGCGTAATATATATAAAGATAAGATAAACTGTAGGGCAAAAACGGATTTTTGAACAGGTGGTACCCAAGTCCTTTCATATGACACCTCAAATTAAAAAATCAAACAAACTATAGCGTAAAACTGAATTTTTGAACAGGTGGCAACCCTTTTTGAAACATTTTTATTAAATAGCTCAATATCAGGTCAAGCCCCTTCATATGGTACCAAAAATTTTAAAATCAAACTATACAGTAAAATTAAATTTTCAGACATCTGGCAACCCTTTTCAAAAAGATTAAACCTTCCTGCATATCTACATGTCAAGCCCTTTCATCTGACACCACACCTTCTAAAATCGGTATAACGGTGTAAAAGTTATGGTGTTTACAAAAAATCGCTTAGCGTAATATATATAAAGATTTGTATGTTTGTGATACTACCATTTAAAAATAAATTCTAAAATAATATTTTATTGGAATTCATAAAAAAATTTAAATGAGCAAAAAAAATTTTCAGTGCATATACAAAATTTGTAGATGTATTGAGTTTTGTACTTTCAATACGAGAGCGTTGAGCAGCCCTGATATAAAGCTTCGTTCTATGGTAAAGCCCCTAACGAACTTTTGACGGTCAAAAGCCGCTTTTTGTGGCAGTGATAATTGTGTAAAATGAACCAATTCTGGTCTATGCTGAAATTTTTAGCTTGACCAACTTAATGAGTGGCCGCTGTGGTGCAGTGGGTAGAGTGCTCGCCTGCTATGCCATAGGTCTCGGGTTGAAACCCCAGTCCGAGCAAACACCACAAAAATTTTTCTAATTAGTAAAAATCCAATTATTGGGTTTTTTAAGAGCAGCGGTCACCTCTCGGCAGTGGGCGGCATACCCTCCGAGTGTATTTCTGCCATGAAAAAGCTTCTCACAAAAAATGCATTCGCCGTTCGGAGCCGGCATAAAACTGTAGGTCCACCCAATTAGTAGGAAAAAACAAAAAGGAGCACACCTCGAATTGGAAGAGAAGCTCGGCCATAAAACTCGTCAGAGTTATAATAGCGCCATTATAATATAATTATTGTTCATGTCAGTGGCGTAGTAAGAGAATTTTTCGGGGGGGGTCACAGCCAATGTATAAAATTTACCAAAATTAAAATTACCAAAAAAAACTACATTTTTTTTACAAATGATAAAAATCGCTAGCTTAGAATGCAAATTGTGTAAGTCCTTTTTTAAAACTTTGTAGGAGAGACAAAAAACAAAAAACAAACAAAATTCGAAATGAAAAAAAATTTTCTGTTCATATAAATATTTTGGACTTACACAATTTTCTTCGCTTTTTGGACTTACACAATTTGCGTGTCACTGAATAACAACGAGTAGAAATATGACAAGTATCTCAGAATTGCTTAGCGCGGTGCGTATCTGATTTTTTTAGCGTTCTAAATAAAAATACACTTTTTCATAAAAGTGGACTTACACAGCTTGCACTCCAAGCTAGCGAAATGTAATTTTTTTTCAGACTATAATTTTACATTTTAGTACACAAATATCGCTTATAATACATATATCAAACTCTTGAGGCTCTTGGCCACTTAAAATCTGGAATGTTAAGCAGTGTATACATATGTGTGAGTGTCGGGTGATTGACGCAAATATCTAAAAGATTTGATTATCATCAATGCGAGCCCGACAACAAGAACGTGTAGCACGACGACTGCCGATTGCACTAACACACATAAAAAAACTCACATATACACACTGCTTGACATGCCAGATTGTCAGTTGCCAAGGGCCTTTAACTATACTTCAAAAGTAAGTCTCATATTCTCTTCTGGAAATCTACGCGCATTGGAAATAGAATGGGGAAATATAATGGGGAACAATAATTCATCACTTTTTTCCCGACCCCATACTCTGCACTTGCCCCAGATGGTCGTAACTTAGCATATCTGAAGTTAATTTTTTTGTTTTTTTCTTACATATTTTTAAGTGCTAGTTTCAACTTGAATATTTATTATTTAAAGCATTTCATTTAAGTAATCGTGATGAATCCTAAAGCTTCAAGTAATTATTAACACTTTTCAATAATATCCTTGGTTTCCAATAATTCTAAGTTTATAGTTTTAAGCTTTTAAAGTTGGGATATTTAAAAAAAATTATCACTCTTTTTATACTCAGCTGTACTAGTACACAGAGTATTATAGTTTTGATTTCCTAACGGTGGATTGTAACAGAATGAAATAATCGAGATAGATATAGACTTATATATATCAAAATGATCAGGGTGAAAAGAGAAATCGATTGAGCCATGTCCGTCCGTCTGTCCGTCTGTCCGTCTGTCCGTCTGTCCGTCTGTCCGTCTGTCCGTCTGTCCGTCTGTGAGCACGATAACTCGCGCAAAAATTGAGATATTTTGATGAAATTTGAAATGTAAGTTGGTATCAAGACAGGAACGGATGGTATTGAAAATGGGCGAAATCGGACCATGACCACGCCCACCTCCCCTATATAGTAAAAATCGGAAATTTTGTATCTCGGTCACTAATAGAGCTAGAGTGATAAAATTTCACACACGTATTGAGCTCAGGCCCTTATGAAGAAATATGGTGAAATTTTGGAAAATGGGCGGTGCCACGCCCACTTATTAAGGGGCAAACATTGAAAGTTTTATGAGTCATAACTCAGAAACCGTTGAAGATATATCGATGAAATTTGGTAGGCGTGATATACTTACTTAGGCAAATGTTTGGACGAAAAATTTCCAAAATCGGTTGACGACCACGCCCACTTTTATATATGGGTATTATAATGTGACCTAATAAAAGCATTTTAAGCGATATCTCTGTCAAATATAAAGATATATCATTGGAATTTTATGGAAGGTGTCCAACTATGGACGTAAAACAAAAAATACAAAAATTTTGGAAAATGGGCGTGGCACCGCCTCCTTTTAGAAGCAGGAATATACGAGATTTCTGAGCCCATAACTCGACAAATAATCGATATATTATGACGAAACTTGGTCTATACACTTTCACTACTTGTAGTAATACATGTTCGAAATTTTAGCGAAATCGGTTGACGACCACGCCCACTTTTATATATGGGTATCATAAAGTGGCCTAATAAAAACATTTTAAGCGATATCTTTGTCAAATATAAAGATAATTCATTGAAATTTTGTGGCATGAGTTCTACAATAGATCGAAAACATAAAATAGAAAAATTTCGGAAAATGGGCGTGGCACCGCCTCTTTTCAGACAAAGGAATCAACGAGATTTCAGAGCCCACAACTCGACAAATAATTGAGATATTATGACGAAACTTGGTTAATACACTTTTATAACTTGTGTTAATAGACACGCAAAAATTTATTGAAATCGGTTTATGACCACGCCTACTTTTTAACAAAGATATTTCTGGAACACCCTTTGGGAATTTGTAACAAGACTTCTTTGTAACTAGAAGTCATAAAGGAATGAAATTTTGCACAAAGAATAATATTCATATGCTTAGTTGGATGACTGATAAAAATGTTGAAAATGGGCGTGGCTACGCCCACTTTATGCGGCACTCGCTTTATATAAAATACACCCTATATCGAACAAACGCAAACAAACAATGAAAGCATACAGATGAGTATCTAATGTTCGATTCCACTCGAACTTAGGCTTCCTTACTTGTTCATGTTAAAAATTGGTTTTGTTATGTTGCTCTGTCATACTCAGTCAAATTAACCCTCGGACATGGTATCTAGTACAATTAGTAGTTTGCCGACAAAAAATTACGTCGCACAAAGCCGCACTTCACTACTAGATACAGCGTTATTCATATGTACCTACAATAATTTTCTTTTTGTGTTTTATATTCAATTTTAATGTTTATATTTCTAACGCATATCTTGGTTAATGTAAGTGATGCTCAAAAGTAACCCAGATATTTAGCAGCGATTATTGTTAACTTTTTAGGCAGTATTTTTAGTATTTCCAATTTTTAAAAGTCAAGGAAGTACTTATCATAAAAAGGGCTAAGAATTATAAAGCTACATTTTTTAGAAGATTTTTGAGTATGCAATTTTGCAGCTCATTCAATTGTAATATAATAATATGCAGCATTCAACTTTTTGAAAAATTTCATTGGCTTTTCGGAAATTTTAATTGAAACGGTCTCACGTACATATAAGGCAAACACCCTACAGAAAAAAATTTCTAAAATCGACGGAAATTTTTACAGCATTGAGAATTCCACTTTTTACACTAAAATTGGTTGGCTACATAACAGTACACTTAGAAATCTCCTCAAAATCTTCTATAAATTCTGGCCTCGCTTTGAAATTTTTAATCCACTTTTAGAAATTTCTACGATTTTTCGGATTTTTCCCATAAGCTTAGAAATCCTGCTTAAGGCGATTTTTATTGAAAATTTTTTTACATTTTTAAACGAAAATAAGAGAGTCAAATTTTCGAGAACTCTTTGAAATAAATTTAAAAACACTGGCGTATGATTTTTTTTGAGTCACTGTATATATTTTTCAATAAAATCGACTTTTAACACAAATTATTAAAATTTTGCATTAAACAAGCAATTTCGAATAGATGTACACAATAAAATATTTTTGGCCGCATAAAACTTGAAAATCTACCTATGTGCTACGGTTATAAATAATAATTTTCTTATATAATTTAGTTTTTTAATATTCCATTTTGACAGACATTAAGTAAAATCTCAAGTTCAGTTACTCTTATACATTGCATATTTATTCCCATTGTATTATTATTATATTTATTCCCATTGTATTATTATTATAATGAGATCTATTGTGCTAATTCCCATTGTAGTTTATACTAATATTATTTGATTAAGATGATAAGTAATTGAAAGAAAACTTGAAATTTGAATAATTGGCGTTACTTTTCTGTTATTAGCATGTTAATAACAGCAATACCGTATAATAATTGTAGCGTTTGTTGAGCCGTAGGAAAGTGCAGGAACCGTAGGAATTTTACCACAAAAGAGCGAATATAAGTACAAAGAATGTAAATTGTGGTAAAATTCCTGCGGTTCTTGCACTTTCCTACGGCTCAAAAAACGCTAGAATTATAAATAATACTTCGTGAAAAAGCGCTAAATTTCGAATTACCAATTTCGAAAAATTACTATTCTCATTGATTTTTTCCTGAAAAAGAAATGTATGCTAATAAAGCATCTCTTAGTTAAAGATGGTTTTATGGTCAAAACAAATCTTTCGGGGGGGGTTTTGTCCCCAAAACCCCCCCCGTTACTACGCCAATGGTTCATGTAATTTCCATATACAAAATCAATCTTCATATTTGGGTCCGATAAGAATTTTATTACTTTCCTCTTAGAAAGCTAACTCAGTAAAAACGCTATGTAATCAAAATTACCACAAAGAAATGTTTGAGCTAATAAAGCAAAAAGTGTTTTTCTAAGATTTAATCCTCTTATGACATTAGTCCATTTAATTCCATTTTTAGGGTTTAAATCAGTTTCATTCGACTTAAGCTTAATTTACCAAAACTTAGTTTATGAACGTAAAAAAATTATTTTTCAATTAATTTACCTTAACCTAACATAATTTTGCCTAGCTCAACTTAGAAATAATAGGCTAATATACACACATTTGTTCATATACATGTATGTATTTATACATTTATTAATTTCACTATATATACTCAGCCTTCTCAATATTTTGGTAAGACTTATGGATTCATTTGCATATTTTTGTACTTAAAGCAGAGCTAAATAAAGTCTTTTATTATTATTATTTTTTTTTTTTCCATGAAGGATATAAAATTGTAAAAATCTAATCAACCAAAGTTAAAAGTTTAGCAAATAAAAAGGGATTCTTTGATGGTATGTTTGCCTAAGTTGTTAACACTTTTTGTTGCCAAAGGCGCTGTCATTTGAGTAGTAGTATTTAAAAGAACAAAAAATCATATGTGCATATCTACATACATATTTAAATTGATATTATACATTTTATATATACATTCTAAAATCCTCCCAAAATATGTCGACTTAATTTTTGTTCATAAATGACTTACGGTCATCAATCCTTTTGGCATTTGGCATTTCAAATTCATACATTTATCAAAACCCTGAATCGCGCGTTAAATGAAATGAATATTTCAAAGCAGAACAACAACAACAAAAAAAGCAAAAATTAACATATAAACTAAAAAAAGGTATGCTGTATAATACTAAAATGCCGGCAGTAAAAAAAAAACTTCAATTGTGATTTTTCTCCCTTTTTTGTGTGTTAAATTAACAACCGCAAATATTTGGCAAAAATTTTAAAGCGCCCCACAGCTAAATAAATGGGCTTTAGTTTGATTTTGTTTGTTGGAGTTGCTTGTGCCGAGAGTGATAGCGCTGATGTGCGGCAACTAATGTCACAAAACTTGCGTGAAACATGAAAAAGGTTTGTCAGAAAGTGGGGGGATTTTTTATAATACTTTTTAAAGATAAATACTTACATACATACATACATACTTATATATGTAACAAAAAAAAGAAATATATCCATATAAACACTTAATATAATGCCCAGTAATGCAAATCGAAGGAAAAAAACTAAATTCTACACCTTTTCCAGATTGAATTCAGAAAACTCCAATTATATTTCAGAAAACACCAATTGGATTTCAGAATAGGTAATTGGATTTCAGAATTTGTCATTTGGATTTAAGAATAGTTATCTGGATTTCAGAATCTGTTAATTGGATTTCAGAATAGGCAATTGGATTTTAGAAAACAAAAATTGGATTTCAGAATAGGTAATTGGATTTCAGAATGTGTGAATTGGATTTCAGAAATAGAGAATTGGATTTCAGAAATAGAGAATTGGATTTCAGAAAATACCTTTCGAACTATTTTTGCCATGTAAATACTTGATTATATATAAAGAAGGCCATGGAAAATGCAAAAATTATTTACTATGGAATAAAGTAATTCGTAATTTTTATGCCGTTCAGTTGTAATTGTATTTTTAAAAATGAAGTTTCGCGATAACTGCGTAATCTCTCATTTTGAATGGAACTTACAAATTATTTTCGAACTTTACGAAATAAAGTTTATGATATCTGAAATCCAATTTTCGTTTTCTGAAATCCAATTGTCTATTTCTGAAATCCAATTCACACATTCTGAAATCTAATTACTTATTCTGAAATCCAATTTTCGTTTTCTGAAATCCAATTGCCTATTCTGAAATCCAATTAACAGATTCTGAAATCCAGATAACTATTCTTAAATCCAATTTTTGTTTTCTGAAATCCAATTACCTATTCTGAAATCCAATTGGCGTTTTCTGATTTCAATCTGGAAAAGGTGTAGTTTTCAGAATTTGAATTGTAATTTCGTTAATTTAAATTCTTATTTTTCTGGTTTCATTTTAAATTTTTTTGAACTTGAATTATAATTTTCTAAATTTTGATTGTAATTTTTTTTAATTTTTTAAATTGGTTTATCTATAATTTCCTGAATTTGCAATTTGAATTCTAATTTTCTAAATAGGATATATAAATTTCTAAAGTTGAATTGTAATTTTCTGAACTTGAATTGTAATTACTAAATTGAGTTGTAATTTTCTGTATTCGAATTGTAATTTCTGAGATTAAATTGTAATTTCCTGAACTTGAATTGTAATTTTCTAAATTTAGTTGTAATTTTCTTTGTTTTAATTGTAATTTTCTGAACTTGAATTGTAATTTTCTAAATTGAGTTGTAATTTTCTGTATTCGAATTGTATTTTCTGAGGTTAAATTGTAATTTTATGAACTTGAATTGTAATTTTCTAAATTGAGTTGTAATTTTCTGTAACCGGATTGTAATTTCTGAGATTAAATTGCAATTTTCTGAGTTTGAATTGTAATTTTATAAACTTCAATTGTAATTTTCTGAACTTGAATTGTAATTTTCTGTATTTGAATTGTAATTTTCTAAATAGAGTTGTAATTTTCTGAGTTTGAATTGTAATTTTATGAACTTCAATTGTAATTTTCTGAACTTGAATTGTAATTTTCTGAGTTTGAATTGTAATTTTCTAAATTGAGTTGTAATTTTCTGTATTTGAGTTGTAATTTTCTGAGTTTGAATTGTAATTTTATGAACTTCAATTGTAATTTTCTGAACTTGAATTGTAATTTTCTGAGTTTGAATTGTAATTCTATAAACTTCAACTCTGAACTTGAATTGTAATTTTCTGAACTTGAATTGTAATTTTCTGAACTTGAATTGTAATTTTCTAAATTGAGTTGTAATTTTCTGAGTTTGAGTTGTAATTTTCTGAACTGGAATTGTAATTTTCTGAGTTTGAGTTGTAATTTTCTGTAATTCGATTGTAATTTTCTAAATTGAGTTGTAATTTTCTGAATTTAATTGTAATTTTCTGTATTTGAATTGTAATTTTCTGATTTTGAGTTGTAATTTTTTGAATTGGAATTGTAATTATTCGAACTTGAATTGTAATTTTATGAATTTTATGTGCAACGGAAAAAGTTTTAGCAACAGACACCGTTTATTCAAATCTCAATTTCAGTTAACTTTAGACAAGCTTAGTACATTATTTTCGTTTTTGTATTTGAAAATTTCATTTCAAAATCTCATTTGCGTTTTATATGCTTTTCAAAGTGTTTCATCTGAATAGGGAGAGCAATACGAGCGAAACAATGTGTGGGTTGCCAGCGGCAAAATGAGAAAAGGGATCGTTGTTAGGAGGTCGGAAGTAGTAGGAGTTAGAAATTTTGTAAACATAAACAGACTTTAGTTTCAAGTTTTAAGCTTTAGTGTTGCTCACTGCTCGTTGATAACTGTCGCCATGTTTGCGGGTTGACCACCACCATTTATGGCATATGAATATTTTATTTTGTTAGTTTTATTATTTCCCTTTATTTTATTCTCCATGCGACTAACAAAGTAATTCATATGAATATTTATTGATATACATATTTATATATGTATGTATTTCTGCGTATAACCTGAGCTCATTTCCTACATGAGTTCTTACTATTTCACTCTAAGGCATCCTTACTTATCTTATTTGGTTTTCCCTGCTTTCTAAGCCGCCAGCAAATGGGCTTCTGTGAGGTCAGTTTTCCATATTCTTTTTTTTTTTTTTTGTTCTGTGATGTGGATGTCACATCGAATAGAAATAGAAAGAAAAGTGTTTGAAAAGGATAATATTTCTTTATGTGAGCACATAAACTTTCATGTGAGTATTTATGTGCTTGTATGTATAAAAAAGGAGAAAACGAAGCCGTTTGAATAAGGCAATAGTCGAGTATATGCTTTTTATTCGTTCACATTTCAAAACAAAATAAATACATTTCTGAGTTTAGCGCGAAGCATATAACATTAACTATTACATTTTCACAAGAAAAATATGACATGCGTTTAGCGTGTTTTTAAATCAAAATAATCCAACTAAGTGAATTACAGTTCAAACATAATAACTATTGTACTCAATGAGCCAGAAAATACAAGCGCCAAATTGATGGAAAGAAAAAAAAGAAGCGCAACGCACACAATATCAAACACTAGAGTAAATCAAACACTAAAGTAAAACTAACAATTTACGTGAAAAAGCGAAATACATTGGCTAAGCTACAGCTAGACAGCAGTTGGAGTTGAAGCTTGAGTTATTATACCCAGCTGCAGGCGAACAAAATCGCTTTCGATTGCATAGAAATATGAGCTGCTTGAAGTTGAAAATAATTCTAGGCAAACGCTTGTGATCAGCACTCATGATTTACTTAAGTTCCTAGATGCCGCATTGCGCAAGTCGATTGTATTGTGATTTACGATATTGCAATCAGCTGTTGGTTCATGACGTCATAATGGAAATTACGCAGCGGAGACACTTTCTTACGATATTCGCATACGTTTTTGTTTTTGTATTATTTTTTTAGACACAAATATCGTAAATATCGAATTTAGTACGTTACGAACAGAGGGTAATTTTTTACGATATTTACATGAAACATTTCGTCGCTCCGGAAGAAGAAAGACGCATGTCAGTAATTTGTCGACGAAAAAAGGCGCATTAAAAATATGTCGGGGAAGAAAGACGCATTAGCATTAATATTGAAAAAAATCGAATCCGTCTTTCTTTCCTACAAAATATTTAAATGCGTCTTTCTTTATTGTAAAAAAAAATAGAGTCTTTCTTTCGAAAAATATTTTTAATTCGTCTTTCTTTGAAAGAAAAAAAGTTTGCGTCTTTCTTCCTCAACAAAACAGTTTGCGTCTTTTTTCTTCTAAAGCGACGATTTATATTCGAATATCGTAAATTTTCTTTTACTGTATGTATATTGTACATGACGTTTAAATGAAAAACATTTACATTGTTCGAATGAATTTTTTTTCATGAAATTCTTAAAATAAAATTTCGGCGATTCGAATATCATAAATTGGATTTTACCGTCAACAATTTTTTTACAATATTCGCATGAGTTTTTGTTTTTAATGAATTAATTATTTTCATTTATTTAAATTCGAATATCGTAAATTTAGTTTTACGGTATGTATATAGCACATATCGTTCAGATAAAAAACTTTTACGATATTTGAATGCATTTTTTTTATAAAATTCTTAAAATAAAATTTCGGCGATTCGAATATCTTAAATTGCGTTTTACCGTAAACAATTTTATTACGATGAGATTTTGTTTTTTAATGAATTAATTATTTCCATATATCGTAAATTGTGTTTTTATCGTATATTAATATCGAATTCAACACATGACGTAAATTTAAATTCCAATATCGTAAATTTAGTTTTACGGTATATAGCACATGACGTTCAGATAAAAAACTTTTACGATATTTGAATGCATTTTTTTATAAAATTCTTAAAATAAAATTTCGGCGATTCGAATATCGTAAATTGCGTTTTACCGTAAACAATTTTTTACCATATTCGCATGAGTTTATGTTTTTTTAATGAATTAATTATTTTCATATATCGTAAATTGTGTTTTCATCGTATATTTATATCGATTTCAACACATGACGTAAATGCGCAGATCGTAAAAACACTTCTCGTTCTGTCAACGCCATCTATGATTCATTGCCTTTAACTCTAAAAGCTTTTACTTTGTCGTGTGTAATTTTGGGTTGTAGTGTGTGCTTTTGGGTTGCCTTTGCAATAGACAGAACACAACTGGTTATTAAATCTCATACAGATTAACCCTTTTTTATATGTGTTGTTAGTGTGATCTGCTGTGCGCTCACATCATTGCATCAAAATGACAATCCATCGAATCGTTTCGACTTAATTCGCATGGAGGAGCACTCTTGCGAAATAAATGCTGTACAAAAACAAAAACGATTTGGAAAATATTGCAAAGGGCGCGACGGGGGGGGGGGGGACGAGGTATGCAAATGAAAGTATGTACGTACATAGAAATGCATGTGAATGAATGTGGGTAATTGTGTATGGAAGACCTCGCTCTCCTTCTCTGTCTCTCTCTCTCTCTACCAATGTACATACACGCATGTATGTATGTAAGGATCTAAATAGTCAATTTGATTTCCCCACAATTTGCGACTAATGACTCGAATTTGCTTGAATCGCTTAAATTAACTTAATCGTGTAATTCTATGCAATTAAAGCTCGCATTCATGGTTCTTCTTTATTGAGTTTTTGTGTGTGTATATGTACATCTGTATATTCCAAAATATCAGAGCAGAGCAAATATGTATATTGTTACGCCACACCACCAAATTTACTCCATAAAATAAACGACAACAATCACATTTATTAAATGTAAACTTCCCCAAGGATAAGCTCAAGTGCAATAATTTTAAAAAATATTAACAACGAGAAAAAAACTAAATAAATAAAATTTATTAAGAAGTACCGCAAGTAGGGTTTATACGAGATGGGCCAAGCAGCGCAACAATGTAGATAATAATAATGCACGCGCTTACATATACTGTGGTTTTACAAACACACACACACACAGGTATTTACCCTGCAGCGAAATCAACTAGTTGTAAACTAATTGACAACTAGTTGGCCATACAGCTCAACTAGTCAGCCATCTATCTTTTTTCCATATTAGCAACTTGTATTTTTAACACGGCGATGACCTAGGAAATGGCAATTGTCAGTATCCACACCAGAGTCATACCACTTTACTGACTAGTCAGTATCCACACCAGCATCATACCACTTGACTGACTAGTCAGTATACACGCCAGCATCATACCAATTTGCTGACTAGTCAGTGTAGATATCAGAACTATACCAGTTGACTGACTAGTTTACATGCTACTCCAATGAAAATAAAAATTGCAAAATAAAGTTTCTAATACATTTATTTAGTTATTAGAGTATGATATTTAAATTAAAGAATTCAGGCACATTAGATTGTGATCTTGCATATTAACATTTATATTGATGATTTTCTGACTTTATACAAACATATGATGTACTTTTTTCCATGGCTGAAGTAGTATCTAATATACTGGGCTATATTAACATCTCAAATTATGTTATATTTGTGGTATTCACCTGATTTAATGATCTAACAATTTGTAACCAACTAAATCTACAAGGAGCCTACTACGCAGGGTTCGAATACTACAACAATAAAAAAGCTGTTTTACTTTTACTGCATACGTGTTCATTGCAACCTCCAGAAACCCCGGATACATTCGTTTTTAATTTAAAACCCTTTTTTGGAAAAACTCCTTGTTTCGTAACTAATCTCAATTTGTTTCCTATGAAACTAGTTGGGCAACTCCCATAATTTATCTAGTCAGTTAACTGGTAGGTTAGCTGACTAGTTTGGACTTTCGCTGCAGGGTATCTACTTAATACACCCTGCAAGAATTGTGTGACCGAAAGTACTACCGCCATTACAAAAATATGAGATAGAATAGGATTGAATGGAATTTGAGAATAAACATACGGAAACGTGATGAATGAAACGGTCACAAAAGTTCCTGATGCGCTTAAGAATGTGATAGGGAATATGCCAAAACTTTTGGTCATGCCTGCCGGTCATATGACCAACATAGTTCTTGCAGGGCAGCTTATATGAGCATGCTCGAGTTACGTATACGCCCTGGTGCGTGCCAAGCGCATTTTTATACACAATATCTATATATGTATGTATGTGGCAATGTGTGCGCGAATGTGTGTAAATAGAAGTAATGATTTGCCAAGAAGAAGAAGCGGAAGCAGAGCACATCAAAGCATAGCAGCACTGAGCAGCACGTTAGCGATCAGAAGAGTTATTTTTTAAGTGAAAATTTATTATGCCAGCGCGCTCGTTAGTGGCACAGTTGTGTTCTGCAGTGTGTGTGTGTGTGTCTATGGGTATGGGCGTGTAAGCCGCAACTTGCAATTATTAATTTTAATAATGTTCATAACTTAAAAGTAGAAATGCATCAAAGAAAACGAAAAAAATGCAATGTAATCTTATTAATTTTTTCAATTTCAAGAAATTTCCCCTTTTAGGTAATTTTCGTAATTAGTAAAATTGCTTCAAATTTATCATTATGACTCACTGAAGTTTAAGCAAACAATTTTATTAAGTTTTCAGAAAATTTCCTCTTTTTGGGAAATTTTGAAAATTAGGATAATTGTGTGAAATTTGCTAATTTTGACTCAGTAAAGCTTGAAGGATACGATTTTATTTAATTTAAAAAAATTTCCTTTTTGGGAAATTTTAATTTAGAGTATTTTTTTCAGTTTCACCACTATAACTCTTTAAGAAATTGACACAAACAATTTTGGTTGATTTTAGGACAATTTCCCATTTGAGAAATTTTAGAAATTAGTATAAGTTTGTGAAATTTAACAGTTATTACTCAGTAAAGCTAGAAGGATACGATTTTATTTAATTAAAAAAAAAAATCCTGTTTGGGGAATTTTAATTTGAGGCGTTTTTTTTTTCAATTTTGCCACTATGGCTCGTTTAGACGTTAAGGCAAGCAACCTCAATTGATTTTAAAAAAAAAATTCCCTCTTTGGGAAATTTTGTAAATTAGCATAATTGTGTAAAATATACTACATTTATACCAACTGTGCCGCTCTATATACTTTTAGGATCAATTCTGAGCCAGTATGTATAAATTTTTTTCCTGGCAGCAAATAAACGCGCATAAATTCCACACATACATAACTGGTTAATTTGTGTTTCGTGTGGTGAGTTCCGTAAGTAGCGGATTGGTATTAAATGTGATCATACCGATGACCGATTGGTACACCGTGCTACAGCATTTTTGAGGGCGGAATGGTACTATCTATGGATTAGTGGCCGCTGTGGTGCAGTGGGTAGAGTGCTCGCCTGCTATGCCAGAGGTCTCGGGTTCAAACCACGGTCCGAGCCAAACAAATTTTTCTAATTAGTAAAAATCCAATTATTGGGTTTTTTAAGAGCAGCGGTCACCTCTCGGCAGTGGGCGGCATACCCTCCGAGAGTATTTCTGCCATGAAAAAGCTTCTCACAAAAAATGCATTCGCCGTTCGGAGCCGGCATAAAACTGTAGGTCCACCCAATTAGTAGGAAAAACAAAAAGGAGCACACCTCGAATTGGGAGAGAAGCTCGGCCATAAAACTCGTCAGAGTTATAATAGCGCCGTTGTATTATTATTATTATGGATGCAAGAGCTAATCCCATATATGTAATAGAAGCCTGAAATAGTTTTGAACTAAATATTTGGTCACACTTCTTTGCAAAGACAATTTGAAATTTTGCAATTTTTTAGGCTAACTGAGCTCAAGGAATTTACTAAGCTACAGAGTGGTACTCCTTAAGTCATCTTAGCGTAGGCTGTTGCCTTTATTAGGTAGATGTTGAAATTATTTTTCTTAGCAGAAAGAAGTACCACATTTAGTATCTACATATATCTACCTTTAGTTATACGCGAATTGTGCTTGTCACACCACATAAAATCGCTTCAAAGAGATTATGATGATTTTTATTTATCATATTTTATTTATTTATTTATTATCCACTGTCATTCACAATTTACTGCATTACATTTTGTGTGACACCTTTCGAATGTGCGTAAAAGCGGGATTATCTGGCATGGATTCCTTAAACATATACATATGTACACACATTCATACACATATACCTACAATAAAACATAAAAATACATATGTACATATATAATATTATATATGTATATATTATACGAGTATATGTATGTACGTAAGTCCTTCATTTATCCCATTTATTTTCTTTCAGATCTCTTATTACTTTGATTTATCTTTTCATCTTCATGCGCAGATTAAGATTCACATTGTTCGCATGAAACATATGTAAATTTACAAACAGTATACAAATGTACATGTTATAACAACCGCACATAAATACATTTTCCTCTTGTCTTGCATCAATTTGTGTGCCATCCAACATGGAAATTTTCATATTTTCATCATTTACTTGATGCCATCACATTTCTTTTTTTGTCATTTTTTAATGTCACATTGTCGCATGGTTGAATTGTTTCGTTTATTTCGGTTTATTATTTCTTTTCGTAGCAGGTAATATTTTTTGTTGCATATTTTCTTTCAGATAAATAGTAATTGAACACTCAACATACATATGTACATACATATATAAGAATAAAGAAAAAATACAGTATACTTGGAAAAAATATATGTTTTTTTGCAAGAAATTTCCCAAAAACAAGCACATTAAAACAAATGAAATAAATGCTTCGTCTTTGCAATATAAATTGCGAAGTACTTAAATTTATTATTTTCATGCTAAGGTAATAAATTTCGTTTTATGGTAATTTTAATTGTGCAAATTTTTAATTTTTTGAAAATAAAAGTGTTAAAGAGAGTTAAAATTAATATCGCACTGTAAAATGAAGTTTGTTAGTATATGTATATTAGAATTCTATTTTTTTTTTAAAAAAAAAAAAAATTTCCCTAAAAATTTCCCACTAGGGAAATTTAGATAAAATTTATATTTTAACGTAAAATAGCTTTACTTATATTTTTCTTACATAAACAAGTTAAAGTAAGAATTTCCCGCCAGAGAAAAACTTTCTTTGCAATGAGAAATCAATTGTTTGCAAAATAAAGTTAAAACAAAAATTACCCTAAAATTTTCCAACAGGGAGTTTCGAAAAATTTATATTTTAGCGTAAAAAGAGCTCCACTTCTGTGTGAATCTATTCAATCAACTTGTCACTTGTATTTGATCACCTGTTTGCCCAACGCTTCGCTGACAAATTCCAGCATCATCAGGGGCGGCTGTTTATTTTTTTTTATAACAAGATAACAAAAACAACAAAAATTGAACATTAAAAAAATGGCAAAATTAGCAAAAAGGCAAAAGTTATTGCATTGATTCTATAATCACTCACCGTGAACAAAATTTTTTTGTTTATATAAACTGAACATATACATACATATATCTATTTTAAAACAACATTTAGCTTAACACAAAAATACATAAAGGACCGGAAAAAGCAGTAGCACTTTGTGTGGTCCACTTATGTATATTTTTTTTGAACAAGTTCAAATAGAAACATTTGCCACTTAGGAAATTTTGTAATATCTCTTGTTAACTTTTTCAAGCGCTAAGAAATAAATTTTTCAAAATAAAGCTAAAACTAAAATTTCCCTAAAAATTTCCCACTAGGGAAATTTGGTTAGCATTTTTATTTTAGTGTCAAAAGAGCTTCACTTATTTTTTTCTTACACAAACAAGTTGAAGTAAAAATTTCCTACAAAGGAAATTTTTTAAAATCTTTTTTTCTAAATTTTTTTGGCCATGCGAAATTATTTATGCGAACATACAGTTGAAATTTTGGTAGCCCATTAGAAACTTTTGTAAATATGTATATATATTTTAACGTACGAAAGAACTCTATGTAACTTTACTATCTTGTAAAATAAAGTTGGAAAAAATGTTCCGCCTAGGAAATTTTGCAAATTTCTTTTATTGAGTTTTTAATGCATTGATAAATCTATTGTTTGCAAAATAAAGTTAAAACAAGAATTTCCCACTAGAGAAATTTGATTAAAATTTTTATTTTAGCGTAAACACAGCTTCACGTATCTTTCTCTTCCACAAACAAGTTTAAGTAAAAATGTCCCACTAGGGAAATTTTTTAAAACATCTTTTATTAGCTTGTTTATTCATTGAAAGGTCAATTTTTGCAAAACAAAGATGAAAAAAAATTTCCCTAAAAATTTCCCACTAGGGAAATTTGGTTAACAGTTATTTTTTTGTATGAAACAAATTTCAAAGGGTTTTCTGAAAATGAAAATTTATGTAAATAAGACAAACGTGCTCGGGAAAAGGCAAATTGGTTTACTTAAAAATAAATACGCAATTTTTCGGAAATGCAATTTTGGAAATGCAATTTCCTAAATGAGAATTTGCAACATGTTTTGATACAAATGTTTCGATACAGCATTAGCTATAGAAATTGCAGAGCTCAAAATTTAATTGACAGCTTTGTGCGTAAGTACGTATGCAAATAGCAAGTGTAAGACGTTTAAGTAATTTGCTGAAATTGCTTGTCTTCTGTTTTTGAAGGCATTTCCATTTTATTACCTAATATACATGCATACATATATCGCACATGCTTAAAAATACTTATATTTATGCATATATTCACATATGACGCAGATACATACGTATGAAAATCCAACAGCTTACAGGCATTTGCTTATTCCCATTTGCATTTGCGTATTTTCATACTTTTATCGCGACTGATTGTGCACAAAATTGTTGTTTTTGTTTTTGTTACTTTTACATTGAATTATGTAAACTTTTGGTAATAAACCAAGTCATAAACAACATTTTTTATGAAGTAATAAGCAATGCGATTTTCTGCTTCTGTGATTTTCTTTTATGCTTTTACCTTGAAAAATGGTTGCATTAATAAAAAAACATGCATCAAATTTATGCTGTTTGGTTGCTTGGTTGATAAACATTTACCCAAAGCTGGCTGGTTGCTACAAAGTTATGTTTACAAACATTTTTTATTGAAATTACCTTGAAATTATTATCGAAGGGTAAATGTTGTATACTTTTTTTTATGAGGAAAGGTATGCAGATTTCTTTTAGTAAACTTTTGTTGTAATTATCAAAATTTTACTACAGTCGTCTTTCATAATTAAAACTAGAGGGAGACTAGTTATATTTCAGTGCAGTAAAATAGCAAATAAATGCAAGAAAAAAAAAAAACAATTGTGAGAAAAGTATACAATCATTAATTTATCGTCTCTTGAAACCCAGAGCTATTTAATATCAGAAAAATTAGCAACGTCCAACGAGCAGCTTTAGCCGGAATAACCGGTTCCTATAAGCCTTGTCCATCGAACGCACTAAAAATCACACTAAACCAATTACCACTAGACCTATATATTCGTGAAACCGTAAACTTCATCGCGTTAAAACTACGGGAGTCGGGTTGCTGGACGGAAAGACGGCACGGCCGCATGACAGCATGCACAGCAGGCTACCTGACGGAGTTCAGGCACCACATAACCTTTTTCCATCACTAAGTTTAGAGGGCAGGGCTTCAGTGTGACGTTGCCGTAAACAAGAGTGTGGAAGAAAAACAGCGTACGTGGGAATAGAGCAATCTCAAACTACGCCAGACATCGGAAAAAGTGGCCCACACGGGCAAATGAGAAGCATCACACACATTCTAACCAATATAACGCAAATCGTTCTGCGCTCACCAACATAAACTCTCGCACAATTTTGTGGTTATGATCTACACCGTCAGATCCAAAATGGACTTTGGTGTTGGAGCTGGGGTTTTCTCTAAAGAACTTAATAATATAATATAATACGATGGCGCTTTTATAACTCTGACGAGTTTTATGGCCGAGCTTCTCTCCCAATTCGAAGTGTGCTTCTTTTTGTTTCTCCTACTAGTTGGGTGGACCTACAGTTTTATGCCGGCTCCGAACGGCGAATGCATTTTTTGTGAGAAGCTTTTTCATGGCAGAAATACACTCGGAGGGTATGCCGCCCACTGCCGAGAGGTGACCGCTGCTCTTAAAAAACCCAATAATTCGATTTTTACTAATTAGAAAATTTTTTTTTGGTGTTTGCACGGACTGAGGTTTGAACCCGAGACCTCTGGCATAGCAGGAAAGCACTCTACCCACTGCACCACAGCGTCCAACTAAATGGGTATCTTTAATTTTGTCTCCCCAGTTCAGCCAACATCTTCCAAGCGGAAGTTTTTGGCATTGAAACGGCTTATGTGCTCCTACTGAAACAGATGGTAATGGGGGACAGCCAGGCTGCGCTTATGGCGCTTAACTCAGCTATCACGATAACCAAAACCATACGCAGCTGCAAAAACATGCATAAAACAGCGACCGCTACATGATTATCCATATCCATCATATCGGTTCCTGGTCACAGGAACATCGATGGTAATCAGAAAGCAGATGAAGTGACGACAATGGTGGAAAATATGGATGTTAACAGAGCAGCCAACCTAAGCTACCCACTCACAAAAACGACACATCCAAATAAAAGTCGGACAGCAGGCAACTTTTCGATAGGACTCCGCGCATACTTGTAAGGCCACGAAGCAAACGTCGGCGGCTTATGATGTCACAAGAACCAACGATTTAATGAGAAGTTCCTCTTCCAGGAAAAAGGCACGATTACCGGACACTAGCCAGCGATGTAGCTGAGGTGCTAGCAAATATGCCACCGATAGATATCCAAGTCCGAGAAACCACGAGAATTTACCAAGCCTTGAGGCCAACAACCAGAACGAAACGGTTCGAAGAAAAGATGTTAAGTCGGCAAATGTGGCAGGAACGTTGGCAAGCCTCGCCGAAAGGCAGGTGGACGTATAGGTTGATTCCGAACATTAACAGTTGGGCAGATAGAGAGCATGGGGACATCACCTTCCAACTTACTCAGTTCCTAAGCGGTGTGGATGTTTTAGCGCGTACTTATTTAGATTGAAACGTGATGATAGTCCATTTTGTCCAATGTGTCGCAACGTGTTGGAAGACGCGGAGCACGTACTATTTAGTTGTCCTCGTTTCGAGGCTGTGAGATCACGACTTAATTCAATAGCGGGAACTGCGGTTTCGGTGGAAAATTTGACTGCACTTATGTGTAAGTCCTCTTTAATATGGAAAGCAGTGAGCGACGTGTGTACGCGTCAATAATAGCTCAACTTAGGTGTTAAGAGCAAGGTAGGCGTTAGTCGTTCTGTCTGTTGTTAGAAGACGTAAGGTCTTAGCCGCCCTCCGACGAAGTAATACCTGTCCGGTGGTTCCGTAGGAGTGGAGTGGCTTCGGGGGACCGTAGGTTAGGTTTAGCGTGTTAAAGTCTCGCAGTTCGACTTTCGATGCCTCCCCTACTAAAAAAAAAGGACACAAGCCAGCCGGTAAACACGCTAAAAAACTAGGGATCCCGTTTGACAACATATATAGGAGCTGCAATTAAGGGTACAGTGAGGAATCAATCAAACACTTTCTATGCGACTGCCCGGCTCTTGCTCACATCAGACACCACAGCTTCGGCAACTTTGTGCCTCCCAATTTAAGCGTAATAGCCGACTGCACATTAGCTAGCTTAGGTAGGTTAGATTAGGTTAGGTTGGCCGAATACAATGATCCTTCACATAGAGCACATATCGTCCTTAGTGTTCCCAACACCCATCCAGCGCCGAATGATTGAGGATGTTCCGATCCATTCGAGCCACCCCAATAGCGCCACGGCAGAGACGTTGCTATAGGCACCCAAAGTATCAAGAAAGACACCTATCGGGCCTTTTCTGTTTATCTTCCATCACGACAAGGTAAATGCGTTTTATGCCTTCCGCCAGGCACCTCGAACCATGAGTGAGGCTATCTCGTACTTCGCTCCTTGGCTCGCCCCTTGAGGGCACCTATTCGATTGGACAAAAGCCTTTGCTAGCCCTCCGTGGACAAAAATCTTCAAATTATTGAAGTTTAACCCATTTTCCTTTCTGCAAACGAATGCTCTTGAACACTTTCTAACCCAGTAATAAGATGTTGCAGAAAATTTGTATGGCTTAGTAAGAAAATTTCATTTGCGTTATAGGTAGGTACTCAGGCTACGTTCTTCTAATATTAGTTTTTTTCTACCATTTTCATTTGAAATTAAACAAATTTAGTTCAACACTAATTTGCTAAAGCAAAAAGAACAACAAAAAATTGGCTGCGTCATACAAAAATTTGAATAGCAAAATATGGACCAAAGGCAAATGTTTAGTACAACATAAAAGTATGCTTATATTTCTACAAATTACCCACAAATTGCCGTATTTAATTCCCTAAAGCGCTTTGTTATGATTAGCCTATTTTTTGAGTGAAATAAATTTGCTCATTTTATTTTTTAGTTTTTTTTTTTGTATTTGTTTGGTTGAGCACGTCTGTTCTGTTGTACCGTTATGAACGCCGCAACAGAGCTGTAAAAAGCTGCAATCATTCGTCCCAGCAATCATTGATTGTTCTTCCAATTTTATTGCAATGAAAATTTATTGCAGTTTTTTGATTGTAAAAATTGCAATTTGAAATAATTTGTGTTCCATAGATTGCAATAAACATTTATATAAAATTTTTGATTGTAAAATAACTACAATCAGCAATAATTTACCTTCCATTTATTGCAATAAATGTTTATTGAAATTTTTGGGGATCAAGTTCATTGCAATAAAATTTATTGAAATTTTTTGATTGTACAAATTTTCAATACAATAATTTACAAAAATTTCATTGCAATAAACATTTCTCATAAATCATTTTCATTGTAAAAATTACAATAGCAATTTTCATCGTAAATCAAATTTGATTGAAAAATGTTTGATTGCAAGGCTTGCAATAGCAATCATTTTCCTCATAACTTTATACGAATGTATTGGGACTGATGAAAGGCAAGCGCTTGGGTAATTCGAGCAATACCCGGCATTCATATAACACGGTTTGCGCGTAATAACCCATTTCCCCGGGTACATATGTATGTATGTACATTAGGGTGTCCTTAAAATCAGATTAGCGATTTTCTTCGATCTCACCTCCTACATCGTTAACGGCATGATCAAAGATACCATAAATAAATTTTGGTCCCGATCGGAGACGGTTAAGGGGTGCCGCAAAGGGGTAAAAGTTTAGATAACCATATGGGACCCCGGGCGACACCCTTTAACCCTCTCCGACCAGGACCAAAATTTATATTTGGTATCCTTGAGTACAAGACTATCGACTTTGGCCATTAGATAAAAAAAATAATTAAATTTTTTGGTCTTTATATGGTAGTCTGAACTTTGAACCCTCTGCGACAACCCTTAACCACCTCCGATCGGGACCAAAATTTGAATTTATTATTTTTGAGTACAGGACAATCGATTTGCGCATTAGATATGCAAAAAACTAAACTTAAATTTTGGAGCCTCGATAGAGTTTTCTGGAATTTGGCACCTGTGCGACACACCTTAACGGTTTTCGATCGGGACAAAAATTTATATGTGGACTATATTAGCATCGACCTAGAGGGTGAGGTTGAGAAAATATGCTATGTACCCTATGCACAATATTGGCACACGGTGCTGGTAATATTTTCAGTCGTCAATTTGTATAAAGTCTAGATGATAAGATGATGAGAAAGAGGTTGAGGGTGCGGATGGATATAAGGATAAAGATATGGATAAAATTGAACATGAGGATGGGGATAAGTATATATATATATATTTATGTTAAACAACCATACATACATATGTATGACAGTAATGAGATATCCGGGAGTAAATGAAAAAGCAAATGGTACAAAAATAAATATACATATATCCTTATCCCCATCCACACCCTCATCCTCTTTCTCATCATCTTATCATCCAGGTTTTATATGTACATATTGAAGACTTCAAATATTGCCAGTACCGCGTGCCCGGCAGCATCCAATATGTACATAACTACGTACATATGTATGTATCCAGGACATGGGTTATTACGCGGCTACGCGTGTGATATAAATGCCGGGTATTGCTCGAATTACCCAGGCGCTTGCCTTTCATCAGTCCCAATACATTCCTATAAAGTTATGAGGAAAATGATTGCTATTGCAAGCCTTGCAATCAAACATTTTTCAATCAAATTTGATTTACGATGAAAATTTATTACAATACAATTATTGCTATTGTAATTTCTACAATGAAAATGATTTACGTTTGAAGTTCATTGCAATGAAAAATTTTGTAAATTATTGTAATGAAATGATTTACGAGAAAAGTGTATTGCAATGAAATTTTTTTAAATTATTGTAATTGTATTTTTTACAATTAAAATGATTTACGGTCAACGTTGATTGCAATGAAACTTTTGTAAATTATTGCAATTCTAATTTCTGAAATCAAAATGATTGATGGTGAAGGTCGATTGCAATAACATACTTCTAAATTTTTGAAATTTTTATTTTTACAATCAAAAAATTTACTAGCAATATGATTTACAATCAAAGCTGCTTACAGTAATATACACTTTTTATGATTGCAATACAATCTGATTGCAGCTTTTTACAGCTCTGCGCCGCAATAAGCAAAGCACAGCAATTTTGTTATGGAAAATGCCAAAACGTTGGTGGACAACAATAAAACGGATGCTGGTGACCTAATTTGTTTATATAAATCTTCTTCTTCTTGATTGGCGCTTAACCGTCTAGACGATTCTGGCCGAGTCCAACAGAGCGCGCCAATTGCTTCTGTTTCGTGCAGCATGGCGCCACTTGGGAACACCTAGGGAGGCAGCATCGCTGTCCACCTGATTTTCCCAACGCAGTGGAGGTCTCCCTTTTCTTTTGCGTTCAGCGGGTTTCGATAGAAATGCTTTCTTGGCCGGAGCGCCTTCGTCCATTCTCACGACATGACCTGCCCAACGCAGCCGCTGGATCTTTATTCGCTGAACAATGTCGATGTCTGTGTAAAGCTCGTACAGCTCATCGTTAAATCTCATCCGAGGCTTTGTTGTTGTTTTCATTGGATAGGATTTTTACGTGGTGGGTCCCAAGCCCGACGCACAACCCGCCCTGCGGGAGTTGTATATTGTTACACGTTTATATAGCGAGCCGCTTGCTCCAAGACAGACGCCCGCTCGCAGCCGCACCTCCTGGTGAACAGACGCTGCAGTTATTCCCCTCAACAAGCCCTTAAACCGAATATGTCGGAGTGGCCTTGTCGAGTTGTCGCCTTCTCACTTTAGTTCACCACCAAACGGGTGTTCGGTGGCTATCCAGAGGACACTGCGCGGAAGTCGTGAGCTGCTTGCTCCGCATGCAAAAGAATCGCTCTGGCCACCCCCAGGTGGATGGCAGTCAGAAGCTTTCCCCACTTACGTGGACTTTTACACACGAAGCCATCCTCCATATAAATCAGCAGCTTAAATTTGCAGCACTGCCACTCAGCCAGCTGAAATGAAAACAATTTGGTGGTTTTTTCAAAAAGCAACAATACAAACGGTAGCAACGCGAAAAGCAGAGCGCATGAAGTATAGAGTGGCAAAAAGGTAATATCAGCAAAAAAAGCAGTTCAAAAGAAATACTGAAAAAATAGCAAAGCAATAAACAAAAATAATACAAAGAAATAATAACAGCAATAACGATCGATGGCGTCACTGCTCACTCACCTACTCACTAACCGCTAACTCACCTGTCCTCAGAGCCAACGCCATACACACAAAAAAAGCTTGCCACCGCTTAGCTTTGCCTTATCTCGCTTTATTTGTATGTATGTATGTATGTATGTATGAATGTTTGTATGTTTGTTTTTGTGTAAATACATTCATTCATTTTCAACAGTTGCGCGGTTGCATTACTTTTCCATTTCGTTGCATTTGCGCTTTCGCATTCGCCATCAAATTTGCGAAGTTGCTTTCACTTCTCTTCCTTTTCTTCTCTGTGTGTTACGAATGTATGTGTTGCTGTGTGGTCTGTGTTCATTTGCTTGCGCTTCGATTTCAAGTTGTTTGCACTTTTGGTTATTTGTTGCCCTTTGCTACGTTTTTATACCCAATAGCGCGCTTGAACAGACAAACAAACAAGAGAGAGAGAGAGTGCAACCACTGCATGCTTCTAACATTGATGGGTAAATTTTTTTTAAATCAAATTTAGCTGTGAAACTATCTGAAAAGGCATTTTTTTAGAATAAGCGCAAAAAGGGTTGAAGTTCATATTGGACCGATATATGAAATCTGACTTTATATAGTAACATTTAATAAGGGATAATTTTTGTAGAATGGATTTTTTAACTCTTTCTCTCTGACACAAAAGGTTTGTTTTCAATCCGCTTTAAAGCAGCCTAACTTAAATATAATTAGGTTAGCCGTTAGAGGGTTAAAATGTTCAAAAAAAATTTTCAGTGGAAAAATTAACTAGGGGTATGCTCAGGCTAAGGGCATTTCAGGGTACCCTGAGGTTCCGTGAGCGGGGACTTTGGAAGGAGCGCACATACGGACAAGGTCATATTCGGCTCAACGTTACCGACGCCGATATCAATAAGAAAATAGACTACAAATGTCCAATAACAGTCTCTGATAGAGACTATGATATTGTCTTTCCCTCCAGAAGGAACTGGGGGGATGGAGATTGGATGTTTCAGTTTTCACGGACAGCTCAATAATGGCATGCGGAGTGGGAGTGGGTATCTTTCGCCACTCAGTCGGATACTTCCATATCAATAAAGCTCCCAGACACGGCTAGCTTTTTTCAATATGAAGTTTTCGCCATACAGGAGGCCTGCAAGTTCCTACAAGAGGGCTGCCAGGCTCTGAAACGGAAATTACCGGTGTCAGAAAAAGGGTAGGAATTTTCTCGTATAGTCAACGGCTCTGAAGGCGCTGGGAACTGCAACGGTTTCATTAATAGGGAATGGGTCATGGGCTTCGCAAGGCAACATAGCATATCTCTGATCTGGGTACTCGGGCACCGCGATATCCAAGGAAAAGAAATGGCTGATGAGCTGGCCAAGCAAGGCTCGGCTGTCGATATCACAGAGGCGCAGGAGGTTCTTGCACCACTAGATTTCATCAAAGGCCGAATATCTCAGCAATGGATTCTTGGAGGCTAAAAGCAGACAAAAGCGGTTGCAGACCTGTACACTTGCATACCTACAGAGTCTTCAGTAGTCTGTGGCCGTCATACAATGAAATGCCATCCTCAGCCATGCTAAAGATGAACAGGAGGGACATTTTCCGCTTAACTGCGGTATTCATAGGCCATTGCTACCCACGTGACCCGATTTTGATTGGACCATAACATTCTGTGTCGCAGCTGTAATCTTCATGGAGCGCAGGAGATGGTAGAGCACCTGCTATGCGAGTGTCTTTCGCACTACCTGGTCAGAATGAAATTCCTTCCTTGGCAAGACTTTCTTCGACCACCTCTCATCACTCGAGGACGTTAGGCCTGTGGGGCTTCTTAGATACCTAAACTCAACAGGATGGGTATAGGGCGTAGGACCAGCCATAGTTTCCACATTGATATTCTCCGTTTTGCTCTATTCTTATGGTTCTGGTTCTGGTTCTGATTCTGGTCCTGGTTATGGTTCTTTAGTCACTAGTCGTTCTATGAAAACGGCGTTACGGCGCCAGTTGGAGTCTGTTGGATTCACCCTTCCATGCTCAGACTAAATCTCAGAAAAAAAGTTTAACGCTACGCCCAGAGGAATGCGCCTTGAAGTATGCAACAAATTTTATAGGTTCTCTGCTTAATTAGTTAAGCAGCGTATTATTCATAGCAGGGTATTCTATATTCATTTTCGTTTAACAATACAGATAATATGTGTTTAATACAGACTTGTTATTTAATGATTAAACATTTTAATGATTATTAATTAAAGCATGTTTTGTTTTTGTAACTATTTAATGATTAAATGCGATTACTTTCACCTTTTTAATGATTAAAAGCAGGGACGTAACGGTTATAAGGGAAATGGGGTAAAAGTCATATTTAACCATTATCATGAGAAAAAAAATTTTTTGGTCCTTAATAACCATTATAAAACCAAAAACCCGTTTTGGGCCTGAATAACCGTTATTCAGATTTTTATTTTTTTTGGTCAGCTACAAAAATCAAGCCTATTTATTTGTCAATATTTCTGGACAGTGGCGCACACAGAAAAATATTTCGGGTGGGGTTTTCAAAAAAAAAAAAAAATACTCAAAACTCGTCCAGACAATTTTTACTTAAATCTATTTATGTTTGGGGAGTGGACCTACGTATGCACACTTTGAACCAAGGCACCTTTTAAAGTTCAATTCATTGTATTTTCTCTGTATTTAAACTAAAACTAAAAAGGAAAGGTCAACTGTATTATTGCGTCATAATTGCTACTGAATTCATATTTTTCGTCATGTAGCAGCTACATTGTAGCTTTGGTGGAACGAATTGGATTATGGTGAATTAAATATTCGTTGAGTCCACATCGTTGTCAGCCCTACACACAAAAGTAAAAAATGTTGGTGTTTCAAAAAGAAATTTCTGTCATGCATTTCCGTGGAAAATATATTGAATTTTATAGAAAACCTCCTTCTATACGCAATAGACACCATTAAACGTTACCTTGGCTCATTTAAAGTCAACACATTTGAAAAAAAAAATTGTCTGGAAAAAGTTTGTATAAATAAGTGTATTATGATTTTCGCGAGATTTCAAGTTTGAGTGCTAAAAAATGCGGATATCTATGGAAACGCAAGAAAAACGTATGTTTCATGATTTAGCGAAAGAAAACAGTGAGAACAATTTATTTTTAGCAAAATACAAGATGAAGAAGTCTTAGTTTTTCTATGAGCGTAATTTTCAAGCATTAGCATTTACATTTAAATTGTTAACAACTAAGGACCACTCTGGACCAGGTCTTATAAGCAGATTGCCAAGCACAAAAAGTATCAAAAGCACAACCGTGGTTTTAAAAATTTTCATTTGAAAAACAAATAATAAATAAAGTTTTGTATCTAATTCAGACCAGTTTTTTCTGGTTGGTTTTATTAAAAATATAGACATTTTAGTTAAGACACTCAAGTATTTTTTTGCAAATAGCATAATTTTTTTTAATTTAAATTTATTTCACAACAGTTTGCTCATGAAACGAAAACTAAAAGTCATAATAAATGAGTTTTTATTTTTCCTTTATTATGATTAACAATAAACTCTAAAAAAATAATAGAAACCTTATTGGTGACTTTTCAGTTCAGAACTAATTTTCAAAAGAAGTCCATTTTCGACTCACAATTCCCCTTAAATCTAAAAAAAATCCAGTTCAGTAGCCACAGAGTTATAGGGCAAATTCACTACTTTGAAGCAAATTAAAAAAATGTCTCTGTTCAGTTTAGATTTCTCTGGGTTTTTTAATTGGCCTACATTCCCACAACTTTTTAATACTATCCAGATACAATAGGTTTGTTTTTAGTTTAACATTTTCATAGTTTCAAAAAATTAAATTCTATCAGCAGAAAAGTATCAAAATAGGCCGTTTGTGAACAAAAAAGTATCAAATCACAAAATTTAGAAAAAAAAGTATCAAAAAAGATACAATTGTATCAAAACGGCAACGCTGTTAGTGACTAATGTATTCATTTATTTTACATATTCACACATCGTCTGCAGAAAGATTGCTTTGAAAACAACAAATTAAAATTTTTCAAATGACTATGTAGAATTAAATTCTATTATTCAAAAATTCAATTACGGGGGGGGGGGGGGGGCTTTAACACCCCAAAACCCCCGCCCCCCCTGCGTTCGCCCCTGTTTCTGGACGATATTGTTATCAAATGAAAGGTGTTGAGCAGGGGTTGTAGCTCTGACTACCTCTTTTCATTTGATACCAATATTGCTTAAAACATTCCAGGGCATCCGGGTCCACTTTTTCACCCATAACTGGGAACCCGACCTACGAATCTTAACAAATACATCTCTTTGTAAAAGCCCTGCTCAACACCTTTCATTTGAAACCAATATCGTCCAGAAATATTGACAAATAAATAGGCTTGATTTTTATAGCTGACCAAAAAAAAAATAAAAATCTGAATAACGGTTATTCAGGCCCAAAACAGTTTTTTGGTTGCCATAACGGTTATTCAAGCCCAAAACACTTTTTTGGTTGCCATAACGGTTATTCAGGCCCAAAACGGTTTTTTGGTTTTTATAATGGTTATTAAGGACCCAAAGAAGAGAAAGGTTATTTTTGCGTAACCTTTTCGCCACACCAGAAAAAATAACCATTATTTTCGATCCCTGATTAAAAGGTAATTAAATTATAAAAAAAAAATTAATTAATCGATTGATTATTTTTAATTGCATGATTATTTAGATAATTTTCAATTATTTTTAATTGCATGATTAACGCAATTACTTGATTATTTTCGATTATTTTTGATTTTTTGTTAATTACTTGATTAATGATTAATTTGCTAAATCCGCCCGAGTGCATGGCCTTATAATTCCAGAATATAACTTTCTGCCATCTGCTAGACTATTTTTCATCAACGCTATTCGTATATGGAACTCTGTTCCTACAAGTATTCGTAGTAGCGTGAACAAAAGCAATATTAAGACTGTCTTGTTGTCATACTTCCGTAATCAGTAGAGTAATATTATACACCTATATGTATGTTAAACCCCTAGATGTGCTATCTATAACTTTCCTTATCTTTTACTTTTGTATATTACTTTATTTATCTTATCTTACTACTTTCTATTCTTACTATTACATATAGTCATGATCTTTTTCTTTTTGGTCTAAGTCCTACCTTTTTCTTCTACTAGTTTTAAGTTATGTATCATAAATAAATTTATTACTTATAGTATTCTAAGAATCGTTGTACTACAAAAGACTTTGTTCTTATTGTACTGATAAATTATAAATGAAATGAAATGAAATGAAATGAAAATACAATTATTTGATTATTTCGAATTATCTATGATTTTTTTAATTGAATGATTAATCGAAAATAATCGAGCAATTAAAAATAATCGTACAATTAAAAAAATTGGGCAATTAAAAATAATCATACAATTAAAAAAAATTAAGTGATTATATGATTATTTCTGATTATTTTTTTAATGGTTATTAATCATGATTTTTCTTTACAATTTTTTAATTTAATCGATTATTAATTATCCAGTTAATGTAAGGCAATTAAAATAATCATTAAAATTAAAAAATCCAAAAAAATTAATCGTTATTAATTTTAATCGGAATTTAACAGGTCTGGTTTAATATGCCAAAAAAAATTTTTTCTTAAGCATGACAATTTTGCTACTGGTTATATATTTATATAGCGATACGCATAGCAGCTGCTGATCATTCCTACTAATTTTCTTTTTATTTATTTTTTCTTCACAATTTTTTTTATATATTTTTAATTTATTTTATTTTTTATTTTATTGTTTTTTTCACAATTTTTTTATATATTTTTTATTTATTTTTATTTTATTATTTTTTTCCAACAAGCAACTTTTATATTATTTGATATTCTATGCATCTGTCAGTCGCTGCCGTGTGCTTCTTCTTAATTCAACCGCTGTTCATTCGTCGTCGCAGTCGCCAGCAGTTGCATAAAATGCAAATTACAAAAAAAAAATATTTTTCATTTCCATTTAACAAAATTCACGCTACACTTGCAAAAGCGCAACGTTGTTGTTGTTGTTGGTTTGTTGGTGTGTTGCTGCTGGCCAACGAACGAATGAACGACTCTATCGGTACAACAAAGGTTGTGTTGCTGCTATGCGCAGGTTAACGCTAACGGCGCATGTTAAACGTAACGTTGTTGGCTGAAGAAGTAGCGGCGCGAAGTGTAAGAAGCTACATAATGTACCCCTGAACACCGACCAAAGAAGCTGCTGCCACCCCCACCATCACCCCCTCTACTGTTTATTGCGCTGCAAATATTAACTTTGTGTTGACTTTCTTTGCCAAATTTCTTTTTGCGTGTTTTTTTTTGCTTTTTTTTCTTTCTTGTTACACTCCGCTTATCGTTTACATAAAGCACTTGAAGAATTATGACTGCGAGTGATAAAATATCAAAAAATTGGATTTTAACTTTGCATTTTACGTTGGATGGAATATAGAAGAGTATTTTATTGTAGGTAAAGCTTTGTATATTTATTTTATGTAACAAAAGTTCTTTGGCTCTTGCTTTTAGCAACACTTTGCCGTTGCCTTTGCCTTTTCTGTATTATATTTACATACATACAACTGAATATATTTATACTAAATAAAATTGCAAAAAGCGAGCAAGCGAATTTCGCGCAAAAAGTGGCCAATGAAAATTAATTTATTTAAAAATAAAATGGAAATGGAAATGAAAATGGCAAACGCGCTTTGCCTCGCAAGAAAACCCCAAAAAGGCATCAAACCAAAATGCCGTAAAGTGGAGCACACAGAATTCAAATCGTATAATCTTTTGTTGCATATTCATATAATTTTTTTGTAATATTTTTTTTGCGAATTTTAACATTTTTTTCGTATGCTTTACTGTGCGCCACTTTCACCGTAACTAAGTCATATAAAATGTTGGTGGCTTTGTGAATAAGAAATAAGCTCTACCATTTTCCCGAAAAACAACTGGCTATTGTTAAATTCTTTAAACCGATTTATGGTTTAGTTATATTTGGCAATTTTGTGTTTATAAACTGATTTGCGCTGAAAATTTGCTTTTGCGATTTGAGAGCGCGCAATAAATATACTTGTGGCAGTGAAGGTGGGGAGGGGGGAGGGGGCGTGTGCATGGATAATTATCCAATTATAATTGACGGTATTTCGAGCGCATATTAATTTGGCTTTAATTGGCATAAGTAATTGGAAATGGCTGCTAGAATCGCCTACATTGCTGCATTTGCACTCAAACTGTTATTTAAGGTGAAAATTCGATAATTTTCACAAGCTACTGCTTCCCATATGTTACCTTGCATCTTCAACTGTTATGTAAAGAGAAAATTAATTGGTCTGATTAGAGATTATAATTAAGAGACGAATGAAAAAAAGATCACTGAATATCTGGCGAATATAACTGGAGCATTGTGTCTCTTCAGTGTCAATTGCTGAGCAGCAGGAGGTAAAGTTGCTGTTAAATGGGTTTCGTACAATAGCATTATGTTTATTTGGTGGCTTTCTAGGAAGATCTGGAGTTGGCTTAGATCGTTGGCATTCCATAAACCTATATTAAGAGAATTCATAGTCTTGATAGGATTGTTTGTAGTAGGAGGTTCTGCTTCCTAATTACATCTTGCATCATATTTTGCATAGATTTCATATGATCTTACGGCATTTGCACAAAACTACTTGATGGTTTTTCTATGTTTGTAGATGGAGTGGGATTCTGCTGCGTTTCAAGGTTCTCTATGCCTTTGAGGACTTGAGAATATATCTTGGAATGATTCTGAACAACATTTTCATTGGTGGTATTTGGAACATTTTTGAACTATTATATTAATCACTGGACTTATAAATAGCCCATCCCTTCTAGGTGAGTTATATTTTAACGTTCCATGTAGAGTATCGAGGTATTTCAAACCACTATTTGTGAGACCTTGCAAAACAAATTTCGAATTAAATGAACCATTTCGCCGCTTATGCCATGACTTTAATAATCACAGCAGCACGTTTGACACTTCAGATTCGCTTTTTATTAAAAAAAAATATAGTTCTAGCCTCACTTAATAAATGACATACAATCAGCTGAGGAATTTTGTTCTGTAGCTGAATAGTTTTAGATCTCGACACCTAACAAATCCCTTCCTACACGACGCGGCACACAAAAAAAAGAAGAAAAAACATATCCGTGCGTCATGCGGATTGGCGCCCCTCGCGTCGGTCGGGCGGGATATGGAGAGTAAACCGCTGTGTATTATTATTATTATTTGGAGCTTTTGAGTCCAGGAGTTGCTAGTTCTTCTCTTAGTACCATTTTTCTTTAAGGAAGTACATATCGCACATTTTATGCAATAGGGATTTAACTCGAAATTTTCGATTTCTGGGATTTTGCCATATTGTTCAATAACTGGGTCGTGCCTTTGAGTCTAGCCTTATAAAATACTCAAAAGGATAAAAATGGCGGAAATAAAAGTGATTTTGTAGTTAGCCGTAGAAGGAAACTATTTGAAATTATAAAAGTTTATTTGCGTTTTCCCAAAAAAAATTTTTTTTGAGCTAAATCCCTATTGCATAAAACGTGCGATATATACTGACCCCTTTTTTTTTAGAAAATCAAAGGAAAGTACTATTTATAAGGTCGCTAGAGGATTAAAATGTTCTAGAAAATTATTTGCCATAAAATTTCATTAGGGCTCTCCTCAGAAAATTTTTGTGTAAAATGAACCTAAAAGACCAAAGAATCGAAAAACATATATTACTCGGTATGTTGAGCGTGTTTTATTCGGGGTTCTGCTGAAGCGATCGAAATACCTCTTTTGCAAAAGATTAATGTTTTTTGACGGTGTTTAACATGATGGCATTAAAAAATTACATTAAGATAGTATAAACTTAGTACTGCGTGGCAGTGACCCCAATGGCGCACATAGGGGTAAGATGATTATATAGGAAAACCCGCCCTCTCCAGGGAAAGACAATGCTATATTAAACTTTAAGATCGGACTATAAATACCGAAGATATGAAGAAATTGTATTTGGGCGACATCTAGCGGCGTACAAAAAATTTGTTTTCCAGAAATGTTTTCCTAAAAGAAATCATATGTGGGGAAGGGGTGGTGTGGTGTAAGATGGACATTTTTTTTTTGGTTCCTATAACGCGATACGGCCTAATGTACATCTGCCTTCTTTAAGAGTTCGAACTCTGGTTCTTTTTCTTCTCGAAAAATCGGCTGTGGTATGTTCGATTTGTTTTTTATATTATGTACATATCGTACTTTAAACCCTTCTTAGTTTAAACTTTAAATCATTCGCCATTTCTATGAGAATTACGGAACTTTCCATTCCTTTTAACAAAACTGACAAACCGCGGCTACTCTTCAACTGGTATAAAAATACCTTTTGATTTGATTCTCGTAGGTAAATTGAGGTGGTATTTTTTTTTTTTTTGCAATGTTTCAGGCGCCTTTTTTCATTATCGGCAAGAAGATCAAATTTGTTTTGTTAGCTAGTGCTGGTTGTTGGTACATGTTTTGATGGTGCTTTCACTGGGGAATTTTTCGAAATCTTATTGGGCTTTCCTCTGGAGACCGCTTTCCTTTTACTAAGATATACCGATCTGAAACTTTTCGACCACTTTCTGCTCGTTTTTAAGTTCGTTGCAGCTCCGTAATGAACTATTTTAATTGGATTCCCTGGTTCTTTATGTTGGAATAGTGTCGTTAAAATTCAGCGAACGAAGTAGGTACGAAGCGTATGAGATTTGTTAGAATTCGCTGCAACCCATAAATATTGAGATACTATAATCAAGATCTTATTGATACAAACAGAGAAATAAAAAACTGTAGAAAAATATCCAAGTCATCATAAAAATTTAGAATAGGTATCAATCTAATGATCGTGAGTTGCTGCCTCGCTGAGTGAAACGCCAAACTGGCTTGATTGGAAACTACAACTTGCTTGCAACCAAATGCTTGCTTTAATACTTTTTATTTATTAAATGAAATACATACATACAGATGTAGATATATGTATAACTACAGATGTACACTTTTTTATTCGCTGCAAACTAACGAGCCGTAATAGTAGGCTTGCCATAATTTTTTCACCCCAATGCCTGACTAAATGAATACAGCCTAAAGTTAGAAAACCATAAAATTCATTCAAGAATATTTAGCAGTCTAAAAATTACAAGTTACTGTTACTGTTGTTTAGTTTCAAAAGGTACAAAGACAATTGTTTCGGCGTTAATTACCCTTAAAATGCACATTTCGGCCAAATTACTCACGAAATTACTCTGCAATCGGTCTCTTCCCTAAATTTTATTGATTATAATCGAAAACATCTTTACCAATCGCTAATATTTCACATTAGCTGTGTTTTATTTTAGCGCAGATGTATATGCGGCTATTAAATTTGTTCGCGACGGTTTCTTAGATATATTTTCAATGTATATTGCATAAGCGATTCTTTAATTATAAAAAAATTAATTTGGTGGGAGTATTTTGTTAATGATATTTTTATTTAAGCTGACCATGTAAACATTTTTATTTGGCGCAGGAACAGCGTAACTGAAACACGACTAAATGAAATTACTCAAAAACGTGTGTGAAGGCGCGTGATTTCGGAAAGTAATTTTGGCTAATCAACGTAATTTCAAATGCAATCTGAAGAGGCTATGAATGTGCTTTTATGACACGGAATAAGAGATAGAAAGAAGTTATCGATAATCGCACAAGACTTAAACTTACGCTGTGTTTACACTCGACAAGATTACATATCTGATGTTCATACGGCTTTGAATAAAACGGAATAAAATTTATACAAAATATCAATGTACACAAAAAACTTTTCAAAATGCCTGACAAAATTCGTTAGGCGCCTGATTGCCTGACAAAGTATGTAATGCCTGACAATCAGGCCAAATGCCTGACGTATGGCAAGCCTACGTAATAGCCTTCCTCCATTATTCATAATTGATGACATGGCCTCGCTGCAAAAACAGCTGACCAAAGTGTCTCAACTTTATTAAAAAACAAAAAAAAAAAAAACAAAAAAATATAACAAAAAACAATTGGAAACAAAATTGAGAAAAACAGTAAAAAAGCAAACCAACAAGACTCTTTACATCAATTCATTCATCAACACAGTCAACAGTCATCAACAGCGGCGTAAAAAATACGAAACCTTACACAAATTGGCGAGAATTGTTGCCAATCGTTAATCGAGCTGGAAAACAAAACGAGTATTTATCAACACACTTTGCATGCATACTAGTATATGTATGTACCCTGCAGGGAACTCAATAACTAGTGAGCAAAATTTCTAGTTCCGAACTAGCGAAAAGGTGTCAAAGGGGAACTAGATCAATTGTAGTTAGACCCTCACCAGTTCAGAAGGAGTGAATTGAGTCACCATTATAAGACACACTTTGATTTGTATGCACTTTCGAAGTGACAAAAATTCTATGAAAATTTTTCGTTCGTTCAAATGCCGTCGGCTTTGTATATTTCTGAAATTCTCAGATGTTTAGTGAAGCATTTCATATAAAGAGTTTTCTATTTGCATCTTGTAGGTATGAAATGAAATATTCCCCTAAATATCCGATACCTCAGGCTTATTTTTAATTTTTTTTTATTTGATTACTTTTTAAATATTATTGTAAATTTTTATTAAATAAATAAATAAAAAAATTTAAGTTAAAAAATTTTTTTAAAAATTATCATCCACCTTGTCGCTGACAGGATTCGAACCCATGCCCTTCAGATTGAAAGGCACATGCGTTAGCCAGTCGGCCATCGCCCCACTTGCATGAAATGTGCCAAAGGCTGCACTTAAACGGCAGATGTAAAACTGTAGAATTTGTAGGTACATGTAGCTAGTTCAGAACTATCGAAATTGTGCCAATAAACGAACTAGTGTAAACTGTAGAATTTGGTACTAGTTCGGAACTATCGAAAATGTAGTGCAGAGAGTGACAATTGACACCGCCTAGGACATCGCCGTGTTAAATTCGCCAGTTGATAACGTGCAAAAGAGATTTAGCTCGCACTAGTAGTGTCGAAAAATGCACTAGAAGCGACCTAGTTCGGAACTAGAGATTTTCCCTACAGGGTATGTACAAGTACATAAGTATTCGTATATACATATGTATCTGCCAAGGTAGAAATATAAACTGTTGGAATTGGTGTGTAGAGGAGTGGCGTGAAATGGGTGGAATGGAGTGTTGTGGCGTGGCGTGTTACTGACGAGAAGGCGCCAAACAATACACAAACTGAACGAGTAAAGAAAGCGAGAAAAAACAACCGTGTCCATTAGAGCGTATCACGGTGTATGGAGGAAAAAAAAATTGAAAATGTTCCCCCCAGTTTGAACACTTACCTTATGAGGTTTTCAAAAAAAAATTTTTAAATTTTTTTGTCACCCTGTAAAAACAGCGAAATTTGTTTTTTTTTCTATAATTTCTATATTTTGCGTTCGATTTTCAAAAGTGATACATTTTTAGAAAGGTATTCACCAAGGCAATATTTCATCCATAGAAACTTTTACCCCATCATGCCAAGTTCAGCTTTTATTCTATTTTTACTAAATCCAACACCCTGTATTTGAAAAAAAAATTGTTTCCTGAATACTAAGAAAACAAGTAAGAGCGCGGCTGACTTCGGACGTACCAAAGACTGCTTACCTTTCATGAATGGGGAAATCAAAAGTTGCATAGTCTGATATTGTTTAATTTATACTTTCAATTCTCTGGGTAATTTATACAAAGATTCCTTAGAAAAAGAAGTGTCATTATTTAGATGGAGAAGTTATACCCTAAAATATATATATCTGAACAATCGGTTGTATGGCAGCTATATGATATAGTGGTCCGATTCGGCCGATTCCGACAAATGATAAGCTTCTCCTAAAAATACACTCACATTCCGAATTTCATGCAGATATCTCAAAAATTGAGGGACTAGTTTGCGATTAAACAGACAGACAGACAGACAGACGGACATGGCTTAATCGACTCAGCTCATGATCCTGATCATATTGGTATATATTTTCGTAGGTCTGCAACGCCTCGTTCTGGTACTTTCACCCAGGGTTTGAAATTGCTTAGCTACTTTTGCTGCATTTGCTTTGCTTTTGCTAACGAAAAGTAAATTAGCAAACTCGGCCAGCCAAGTATTCAGCTGAGCCGTGTTTGCTTGTATAGTTAAGCAAAGCAACGCGATTTGGGGGATTTCATTTTACTTCCAGCAATTAGTTGTGTCTTTGCATTTTTTCTGCTTTTGCTTATTTTGCTGAAACGATTTGTTTACGCATATTTCGATTTTTTATACATATTTACTTATGTGTATGTATGTATATACACATAATATGTATGTATGTCCATTTGTAAACATCTTTTCATGTTGAATTTTGCTTAAAAACTAGTTTCAGCAAAATAAGCAACTGTAAGCAAAAATTTACTACTCAACTAATTGCTGGAAGTAAAAGCAACCCTCTCAAATTGAGTTGCTTGGCTTAACTATACAAGCAAACACGACTCAGCTGAAAACTGAAGCGAATGATTCGTGTTTTCGTTTTTGGCTCGGCTGAATTCAGCAATAAGCAAAAAACATCGGCTATTGCTGTTTTGCAGCAAGCAAATTCAAACCCTGCTTTCACCATTCGTGTTTCGGTACAAAGTTATAATATCATTTCATTCCCATGAATGGTATAAAAAGAATATTTACCTGCATATAATGAGGAAATAAATGTAATGCATTTATGCTAAATCTTTTCTTGGCTCTAATTTTCTGTAACGTTCTCGGCTACTTACTTTAGCGAGTATATAACCTAGGCGTTCCTCGTCGGCAACTTCTGTACAAGAATCACTTACTACCTGTTCAAATCGCTCAGTATTTAGAGAATGGCATAGAAAATCTGAGTAAATTAATAGGTTATAATTAGTATAATTAGTATCAATCACTGCTGTTTGGAAATATTAATCAGGTATTTTTATAACATCATTAGAATTTTGTAGTTCCTGCAAGTCCGTATCAGAATAAAATTGCAAGCATGGTGGCTCTGTAATTCTAAATGAGCTCCAATCGATAATTTGAGTGTACTATGTACTTCTTCATGGCATTTCTGCTCTGAGTTGCTCTATGTTGCTCTATTTCGACAGCTGCCCTACTTTGCTCTGCTCTAACCTGCTCCGAACTTTTTTTGTTCATTAAACAGAGCTAATATTAATAAGTAATAATCTTTTTTACTCATATAATGATGTCAAAACTAAATTCAAGGCTAAATTTACTTTATTCAAAAAATTTTTTTTTAATACAGGGTGTTGGTTTTAAATAAATTTTAATAAAAGCTAAAGTTGATGTCGCAGGTTAATGGCTTATATGGACGAAATATGACACGGGTTAAAACCTTTACAACAATATATTGCTCGTTAAAATCAAACACCAAATAGAAAAGTTATAAGCAAAAAACGAATTTCGCTGTTTTTACAGGGTGCCGAAAAAAATTTTTTTTCCATTTTTGAAATCTCCAAGGAGTAAACATTCGAACCAGAGGAGAACATTTTAAACTTTTTTTGGCGATACGCTCTAGTGTCCATGTAACGTGTGCCAAACGGATGGGGTTAACAGGAAATTTCACCTTTATAGCATATACTTTTTTTTACTTTTTCGCTCACGCGTTTATTGTTCTACGAGACATGATGTCGCAGGCAGCTGCAAAATTGGTTTTTGCACCCCAAAATTTTCAAAAAAAAAGTACACATTTGTGCTTCTTTTTTTACACATAATGAAAATATAGTTGGCGTGAATGTAGCATTATAGAGTTATAGGCCGAGCTTCTACAAAAATGCTGGCCAATTGGAAAGAGATGCTCAAAGTCATATGTATGCATTTGGATTTTGAGAGGGTTCCGTGTGGCATAAATACATACAATTGACAAGCTTTGCACTGGCTTCAATATAGGCCTTTTATTTTGATACTATTCCTGCTTATTAGGGTCGAACCTGGGATATTTTTTTTATTGCATGCGAACATAGCAGTGCAACACATATTCTATTTATATTTGCATGTTGACAAAAATTCGCATAAACTCAGTTAGTAGGTCACGCAGGCATAATACATATATACTACACACATATGCTTGTGTTTTAACAATATTGAGTAGCAAACTTCCAAAGGACGAACAACAAAAACAACCACAAACCAATATGCAAACAGATATGGGTACATATAGCGCAGCTAAGATGTGCTTCAAAAAGTGCGGAAATGACATACAAGCAAATAAACAAACATACGATACGTTATACGGACGTGGCGGTTGGTTCCGATTTGGGTGCTGCCACTTTGGTATTCGCGCTGCTCCGCTAACGGATGCTCGTTAGGAGCAGCAAAAGTAAATTAACAATAAGTGAATATTTTAAAAATATAAATACACGCGCGCCATCTGTTGGAAAATAGCGGTGGTTGTAACCTAATCTCATTAGTAAATATGTTGCATATATTTAGGCAGCAGCTAGAAGTTACATACCCACATACATACAGGTGAAACTAATAAAAGCGTGTTAAAAACAAAAAGAACACATAATTGTTGATTGTTGTTAAACAAAACTGCAGCAAATTGAACACGATTGCGGATGTTCAAACATAAACACGCGTAAAAATACGCGGCGAAAAATATGAGAGAATAAAAAAGAGGTAAGAGAATCTATGTTCGAATGGAATGACGGGCAATACCCTCAAATTGATTTGTTATTTTGGGAAGAGTACAGGTTGTGTCTTTGAAAAGTAGAAAAAATGTGTATTTGAAAAATGCATCATTAACCATTCACCATTCATCATCCATCATCCATCATTCATCATTCATCATTCATCATCCATCATTCATCATTCATCATTCACCATTCATCATCCATCATCCATCATTCATCATTCACCATTCATTATCCATCATTCATCATTTATCATTCACCATTCATCATTCATCATTAATCATTCATCATTCATAATTCATAATTAATAATTCATAATTCATAATTCATAATTCATAATTCATTATTTATAATTCATAATTCATAATTCATAATTCATAATTCATAATTCATAATTCATAATTCATGATTCATGATTCATAATTCATAATTCATAATTCATAATTCATAATTCATAATTCATAATTCATAATTCATAATTCATAATTCATAATTCATAATTCATAATTCATAATTCATAATTCATAATTCATAATTCAAAATTAATTTATTCATAATTAATAATTCATCATTCATCTTTCATCATTCACCATTCATCATTCAACATTCATCATCCATCATTCATCTTTCATCATTCACCATTCATCATTCAACATTCATCATCCATCATTCATCATTCATCATCTATCATTCATTATTCATCATTCATAATTCATAATTCATAATTCATAATTCATAATTCATAATTCATAATTCATAATTCATAATTCATAATTCATAATTCATAATTCATAATTCATAATTCATAATTCATAATTCATCGTTATCATGATTCGTCATTCATCATGTAGAACATTTGTAAGTCTTGGTAAAATTTTTTCCACTCAACCGCCACCTAGGCCTCATTTTAAGCTGAGTAACTATCGCACTGCCGAGAGAACAGCTTAAATTGTGTTCGGTACTGCAAGTCATACAAAACATCGGCTAAAAATGTGACTTTTATTGACTTGAAAAAGTCTAGAAATGCCATTCGTTGCCAGCGTATTCTTTCTGTCTGTCTGTCATTAAGAAATTATCGATTCTAAAATAATCATAGCATACAATTACGAATGAATATAGTCATTTGTATTACCAACAATGAAATTATATGCACGACAACACTTTCCTTAATAATTTATTTAAATGGCATGTGGTTTCAATTTTTTTATTATTTACTCTAAAAGGATTATGTTAAGATATCCTACACTAAGTAAAAGTATGCGTATGTTCATTGCGTTGACCGCAAATTACGAATTCAATTAGTGTGAGTGTGTGTGTATATGTATGGAACAAAGAGATTATATTATTTAAAGTGTTGCAGGTATATAATCAAATCACGACACGTGCTCGGCATTTCTGCATATGCATATATTTGCGTACAAGTAAATTACATATGATTAAGAGATTACCCGTGCTTTCCTACATATGTACATACAGTGGCGTGAAAAATGCCCCAAACGTTTTGGGTGGAATGTTTTTTAATGGCAAAGATTCACAGACTTTACGACAATGCAAATGATCTGGTCATTGACACAAGTTAAGTAATACTAATAGCTTTCAATTTTTTCGTTATTTATCATTTATTTTTTATCATTCATCATTCGCTATACATCATTCATTATTCATCATTCATCATGCATCATTCACCGTTCATCATTCATCATTATTTATTCTTTATTCATAATTCATCACTCATCATTCATCATGCATCATTCACCATTAATCATTCATGATTCTTCATTCATCATTCATAATTCATCATTTGTCATTAATTATTAATCATTCTTCAATCGTCATTCATTATTCAAAATTCATAATTCATCATACATCATGCATCATTCATCATTTATCATTCATCATTCGTTATTCATCATCATTCATAATTCCCAATTTATCATTCATTCAATAATTCATCAATCGTCATTCATCGTTCATCATTCAAATTTCATAATTCACCACTCATCATTCTCATTCGGCATTCTTCATTCTTCATTTATCATTAATCATTCTTGATTCATCATTCATCATTCTTCGTTCATCAACTATTATTCATTATTCATCATCGTCTTCAACGGCCGTGAGATATTCAATTCTAATTTTTATCACAAGTGCCGTATGGGTAGTTATGAATGTTTCCCTTAGCCGCTTTTGAAGTTTAAACGACGATACATGCACCTAAATATTTAAGCTCCTGCCATTCGAATACTCCACTCTCCTCTTCTGACCGCAAATCCTGTTTTGCGCTAAAGCATCGTATAAATATGTCTTGTTTTAGCTTCTACTGTATTTAATTGGCATTTGTGGTTTTCAATTGCTTGCTGTCTTTCCATTTTCATTTGTTTTTGTTGCGGTTTGATTTTCGTTTTTTTCCTTCAAGATATATAACTCGTAGAGCATAAGAAGTGCGCGTGACTGAAATCAATTAGTTGTCCTTTCAAAGAAGTTGTTGTTGTTGTAATACAAGGTAACCGCAACAAATGCAAGCAAAATAAGAAAAAGGAAGAACACGAAAGGAAAACGAAAGGAAAACGCTTGATTGAGTACAATTTTTTATTTTGCTCGAAAGGGTAACATTCCAAGAATTGTGTGTGTTTGAAAATGTTCACAGACCTCACATGAATGGGGACTCTAAGGGATGGGGCAGTTTATGTTACAGCAGAGTCAATTGTGCTTTTCATTCGTAAAGGTAATTGTCAGCACTGATTGTTTTTCTTATTAGAGGTGGATGAATATCGAAGGTATGGTTTATCGCTTTATAACGAAGAAGCAGACCCTCAGTATGCCTGCCTACGGTACTACTTTACGAAAATTGCCCATCGCATTTTGGATGGTGTCAACTTCCGCACAGAAATGTTTCGGTAGGTTAAAGAAAAGAAGTTTAAGACACATCTAAGTCATCACAGCTGATGCGATGAGAACTTATCGAAGGTGCGGTGGTCCATAAGACCGGTATCTATTCTCTTCGAATTTCTTTCAAAATCTAATCGCCTTTATTTATTTATCTTCCTATCCACAATACAATGAGAGTTTATTTCTTATCAGGCACATCTACCACTAAAACAGGATTAGTTCTACCATCGTGAAGCTCCAGCATTCTAAATAGCAGCCTCAAACATGGTTTAAGTTGCGCTAGACTCTATAGATTGATTTTACATTTTTATGGAATTGCACCGTAAAAGCAGACTAGAAGTTTCCCTTCTATAGATCTATATAAAGTCCTTTTAAATGTATAACATGCATTTAATATGGCAAAGGGAAATATGTTGAAAGTAAACATAGAATAGTAAATAGAAAACAAAGAACAATAACAAATAATAAAGAAAAAAAAAAAAACAAAAACAAAAACAAAAACAACAAGTAAGGAAGCCTAAGTTCGAGTGGAATCGAACATTAGATACTCAGCTGTATGCTTTCATTGTTTGTTTGCGTCTGATAGAATCACGGTGTATTTTATATAAAGCGAGTGCTGCATAAAGTGGTCGTAACCACGCCTATTTTCAACATTTTTATCAGTCATCCAACTAAGCATATGAATATTATTCTTTGCTCAAAATTTCATTCCTTTATGACTTCTAGTTACAAAGATGTCACGTTACAAATTCCCAAAGGGTATTCCAGAAATATCTTTGTTAAAAAGTAGGCGTGGTCACAAACCGATTTGAATAAATTTTTGCATGTCTATTAACACAAGTTATAAAAGTGTATAAACCAAGTTTCGTCATAATATCTCAATTATTTGTCGAGTTATGGGCTCCGAAATCTCGTTGATTCCTTTGTCTGAAAAGAGGCGGTGCCACGCCCATTTTCCGAAATTTTTCTATTTTTTGTTTCCGATCTACTGTAGAACTCATGCCACAAAATTTCAATGAATTATCTTTATATTTGACAAAGATATCGCTTAAAATGTTTTTATTAGGCCATTTTATGATACCCATATATAAAAGTGGGCGTGGTCGTCAACCGATGTCGCTAAAATTTTGAACATGTATTACTACAAGTAGTGAAAGTGTATACACCAAGTTTCGTCATAATATGTCGATTATTTGTCGAGTTATGGGCTCAGAAATCTCGTATATTCCTGCTTCTAAAAGGAGGCGGTGCACGCCCATTTTCCAAAATTTTTGTATTTTTTGTTTTATGTCCATAGTTGGACATCTTGCATAAAATTTCAATGATATATCTTTATATTTGACAGAGATATCGCTTAAAATGTTTTTATTAGGTCAATTTATAATACCCATATATAAAAGTGGGCGTGGTCATCAACCGATTTTGGCAATTTTTCGTCCAAACATTTGCCTATGTAAGTATATCACGCCTACCAAATTTCATCGATATATCTTCAACGGTTTCTGCGTTATGACTCATAAAACTTCCAATGTTTGCCCCTTAATAAGTGGGCGTGGTACCGCCCATTTTCCAAAATTTCACCATATTTCTTCATAAGAGCCTGAGCTCAATACGTGTGTGAAATTTTATCACTCTGGCTCTATTAGTGACTGAGATACAAAATTTCCGATTTTTACTATATAGGGGAGGTGGGCGTGGTCATGGTCCGATTTCGCCCATTTTAAATACCATCCGTTCCTGTCTTGATACCAACTTACATTTCAAATTTCATCAAAATATCTCAATTTTTGCGCGAGTTATCGTGCGCACAGACGGACAGACGGACGGACATGGCTCAATAGATTTCTCTTTTCACCCTGATCATTTCGATATATATAAGTCTATATCTATCTCGATTATTTCATTCTGTTACAATCCACCGTTAGGAAATCAAAACTATAATACTCTGTGTACTAGTACAGCTGAGTATAAAAACAGAAACAATAACAACAAAACCAGAAAAATCAACTGCATTAAACACAGCAGTGCAAAAAGTACGAAAGTCTCAAACACTCAACAAACAATGTCGCATGATAAACGTTTCTTTTAACTTTCTTTCTTTCAACGTACACTATATCGATTGCAGTACACAGTAGAGCAACCAGCGAACGCTCTAATGAAAATTGAAATTAATATGTCAAAGAGTGGGCCTTTAGATAAACTTTAGCATACCATGACGTTGGTGGAGGAAATGACTTTATTGTTGTGGTTATTTGACAAATGTTGACATTTTTCCACTTTTAGTTGCAAGTGGTGCTGCACGCAATATGCCACTTGCAAATGCAAGGAAGGCTAAGCGCTACAAAAAGTGCTTATAACAGCCGGAAATACTTTTGCTAGTCGCCACAATGTTTAATTTCGCTTTTTGGTGCGCTTAACTATGCAGCAAATGGCAGTATTTTGTATTGGGTGAGAATTGAATTATGTAGCACTTCTAGATTGGTTTGTTGATTTGGTGGTGGTTAAAGAAGCAATTATAGTCATTTTAACGCTAATCACCGAATTTAAAAAAAATTACGTAAAACCGAAAGTGAGACTCTGACTCATTTCCGTAATTTAGAATCTCAGTAAACAGAAAAATTGTAAGATTTTAATGGGTTTGAAATTGCTGACTTTACCGGTCTCCTTAATTAAACGGTTTTATTTAGCTCACCCCGTTTGTTTTATTGTTGGGTCAAATTTAGTAATTCAAATTTCACCCTCTTCCTGTCAACCGATTAATCTGAAATTTTGTACGCATGTATAACCCCGATGACAATGCAATATTATGAAAAAAAAATTCCGATAGGTGGCGCGTGGGTCGCTATATTTACAAAAATCGCATTTATGGTCCGATTTGGCTGAAATTCGGAACATGTATTACTACCTTGAAAAGAAATATTTTCTTTAAAAAAAAATTCCGCTAGGTGGCGCGTGGGTCGCTATATTTACAAAAATCGCATTTATGGTCCGATTTGGCTGAAATTCGGAACATGTATTACTACCTTGAAAAGAAATATTTTCTTCAAAAAAAATTCCGCTAGGTGGAGCTGAGATCGGGGTAATTAAAACTGAAAATCCTATTTGCAGGGACTACGTATAGAGGCGTTGGACTGCAATAAACTAACGGGCAAGAAACCTTGCAATAATGAAGCACTAAATGAATTAACAGAATGCGAAATAAAAACTAAAAACTAGAAAATAAAAATAGGTAAAAAAACTTTTTAAGTTAAACAGTTTTATGTTATACATACATTGCAATGCTTAAGATAAATGGACTAAAAACCAAAAAATAATAAAATAGATACAGTCGTGGGAATTATAAACATTTGCATAGACTAGACTAAAATAAAACCGTGGGGCACGTCAATTGTCTACAATCGTTGATTAAAATGTTTGTTTTGTAATGTTACACTATAATTAGGCAGTTGTTCAACCGACAACGATGGACGTGTGATAAGTAGGGCTAGAATGTGGAAAAAAGCGAGCAAGCTCGATTATAAGCGAGTTTTAGGGTTTCATAGTGGTGAGCGAGTAGTACTTTTATCACATGTTTTGTCGATTAAAGACAAACTAAGAGCAGTGAAACGATTCCTCGTGTGAATGTCCAACGATAAACTAGTTGAAACATCTCTTTTATTAACATGGAGTGTATAACTATTGGAATTTCCATGAGCAAGAAAATAGTATGTAATTTCCTCACCGTCTGCGGGCCAACTGCCTAACGACGAATTAAACGATTCTTCTATCGCACATTAAGTCGATAATTTGTAGACAATTAACGTGCCCCACGATTTTATTTTAGTCTAGTCTATGCAAATGTTTATAATTCCCACGACTGTATCTATTTTATTATTTTTTGGTTTTTAGTACATTTATCTTAAGCATTGCAATGTATGTATAACATAAAACTATTTAACTTAAAAAGTTTGTTTACCTATTTTTATTTTATGACATCATATGATCTCAAGATCTATGGGGAAATACGAAGAATTCACCAAAATCCGGAGGAAGTATTATGAGTTCACAACGTAAAAACCCCACTGGATAAACCTTTCAAACAACGGATTCAAAATTTAGTTGAATTCTAGAAATGTAAACTTATTACGACAAAGATACTCAAGGTGAGTCTTTGAGGCTCACTTTCGGTTTTTCGTTACAATTTTATACGATTGCAAAAAAATGGTTAAAATAAAATAAAATAATAAAATAAATAGTCCAAAGATCATAATTATTTTAACGAGTATATAAGGTGTTCAGGATGATGAAGCCGTCCTGCATAAAGTTAGACTTTGGTTTTTTTGTAGTATTCTCGAAACTGGTGAACAATGCTGTGATCTATCATTCATCTTTCCTGGAGGAAATAACATTTTGTAACAGTAAATCGTTTCTATGTTAAGACACAATGAGATGGCTTAAGGCTCACAACTTCTGGCTTTTGAGTTAAAGCGCATTTATGTAATTCCAATTTGCTGATTTCCTAGATAAACTTAACTTGTTATACATCTGAGTAGTCCACTCTCAAAACTCCTTGTGTGGAAAAACAAAAACAGATTTTGAATGTGTACATATAAAATTTATAGAGACTTTTGAAAGTATGTGTAATCGTATTTAATGCCATTTTTTCAGAATACGGAAAGGTTCTTAATGGACATTATACACCTTCAAACACTGTTACATAATTCATCAAAAACTCAATGTAGAAAAAATTTCACATAGCCAGTTTTGAAAGTGGACTACTCATATCGTCGTACCATACGAAAACTAGCACTTTTCAAATTTCTTTCATATACATAATTTCTTTGTTAAAAATTTTCAAAGTGCTAGTTTTCGTATTGTACGACGATATGTACTTAACAATCGCATTTGTTTATGGTTTTTCAAAGTGCCAATGAGTTTTAGAGAAATTTACTAAATAGTTACATGGCATATGTATATATATCTGATATCTGTATATAGGTACTTATGTATGTATGTATATAAGGGAATTAATTATGCATCTAAACAATGCATATTTGCTCATTTTGATTTGCCAATTACTTAGGCATATTAATAAACAGACATTAGGCATATAAATAACAGACTTTGTAATGTATAACTTGATTTTGTGTTTCGGAACATTTCGATAAATATGTATAAATTTCATCTTAATGTTTATAGTAAACAGCCATGAGGAAGACAACAACTATAAAGTTCATTAAGTTATGTGTATTCGTGTATGGATTATGTACACTAGATCGTATCGAAAAAAAGATGTTCGCCGTAATTCTCCTCATATACCTAATATATTTTTATACTCAACTGTACTAGTACACAGAGTATTATAGTTTTAATCACATAACGGTGGATTGTAACACCATAAAATAATCGAGATAGATATTGACTTATATATATCAAATTGATCAGGGTGAAAAAAGAAATCGATTGAGCCATGTCCGTCCGTCTGTCCGTCCGTCTGTCCGTCTGTCCGTCCGTCTGTCCGTCTGTCTGTCTGTACGCACGATAACTCGCGCAAAAATTGAAATATTTTGATGAAATTTGGAATGCAAGTTGGTATCAAGACTGGAACGGATGGTATTGAAAATGGGCGAAATCGGACCATGACCACGCCCACTTCCCCTATATAGTAAAAATCGGAAATTTTGTATCTCAGTCACTAATAGAGCTAGAGTGATAAAATTTCACCCACGTGTGGAGCTCAGGCCCTTATGAAGAAATTTGGTGAGATTTTGAAAAATGGGCGGTGCCACGCCCACTTATTAAGGGCCAAACATTGAAAGTTTTATATGCCATAACTCAGAAACCGTTGAAGATATATCGATGAAATTTGGTATGCGTGATTTACTTCCTTAGAAAAATGCTTTGACAGAAAATTGTCAAAATCGGTTGACGACCACGCCCACTTTTATATATAGGAACTATAAAGGGGCCTAATAAAAACATTTTAAGCGATATCTCTGTCAAATATAAAGGTATATAATTGAAATTTTATGGCAGGAGTCCAACTGCGGATATAAAACGAAAAGCATAAAAATTTTGGCAAATGGGCGTGGCACCGCCTATTTTGAGACAAAGGAATATACGAAATTTCGGAGCCCATAACTCGACAAATAATTGAGACATTAAGACGAAACTTGGTTTATACACTTTTATAACTTGTGCTAATAGACACGCAAAAATTTATTCAAATCGGTTTAGGACCACGCCTACTTTTTAACAAAGATATTTCTGGAACACCCTTTGGGAATTTGTAACGTGACATCTTTGTAACTAGAAGTCATAAAGTAATGAAATTTTGCACAAAGAATAATATTCATATGCTTAGTTGGATGACTGATAAAAATGTTGAAAATGGGCGTGGCTACGCCCACTTTATGCAGCACTCCCTTTATATAAAATACACCGTGTTTTCATCAAACGCAAACAAACAATGAAAGCATACAGCTGAGTATCTAATGTTCGATTCCACTCGAACTTAGGCTTCCTTACTTGTTTAAAGATATTCCCGATTTTTTTTTTGTTTGGACCATTCTAGTATTCACACAATAAAATATTTCCTCATAACTTCTTGTCCGCTTATAGTCGGTTCTGACAGTTTTATATGTATGGCAATATTATTTTGTCTCCAGAAGTGTAATTTATTTCCTTACGGTAGCTCATTAACCCTCAAGGCAGGATTGGGTTACCTACATGTTGCGATCAAACCGCAAATTTTGAGGGGTCTTGCGTTAAGGAAATCCAAAAAAAAAATATTTCGGGTTACCCTACTGTACATATGTATGTACATATGTGTACATGCGTTTAAGCACATAAGTTTCGGAATTAAATCTAGATATATTTATGCGCATATCTACATAACTCTTATTATGCAGTAATTTCATACTAGTAAACCACAAACGTCATGAGAAAATTCAATAATAAATAATTAAAATAACTAATTTAACTACTAAAGAAAAAATTTAATTTATAGCTTGATTTGCTTGCAATTCGAAAATTTAACAGCTGCTACTCTTTTACACTCTGCAACAATTTCACGGTTTTTTATTTGGTGGGGCGGAATAATATCAATACTGGTTGAAAGGCCAACACCGATATACATAGTAAAACCTCAAAATTGTTATGCATTCCTTCTTTGAATTTATTTACTTTGATCATTTTAAAGTTGCAATTTTTTGGCTGAGTGTTTTTTTTTTTTTTTTGGAGAACAAATTAAAAATACTTTTAAAATATAGATTAATATCATTTTAATGTAAATATAGTACGATTTTACGGGAATTCAATTTTTTAGAACATTTCAAGCTACGAGTATTATCAATTAGCTAACTCATGAAAGGCTTCCTTGTGCCATTTCTTGGATATTCAGCACAATGTGGCACTTCGGTGGCTGTTAGAGGGTTTAACTGTGCTATAAAATTATTGCTCGTAAAATTTTACTATACATATCTTAACAATATATTACTCTCCGCTGTGTATTTTAACCCATTTTTTGCCATATCGCACGTTTTATGCAATAGGGATTTAACTCAAAAAAAATTTTTTTTGGGAAAACGCAAATAAAGTTTTATAATTTCAAATAGTTTCCTTCTACGGCTAACTACAAAATCACTTTTATTTCCGCCATTTTTATCTTTTTGAATATTTTATAAGACTAGACTCAAAGGCACTACCCAGTTATTGAAATATATGGCAAAATCCCAGAAATCGAATTTCGAGTTAAATCCCTATTCCATAAAACGGGCGATATGATTTTAGTAGAGGTCCCCTCAGAAAAAATCTTTGCTTTTGCTGTTGCACAGTGTAAGTAATTATGCTCTTAGTCGTCATCTGCAATCAATGCTCTGCAAATTAGTAATCAATATACAAATAGTTTTCTATTGTAGTAATTTATTGTTTGTATTTAAATTATTTGAACAGCCACGTCCCTTCGATGTAGTTTACATTTATATACACTGCAAAAAATGCAATTAATCCGGCACGTGTCCAGGATCAATCGCAAGGGATCATGCGACTAATATAATTTTACATCCCTTTATATGGAGTGAATTGATCGCATTTGTTCGAGCACGTCCTATGAAGAGACTAATTGTTCAATTTGTATACCCGAACGGGTACAAATATAGATTAATTGTTTTCAACACGAACGGCTACAAATGTAGATTTTTCAAAGTTGTTAGTCAAGGTTATTTTTTATAACAATCTTTAAAATATTTTAAATGTTCATGCATATTTAAATAAAGATTATATCGACGTACCATACAAAAACTAACACTTTCAAAATTTTTTACAAAGAATATGAAAGAAATTTTAAAAGTGCTAGTTTTCGTATGTTATGGCGATATAATGTTTTACTTTTGTAAAAAAGTCTCAATAAATAAATAAAAAAAATTATAAGTTTTGTTTATGCATTATATGAGCGTAATGTAAAGAATTTTTCAAAGGATATTTTAAGTAACATTATGTTAAAATTATTATTCATCAATATTATTAAAAGAAAGGGTCTTCAATTGGTTTTATCGATTGTTATAAATTTTTTAAATACATTGCATATTTTTATAAAATTTCTTACTTTAATAAATCTAGATTTATACTCGTTCGAAATGAGGGCGATTAATCTACATTCATAACCGTACGGGGGACTTATTGTGGACCGATTGTTCCCGAAAGAGATCAATCCGGGACAAATCTCTTTCGGGATTAATCGCACATTTTTTTTGCAGGGTAATTACTTGGATATAAGAGTGTATGCTTGCCACTACATATTTAGTACAAATTCTTAGACGAATTGTTGTCAAATGAGATTTCAGTTGTGCATATTAAAGCTTATTTGATTTTAATTGTGGGAAAAGTCTATAGATATTTGTGTGTGTATTAAAAGATCTTTGGCTAATACATATGTGTATATATAAATTTAAATTAATGGGAATAACTAAGCATATATGCTAGGCATATATAACTAAGTACATAAACACCAGTATACATAACTTTAATGGCATTTACCGTCACATATTATGTATGTATGTTTGTTTTAGATTTATTAAAGTTCATTGTACGAGTATCTTATACTAAATGTACTTTGGGGTGGTCCCAAAATGTATGGACAATAATTTTCTAGCATACTTATTACCACACTCTCACCCTCTGGACCAATGCTTATGTACATTAGATGCGTTTTTTTTCGGCAAAGTTTCTCAGATTTTCCCTCCGGCCACAGAATATGAAAATAGGATGTTGTAGGATAACTAAGCTGATTTTTGTTTTTTTTTAGAAAAAAAACTGAGTGGGCTACTCCAAAAACAGCGATTTTTTTTTTTAATTCCATGATAGGTTTAGATTCATATATGAAAAAAACCACAGAATTAAAAATAAAAAAACAAAGGATACATATTCTCATGTAAAATTAACGGCTTAATCGAATGGTGTACTCAGTTTTTTAGTGCGAGCCATAGGGAAGTGGAATTTTATTTTTTTAGTCACGAATTTTCAAGTTTGGACCCGGGAATTTTCAAGATACCTTAAATTTTTTTAATCAAAATATACAGGAATCTGCGCAAATTAATGCAGTTTTCAGAAAAGCTTATTTGATCGAAATCGAGCTTTTTTTATCCAAACTACTTTGGTTTAAATGAAACATTCTAAAATCACTTTCATATTGAACAACATTTTTTATTGTTGCAAGTACAAAATTCGAAAATTTATTATTTACATATATCTATCTATCTATAATACCTTTAAACGAGCAATTCTTGTATATATATATATATATATATATATATATATATATAATATATATATATATATAATCAGGATCTCGAAAACGGCTCCAACGATTTTCATGAAATTTGGTATGCAGAGAGCTTCGGAGGTGAACTCTTGAAAAATATAATTTTTTTTTCTAACTTTTATCCCGGGTCCCGAGATATGGGTCAAAACGTGGACCCGGATGACCCTCGAATGTCTCTGAGCGATATGGGTATCAAATGAAAGGTCTTGATGAGGACTTCAACATAGAACTCTTTTAATTGTGATGTCTAGGCCGGGTCCAGAGATATGGGTCAAAACGTGGACCCGGATGCCCCTCGAATGTCTCTGAGCGATATGGGTATCAAATGAAAGGTACTGATGAAGACTTCAACATAGAACTCTTTTAATTGTGATGCCTAGGCCGGGTCCCGAGATATGGCTCAAAACGTGGACCCGGATGAGCCTCGACTGTCTCTGAGCGATATGGGTATCAAATGAAAGGTATTGATGAGGACTTCAACATAGAACTCTTATAATTGTGATGCCTAGGCCGGGTCCCCAGATATGGGTCAAAACGTGGACCCGGATGAGCCTCGAATGTTTCTGAGCGATATGGTTATCAAATGAAAGATCTTGATGAGGACTTCAACATAGGACTATTTTAGTTGTGGTGCCTAGGCCGGGTCCAGAGATATGGGTCAAAACGTAGACCCGGATGAGCCTCGAATGTCTCTGAGCGATATGGGTATCAAATGAAAGGTCTTGATGAGGACTTCAACATAGAGCTCTTTTAATTATGGTGCCTAGGCCGGGTCCAGATATATGGGTCAAAACGTGAACCAGGATGAGCCTCGAATGTTTCTGAGCGATATGGTTATCAAATGAAAGATCTTGATGAGGACTTCAACATAGAACTATTTTAATTGTGGTGCCTAGGCCGGGTCCCCAGATATGGGTCGAAACGTGGACCCGGATGACCCTCGAATATCTCTGAGCGATATGGGTAGCAAATGAAAGGTCTTGATGAGGACTTCAACATAGAACTCTTTCAATTGTGATGCCTAGGCCGGGTCCCCAGATATGGGTCAAAACGTGGACCCGAATGAGCCTCGAATGTCTCTGAGATATATTAGTATCAAATGAAAGGTTTTGAGGAGGACTTCAACATAGAACTCTTTTAATTGTTGTGCCTAGGCCGGTCCCCAGAAATGGGTCGAAACGTGGACCCGGATGACCCTCGAATATCTCTGAGCGATATGGGTATCAAATGAAAGGTCTTGATGAGGACTTCAACATAGAACTCTTTTAATTGTGATGCCTAGGCCGGGTCCCGAGATATGGGTCAAAATGTGGACCCGGATGAGCCTCGAATGTCTCTGAGCGATATGGGTATCAAATAAAAGGTCTTGATGAGGACTTCGACATAGAACTATTTTAATTGTAATGCCTAGGACGGGTCGTCGGATATGGGTCAAAACTTGGACCCGGTTGACCCTCGAATGTTTTTGAGCGATACTGGTATCAAATTAAAGGTCTTAATGGGGACTTGAACATAGATGACTCCGAAAATTGGGAATCATGGCTTCAATATAGAGATCTCTTCGATATAATGCTGAACCTGGTTCCCTAAGTAAAGGGAACATGAAAAGAAAAAAGAAAGTCGAATGGAATGGAATGGGAATGGGAAAGGGAGAAGGGAGAGGAAACCAATATAGAATGGGAGAGGGGAACGGAGAACGAATCGGAGGGTGAGAGAAAACGAGGGGTTAGGGAGAGCGATAGGGAAAGGAAAGGGAAAAGGAAACGGAGATGAAAGATAAAGAGAAAAGAAAAAGAAAAGATGAGGGAGAAGGACATGAAGAGGTAGAGGTATCACGGCCAAGCGAGTCGGAATTACCTTAGTTCTGGATCTCAATAATGGCTTCAACAATTTTCATGAAATTTAGTATACAAGGGGTCTCGGGCGCAAACTTCTGTAAATTTTAATTTTTCCACTAATTTTTATACTCAGCTGTACTAGTACACAGAGTATTATAGTTTTGATTTCCTAACGGTGGATTGTAACAGAATGAAATAATCGAGATAGATATAGACTTATATATATCGAAATGATCAGGGTGAAAAGAGAAATCGATTGAGCCATGTCCGTCCGTCTGTCCGTCTGTCCGTCCGTCCGTCTGTCCGTCTGTCCGTCTGTGCGCACGATAACTCGCGCAAAAATTGAGATATTTTGATGAAATTTGAAATGTAAGTTGGTATCAAGACAGGAACGGATGGTATTGAAAATGGGCGAAATCGGACCATGACCACGCCCACCTCCCCTATATAGTAAAAATCGGAAATTTTGTATCTCAGTCACTAATAGAGCTAGAGTGATAAAATTTCACACACGTATTGAGCTCAGGCTCTTATGAAGAAATATGGTGAAATTTTGGAAAATGGGCGGTGCCACGCCCACTTATTAAGGGGCAAACATTGGAAGTTTTATGAGTCATAACTCAGAAACCGTTGAAGATATATCGATGAAATTTGGTAGGCGTGATATACTTACATAGGCAAATGTTTGGACGAAAAATTGCCAAAATCGGTTGATGACCACGCCCACTTTTATATATGGGTATTATAAAGTGACCTAATAAAAACATTTTAAGCGATATCTCTGTCAAATATGAAGATATATCATTGAAATTTTATGCAAGGTGTCCAACTATGGACATAAAACAAAAAATACAAAAATTTTGGAAAATGGGCGTGGCACCGCCTCCTTTTAGAGGCAGGAATATACGAGATTTCTGAGCCCATAACTCGACAAATAATCGACGTATTATGACGAAACTTGGTGTATACACTTTTACTACTTGTAGCAATACATGTTCAAAATTTTAGCGACATCGGTTGACGACCACGCCCACTTTTATATATGGGTATCATAAAGTGGCCTAATAAAAACATTTTAAGCGATATCTTTGTCAAATATAAAGATAATTCATTGAAATTTTGTGGCATGAGTTCTGCAGTAGATCGGAAACAAAAACTATAAAAAGTTTATAAAATGGGCGTGGCACCGCCTCTTTTTATACAAAGAAATCTACGAGCCTATTACTCGACAAATAATTGAGATATTATGACGAAACTTAGTTTATGCACTTTTATAACATGTGTTAATAGACACGCAAAAATGTATTGAAATCGGTTTATGACCACGCCTACTTTTTAACAAAGATATTTCTGGAATACCCTTTGGGAATTTGTAACGTGACATCTTTGTAACTAGAAGTCATAAAGGAATGAAATTTTGAGCAAAGAATAATATTCATATGCTTAGTTGGATGACTGATAAAAATGTTGATAATAGGCGTGGTTACGCCCACTTTATGCAGCACTCGCTTTATATAAAATACACCGTGATTCTATCAGACGCAAACAAACAATGAAAGCATACAGCTGAGTATCTAATGTTCGATTCCACTCGAACTTAGGCTTCCTTACTTGTTTTATTTTAACTTTTTATTTCGCTTGCGAGGACCTGCGAAAAAATGGCAGCCCGAGATAAGCTCGGTCATCCAGGTACTGTACATTGAAACTAAAAACTTAAAGCCCGTCTCCACATAACTTGATTCACCAGAGAAACATGTAGCAAAACATCTCGCTCAATAACCCGTCTCCACGTGGCTAATCGTGATTCAGTTTGACATTTCTCCTTCTTGTTCTTCTTAAATGTTTGTATGTTTGCTTATTTTTGCGTCTTTGTTTTGGTCTGTGTGAGATTTCGATAGATTTTCGATACAAAATTAGAGAAGACATCGATATCATCGAGGTTGGCAAGATGATTCAGAATGAAACAGTGTTTCAATCTTCACTCGCTCTCAGAAATTTTGTATGGAAATTGGCGAGTTTCGGCACTGGTTTCCGTGTCGAAACAAGATTGAGAGAGAAAATGCAGAAAAAAAGAGCGAAACACGTTATGTGGAGACATGGTATTACGTAAAATGATATTCTAATCTACTTAATAAACATACAGCAAACGTGAATAACATTTCCAATATTTTTTTTAACGAAAATTAGTACCAGCACACAGCTAGGCACATATTCTTTGGGCCATCGTTTTTTTATTTTCATGCAACATATTGTTGCTTCCCGCCCACCGTGCACAAGATTAAAAGTTCAGATTTAATAGGTGATACACCTTTTAACCATCCCCATCGGGACAAAAATTTATATGTGATAACTTTTAGTGTATTGTTAATGATAGAGGGATTGAGACCGAAGAAAATTTCTAATTTGATTTTCGGGACCAGCCTTATGTACATAAATTCATATGTATGTGGAGTTATATATATATTGATATATATATTTATGCATGTACACTCAAAAAAAAAATTACTCAGATTATGGAAAAGTGGGAATGATTCGGCGCTAAAGACATATTTCCATATTTTGATGTACAATTTTCTTTAAAACGTGGTTTTTATTCCTTGATTTGAAGAAAATCGTACATCAAAATATGGAAATATGTCTTTAGCGCCGAATCATTCCCACTTTTCCATAATCTGAGTAAGTTGTTTTTTCAGTGTATTTATATCTGTGTAGATATTTTGCATGTACAGCTAAAATTTCCCAAATTACCATTATTATTATTGCTATTATTAAGGCCATTGTGTTGCGCCATCTTGTTATCGGTGTGGCCGCCATTTGCGGCTTTTGTTATTATTGTTGTTGTATCTATCTATCAATGGCAAATTTTCAGTTGTGTTTGCATGTACATATGTATGCAAACAACAACCAAATAGCTACAAAATTTCTATGAAAATGTCAGCGATAATTACGTTAATGAGCAGTTAATGAATGCAAATCTGGCGTGGCAAGTACCGGTAAAGTGTCATACACACACACAAGCAAACATGCGACATCAACATGAATTTCGTATTAGATTTATTATTGCATTTCGATGCAAGTAAATCTGTGTATATGTATGTATATATACAAATGGGAATATATGGTTGTATATATGCACATATTTGTGTTTGTAACAAAATGTTGAAAATCGTGTGCTTTTGTTGAACCACAAATTTTTATATGACCCACAAATCGGTTAGGCTTAAATGGCATTAAACTTAATGTTATTAAAGGATTAGATTTTTGCTTGGAAAAGTTTAAAGAAAATATTTTAAAATTTATGCAACGTTTATATGTAAATAGCCTTTTAAAGTTATTCCCTGGACCCACATAAAGGTTAAGGGCTTCATTGGTACCTATACAACTCGAACTCTGATTATGTCTTTGTACATTTTTTATTTTTATTCATAAATGCTTTCATCACATGCAACTGTGCAATGCAAATTTTCAAATTGACATTTTTTATTTGTTAATATAAAATTGCATCGGATGGCATAATCAACTCACATCCGAACGGAAGAACAGCGGTAATTTCAATCAAGTGAGCAAGTAAAGAAGTAAAAGCACTGACCAGCAAACAAGCAAAGTGGCGTGGAGGCTTGCAATTTGATGAATGACATGAATTTTCAATTTTTTTTTTACAATTTTTTTAATATTTCTATAGACTTTTTATTTTGAAAAAGTTTAGTAAAATTAAATTTTTTAACACCCTCATTCTGTATTGCGAACGGAAGCTCAGACGAACGAATCGTCTCGAGTACATTTTTCTCCCGACGATTCACTCATATTCCAATAGAATATGTTTTTAAATTTGATCGTTTTTAATCATCTGGGGGTATGATATTTGAATATTTTTTGATCAAAATTTTCAAAAAGGCTGGCTGGGCTCTGTCAATATATTTATGTACATACATACATATATGTATATTAGATGAGTTTTTTTTTTTGTATGGGATTCTTTAAACCTTCTCAGATCCTCCCTCCGGCACCGGAATATGAAAATAGGTTGTTTAGAGTAAGTAAACTGAAAAAAAAAAGTTGACTTTTCCAAAAACTTTTCCGAAAACCGCGCAAATTCCCAGAATTTCAAGGTATGTTTAGATTTATGTCTGAAAAAAGTTAGGATTTTGCACAAGAAAAAAAATTTAAATCCACCCATACGCAGCATTAACCGCTAAATCGAATGGCGTATTCATTGTTTTGGTACACTACCCAGGGAAGGTAATATCGCGGTCTAAAGTGATCATTTTCTTTTTTTTCTCATGAATCTTCAACTTCTTGCCCTATACTCTTCCCGAAGTCGGAAATTATTTTTTAACTAAATCACACGGTAGGCTGCGTTATTTAATGCGCTTTCCAGAAATGTATAGCTATTAAAAATCGAGTATTATTTGGATGAGTTCATCAAGTTTAAGTGAAGTAAACTGGGGTATAAAAGGGCTGACATAATTTAAAATTTCTAAAATTGTTTAACAATTTTGCTATTGAAGACGGTTTTTTGGGTTATTAGTGATTGTTTTATTTGGTTGGATAACTCCACAAATGTAAAAAAAAAAATTCGGAAGGTCGAGACCGTGGATAGCGGAAAAAACCGTGGACCCGGATGGCCCAAAAATATTATTGGGCAATATTGGTATCAAATTAAAGGTCTTAACTAGGGCTTGCATATGGAACTCATTACATGCCAATTTCTTAGCCAATTTCGGGTATACTGGCGAATAAGTGGTCCAGGATGACTACAGAATATTTTAAAGGATATCGGCGACATTTGAGTCTAATTTTTGACTTATATGTGTCGAAACGGTGGACACAGCAAAATGGATTGGCTTTACATTGAAGTCCTAGGTAAAATCTTTATTTTGATACTCATATTGCCCAAAAATGTTTTGGCGCCATCCGGCTCCACTTTTTGTCCGTTATCCACGGTCTCGACCTTTGTATTTTTTTTGCATTTGTGGAGTTATCCACCCACATAAAAAAAATCACGAATAACCCAAAAAACCGCCTTTAAGAGCAAAATTGTTAAAAAATTTAAGAAATTTTAAGGTATGTTACCCTTTTATACTCCACTTTACTTCATTTAAACTTGATGAACTCATCCAAATTTTATTAGATTTTTAATAGCTATACATTTATGGAAAGCGCATTAAATAACGCAGCCTACCGTGTGATTTAATTGAAAAATAATGTCCGCTTTCGGGAAGAGTATAGGGCAAGAAATTGAAGATTCATCAGAAAAAAAAAAAAATTATCACTTTAGACCGCGATATTACTTTCCCTGGGGAGTGTACCAAAAAACGGAATACGTCATTCGATTTAGCGGTTAATTCTACGTATGGATGGATATCAAGTTTTTTCCTCGCGCAAAAGCCTAACTTTTTTCATAAATAAATCTAAACATACCTTGAAATTCTGGGAATTTGCGCGGTTTTCGGTGTAGCTCCATCCAGTTTTTGGAAAAGTCAACTTTTTTTTTTCAGTTTACTTACTCTAAAACATCCTATTTTCATATTCCGGTGCCGGAGGAAATATCTAAAAAAAACGCATCTAATGTATATGTATAATTTCATTTGTTTATTTTCCAAATAGTTTAGAATTTTTAAAATAGCAACTGAAAATGAAAAAATTACATGGAGCAAAACATAATGAAGGACGTGGGGGTAGACAGGCTTCGCTTGGCGGTGATTTTATCATACCACAATTTTCACACATCGCTTAGCTATTGCTGGTGCGCGGCCGTCGTTCATATACGTTCAGAGGCACTTTCACAATTTGTCATCCTTCGTGGTTCACTTATAACTACACTGCGGTATTTTCTGCCGTTTTCTATTTGAGTTCGGTTGCATTGTATTAATGTTTCCTCATGGTTGGTTATTACACGATATACACAATGTTTCCCGTATTCTCTTTGGTGTTGGATCAAGATATCACCTCGAACACGGCTGTTACATATCCCGAGTTGTATAAGGATTTGTCGAAGGGTCGTAATTTCCGCTATAAAACATTCTGCATATGGGTGGTAAATAGTACATATGTATATCAAGGTGGTGTGATTATGTATGATGCTCTCATATTATTCGAAGATGCATTCATACATATTGTAGCGATTACCTTCTCGCTGCTTCGGCTGGCATAGAAATTATATCATAGAAGCTGCCCTTTCGTTGCATCGATGGTCTTGGCGGTGTAGTGTTCTTGGTTGTGTGACTTTTGGTGGGGATGGTGTAATCAGTGATGTAGGTGGCTCTATTGTAGATGGAGTAGTCGTAGAAAGTGTTGTTGTTGGAGGGCCTTTTGTGTATGGAGTGGTACTGTTATAAGTGGTATTGTTGGTGCTGCACGTATGCCAAGTAACCAAGCCTTCTTCCATTTCAAATTCATCAACGATAACAAAATAGTTTTCGTTTGAATTTGACATTTCTTTTCGACGTTGAGAAATAGAGAATGTAAATTTCTTACGTTTTGGCAGCCGTTCGTCTTCTTGTTCGTTCGTAATACATAATATAAACAGGCGTACGATTCGTCTCTGACACGAAACGAACGTTCGTTTCGCAATACAGAATGAGGGTGTAACTAATATTAATAGTAGTAGGTACTGGCTTGAAATTAAAAAAAGTTTGGATTGCCTTAGAAGCCTAAATGATTAAAATGTTCAGAACTACATTTATTTTTATTTTGTTATTCCTTTAAAAAAAACGCTTTAAGTTTAACAAGGATTTAGCGAAATGCATAAAAAACCTAGCTAAACGTATTTCTTAAGTGCAAACGTGTGTTAAAGTGTTCTGGTGTCTGTATGTATGCATGCGTGTGTATGTTATTTGAAAGTGGGCGTTTACACATAAAACTATTTTAAAATGGTTGGTTGGTAAACACTTAACTCAATTACTTTTCTTTCCTGACAATATTTAGTGTAGTTATGTATGTTCATACAATTCAGCCAATCGCGCTAGTTCAAAGCTAGCGCAGAATTAGCTCACAAAGAAACAGTGTTAGTTCCTCTTCTAACCCAACGCAATGCTTTCAATTGCTGACACTTACAACACTGTGATGTACTGATGATTTACTAAGCGACAACTACTCCCCTCTGCAGAGCTCTAGATCCCATTACGAACTGTCTCTAATATGGGTAGTTCTGTGGTAATTTAAAAATTAATAGTTCGAAGTTAGTTTTGAACCTTAAAACCTTTTTTGCCTTTTTATTCAATTTAAAAAAATTCCCTTTTTTGGAAATTTGGGATATTAGTAAAATTGCATTAAATTCATTATAATGACTCACTGAAGTGTAAGGAAACCATTTTTGACAAACAAGGCGTATACAAATTGACTTGCGAATGCCAAAATAGCTATATAGGACAAACAGGACGCCAAATCAAGACGAGATATCGAGAACACGTAAGAGATTACAATAAGAAAATAAGGAAATCATCAACGACAGTGGAATCAAATTTCGCCAACCACATGGCAGAAAACAAATGTACACCCATGAAAATAGGAAAAACAGCTAAAATTCTCCACGCACAACACAAGGGAAAACTATGGGAAAAATATACAAACAAAAGACATTCGTAGGTAAAATAATAAATGAACAAATAAACACCGCATCCGATACATTATTCGAACCGCTTAAGCTATTATACCGAAAAGAGGACAAAAAACCTAAAACCGACATAAACAAAACAACACACAAGAGGACAATAACGGACTTTTACCTGCCTGTTTAATGAGGATACAAAAATAGATTTACATACCTAAACGCACAGACTCGCACGCACGCACACATGCACGTCGCCCGAACACACGAATGCACGAACACATCACACGAACACGAAGTACGTGACCAAACGATGAAAGCTAGTTACTATAAGTACTATTGAACTTACACAAAATAACTCAGAACGAAAAAAGACACTGAAGATGGCGCATATTAGCCGAAACCGGTTTGTCTCCAAACCAAACTTGACAAGGGATGACGGAAGATCGTTCCACAATACATCATTTTATTGTTTTTTTTTTTAAATTTCCCTTTTTGGGAAATTTTTGAAATGTGTGTAATTCTGCGAAATTTTTTATTTTGACTCTGTACAGTTTAAAGTAAACTATTCAATACATTAAAAAACCCTTTTTGGGACATTTTGGCAATTAGTGTAATTGTGCAAAATTCGCCGTTTTGGCTTAGAAAAGCTTAAGAGAAATTTTTTTCTAATTTTAAAAGGGGCCCTTTTGGGAAATTTTAATTTAAGGTAACTTTCTTCAAATTTCGCTACCATGACTCATTCAGACATTTAGGCGAGACATTTTAGTTAATTTTAGAATAATTTCCCTTTTTGGAAAATTTTGCAAATTAGTATAATTGTGTGAAAGTTATCATTTTGACTTAGTGAAGTTTGAGATAAAAATGTTTATCTAATCTTAAAAAATTCGCTTTTTGGGAAATTTACATAGTTTGAGCTAATTTTCTTAAACTTTCGCCACTGTGATTCGTTTCGACGTCTAGCCAAGCAATTTTAGTTGATTTTAGAAAAATTTCCCTTTTTAGAAAATTTTTTAAATTAGTATAATTATATTATAATTTACTATTTTGGGTTGGTAGAGCTTAAGAAAAACTATTTTATGTCATTTTCAAAAAAAATCCCTTTTTTGTTTTAATTTGTGTTCTTTTCTTTTCGGTTTCAGAAAAATTTCCCTCTTTGGGAAATTTTCTAAATTAGTATAGATAATTGTGTGAAAGTCGCCATATTAGTAAATACTGTCCCGCTCTATATCCCTGTAGAACCAGTTCGGGGCCAGCTATGACCATGCAGTGCCAGACTATCTCTATACGCGACTGTCCCCTATATTTGCTGCAGGTTACCGATGGGAACACCTATACATAAACTCTGCTGATACCAAACATTTGCTTAAGAAAGTAAACGAGTTTTCTATATATGTATATACAATGTACTATATATTATACATATTTCAGTATTTGATTCCTGTTGCCGTTTTTTTATTTTTTTTCTTGCTCAACTCTATTGTTATTTATAAATAGATAGTAGATACTTGTTGCAGTGGCTTTGGAGGCTCATAAATATTTATTGCTTTTCCGCAATCCCATTTTTTTAACGACTAAAACAATTTTCGCCCTCCCTTGTTTTGCTTTTTGTTTTTTTTTTTGCGCTATAAATATTTGGTGTTTTTTGTTGCTTTAATTACCTGTATGCATTTTTAAATTATAAATAAAAATAATGCTTCGTTTTTGCATATTTTGTTGTCAATTAAAATTATCAAGATATTAAATGCAAAATAAATTATGCGCTTCCTGCGCTAATAAACCAGAAGAGAGAAAAAAAGTGAAAAAAAAAGAACCCGCTCGCTGAGGGATTGGCTGGGTCAAAAAACCGTGTCAATTGTTCGCGCAATGCAATGTAGGCAAGTAAGTAGGTAGATACATATTTTGTAAAGGGTGCGTCGCTTTTTTATATATTTTTTGAGGCTATTACTTACGTTTGGGGAATTTTATATATTTTTTTAAATGGGCCGAGTTAGCCAAACCATGGTTTATGCCTGGCTTTATTGCTTTGGCGTAGTCGAAAAAGTGTACCTACATGCTTTTACACTTTGTTACTCATTAAATACCCTTTTATTACATTATTAGTTACATTTTACATGTACTTCAATAAATGAGGGTTAAAAAACAAATGAGTTATTTGTTTACAACAACAAGCCAAACTTTTCAGGCTTAATTTCTTTTGTTCGCTTACTTTAAATTCCAAGAAACATTAACTGTCCATTGAGGGAGTTGTAAACAAGCAAGCGAAAATTTTCCACGAAACATAAAAAACAAAAAAATAAATAAAAAAAAATGGGAAAAATATTTGCAATTGCAATACTTATGATTTATGTCTTCATTTAATGCAACCAGAAAGGTCGAACGGATTAAAAACGGGAAAAAATTATAAAAACATATGAAAACGTGCTTAAAATGGCCAAAAACGTATTTAAAAGTGATGTAAATACCAACATTTTTATTTTAAAAATGTTCATTGTAAGATTTTTAATCAAGAAAAAACATTTTAAATTTAAAAATGTTTATTTTTATTTTAAGCACTATGAGAAAAAAAACGCTGCAGTGTTCTCTATATCATTTTCTCTTCCGGGTTCGAAATTGTATCCAACGGCATTCTCTTCATCTTCTCTCAATCCGAGTTCCAACTACAAAACTATGGCCTCCGCTTGTTCTACTCTTCTTTTCTACTTCCCATTAACTGTTTGCTATCTTTATTTCTTATTCTCCTTTTCTCCTTTTTCTTCTTTATTTTATATTCTCCTCCGGATTCGAACCATTACATCAACCTGAAATTCAATCCAACGCCATCACATAGTGGAACATTAAATATTATATTCAATTGTAGTAACCTATTTATACTTCCCTTTTCCTAAAAAAGAATCCAAGAATTATATGAATTATTGTAAAAACAAAATTTAAAAAAATCGATTCTCATTAATGTTTTTGTTGGATTTCTCACAAAAAATATTTTCTCACAAAAAAATTTTGAACAAAGATCGAGTTTTTGAATTAACATTCATTTTCATTTTTAATTTAAGTATGTTTTTTTTAAATCCAAAATGCATTTTTACTAAAACAATTTCATTCTTAATTCAAAAATTTCATTTATAATTTAAAACTCTTCATTGTTAAAATAAAAATGGTTTGGTTTAAAACGTGCATTATGAAAACAAAAATTTCATTTTGGATTTTAAAATGCTGCTTTTCCCTGAGTGTAGAGAGAATCACTCTCTATCCTCTCTCTATCTCTCTTTCTCAGTGTACGACAAGAGCGCTACGTACAACTTCCTCAGCAGCGCTTAGCAAATTACTTAACTTTTACTCGGCAGATCTTGCAGCTAAAAACCTCCGTGGAAAGGCAGCGTTATGAGTTAGACTCTAGACCAGGGGTCTTCGTTTCATAGCACTGAGGTGCAACGCTCAGCTCACACAGATTGTTATACTCTCTCGTTTTGTCGTAGTAAGAGCGCAAAAGTTAGGTGACCATCTACGACTGTGCGACGATTCAGTTGCTTGCGGGCAAGCAAAAAGATAACAACGTACACGCATACTTCGTTTTCATACGAACGTACACGCATACTTCGTTTTCATACGAACGTACACGCATACTTCGTTTTCATTGTGCGACGTGGTATAGCAGCGCATAAAAGCGAAGAATATATGCGTGCACGTTGTTGTCTTTTTGCTTGCCCGCAAGCTACAGAACGATGCGACAGTAGTAGCTGGGCACTCAACTAGTCGTTTTTCACTAATACTGCTGCAGTTAGAGTTTTGGGGATCTCTGCTCTAGACCAAGGCCCGGCAAATCGACTCACGTGAGTTAATGAGTATAACACACATAGGCTTACGCTCTGTGATTCAGTCGTTGTTTAGGCAGCGAAGAAGCAACACAAGCACTGTCTGCGTTGCTTTGTTTGTTATGCGACAGTGTGCCATTGCGTATGTATGACCATGAATAATAAATCATTTTGTACTGCAACCAAATTTTCAAGTTGCAAAATTGCAATGCTTTATTTTTCAATTCATATAATAAAATTTGCTTATTCTTAAAGGTTATACTAAATCTTCAGTTATAACTTACGCCCCATCCTTGCATACCTTAACAAGTTAAGTTATGTACTTTTGGAAAAATTTCGTAAATGATATCAACTCTCAACTATTTCTCAATGAATATTCTTCAAATAAATTTTTAATGTATATTTTTTACACTAAAAACTCCTTATAGATATTTTTCTATTATTGGAATTTCCAATATTTTACATCGTTAAATCCAAATTAAATTATAAAACATTTTTTTAAGTTAATTTCCAATATTTTAGATTGGTGAATCCAAATTAATTTATAAAACATTTTTTCAAGTTAAAAATTCCTAAGTAATAAATTTTTCATTATAATTCAAATATTTATTTTATTTTCAAAACGTTGCTATTTTGTACGTTTGCCCCATATGCTTAGTTCTTACACCACTGTTGCATAAATCTCTCTGTTCTCACTAACACAATCTCAGTTTTAGTTTTGCCGGGGTCTGCTCTAGACTCAGTGATAGGCAGAATTGGAATGCAGCTGTATTAGTGAGAGCGCCGTCATCGCGCAAGTCAATTGGTTCGTTTTCGTTTAGTCGTTGCTGGCCGTCAATGAATGCGGTCGTTTATAAAAACGACAAGCATGTGTACATATATATAAGTAATTATGCTTTTACATATATAAATATGCGCAAACAAGCGACATTCACCAACGATGTTGCTACGCCACTTACTCAGCGACGACTAAATCGTTTACAAAAGAAAGAGCATAACGTGTCTGTGTGATTTGAGCGCGATCAATTGATCTATGAAACGCCTATCACTGAGTTAGAGTAACACGGCAATTTAACCAACGGGATTTTAGCCATAGCAATATAAAATTGTTAAGGACTTCGTCTATTTGGGAACCAGCATTAACACCAAAAATAAATTTAGCACGGAAATCCAACGAAGAATCACTCTTGCCAATAAGTGCTGTTCTGGACTGGGGTTTGAACCCGAGACCTCTGGCATAGCAGGCGAGCACTCTACCCACTGCACCATTTTGGACGAAGTAGGCAATTGAAAAGTGAAGTTCGCCCTCTTGACGAACAAAAATCACACTTTACAGAACGCTTATCGTTCCAGTCCTCATGGAGGGTGTTTGTTAAGTTGCCTTCACACACGCACTAATTATTTTTGTGTCTGCTTTGAACAAGTTGCCACAAAAACCACACAAGTAGATAGATAATACCCTGTAGGGAAAATCTCTAGTTCCGAACTAGGTCGCTTCTAGTGCATTTTTCGACACTACTAGTGCGAGCTAAATCTCTTTTGCATGTTATCAACTGGCGAATTTAACTCGGCGATGTCCTAGGCGGTGTCAATTGTCACCCTCTGCACTACATTTTCGATAGTTCCGAACTAGTACTAAATTCTACAGTTTTCACTAGTTCGTTTATTGGCACAATTTCGATAGTTCTGAACTAGCTACAAGTACCTAAAAATTCTACAGTTTTACATCTGCCGCTTAAGTGCAGTATCTGACACACTTCATGCAAGTTGCGCGATGGCCGACTGGCTAACGCATGTGTCTTTCAATCTGAGGGGCACGGGTTCGAATCCTGTCGGTGTCAAGGTGGATGATAATTTTTTTTTTTAATTTTTTTTTTTAACTAATATTTTTTTATTTATTTATTTAATAAAAATTTACATTAATATTTAAAAAGTAATAAAATAAAAAAAAGTTAAAAATAAGCCTGAGGGATCGGAAAAGAATAATTTTCTATTTTAATTTATTTAATTTAACGAGCACAGGCCCAAGTTATACATCAGAAGCAAAAGTAACCTGATGAGTCTTAGAGGGATCTAAGGTGAAACAGCTGTAGTTACATCCATGCTTAAAAAGTTTTTTTCTAGTTTCTAAAAAAAAAAAGAATAATTTTCAATTTCATTTCATACAAGATGCAAATAGAAAACTGTTTATATAAAATGCTTCACTAAATGTCTGAGAATTGCAGAAATATACAAAGCTGACGGCAATTGAACTAACGAAAAATTTTCATAGAATTTTTGTCACTTCGTAATTGCTTACAAATCAAAGTTTGTCTTATAATGGTCACTCAATTCACTCCTTCTGAACTGGTGAGTGTCTAACTACAATTGATCTAGTTCCCTTTTGACACCTTTTCGCTAGTTCGGAACTAGAAATTTTGCTCACTAGTTATTGAGTTCCCTGCAGGGTATGTACAAGCTACAAGTGCATACCAATAAATATTGCTGCTTTTCCGCAAAAATGCTTCTCACTCGATAAAGCTAAAAAAAGATAAATATCTAAGTGTACACTTTCACACATAAATATATGTATTTTTCCATTTGAATAGTTTTTGAATTTGTCTGCGGTTCAGCAGCTGACTGACACATTTCTTGAAGCATTTTCCATTTTAAATGCAATTTGTTTGAATGCATGCAGAGTTGCTTCTGTGAGTAAACAATTGGGACACGCTAGTATGTGCAGACATACATACCCAGCAAAAATCTACGCCTTAGTTAAGAATGATAATTATTACAGAAAATTTAAAGGCTTTTGAGATAAGGCCTGAAGATTCTAAGGGAAGCTATGTTGTACGGGTAAAGGCTTAAAATAAGGCTGATTTTCTTGTGTTGATGTTATCAGGCCATAAGGAATACTCTCTCTCTCTCTCTATCTCTCTCTCTCGAGAGCACGCCTTATTTCAAAGGCTCATCCGCCACGCGAAATAAGGCTTATTTATGCTGTGATGTATTTATACCCTAGTCATGCCTTAGTAATAAGCTGTTTTTTTTGTTTAGCTGCAACTTTAAACGTTGTGGCCATTGGCGCACTCAAGGGGGGTTTTGGGGTTAAACCCCCCCCCCAAATTTGACAACACCAAAAAAAAATTTTATAAAAGATGGTACATGCACAAATATTTGTGTTAATACACGTTGTAAAATCCATGAATATTCGTGGATGTAAATTGCCAATGTTTGTCAACAACTACTGATTATGTTCATAAACAAGCAGTGTAAAGACATTTCTCTAAAAGTATGCTGTGGATATTAGCTGACGTTTGTTAAAATCAGCTGTACTAGTCCACAGAGTATTATAGTTTTAATCACATAACGGTGGATTGTAACAGAATCAAATAATCGAGATAGATATAGACTTACGTATATCAAAATGATCAGGGTGAAAAGAGAAATCTATTGAGCCATGTCCGTCCGTCCGTCCGTCCGTCCGTATGCACTCTAACTCGCGCAAAAATTGAGATATTTTGATGAAATTTGGAATGCAGGTTAGTATCGAGACTGGCACGGTTGGTATTGAAAATGGGCGAAATCGGACCATGACCACGCCCACTTTTCCTATATAGAAAAAATCAGAAATTTGGAATCTCAGCTACTAATATAGCTAGAGTGATAAAATTTTACCCACGTATTGTGCTCAGCCCCTATGAAAAAATTCGATAAATTTTGAAAAATGGGCGGTGCCACGCCAACTTATTAAGGGGCAAACATTGAAAGGTTAATAAGCCATAACTCAGAAACCGTAGCAGATATATCGATGAAATTTGGTACGCGTGACTTACTTACTTACGAAAATGTTTGGACGAAAAATTGCCAAAATCGGTTTACGACCACGCCCAAATTTATATATGGGAACTATAAAATGGCCTAATAAAAACATTTTAAGCGATATCTTTTGACAAATATAAAGATATGTCAATAAAATTTTGTGTCATGAGTCCAACTAAAGACATAAAACAAAAAATAGAAAAATGTTGGAAAATGGGTGTGGCACCGCCTCTTTTCAGACAAAGGAATCTACGAGATTTCGGAATCCATAACTCTACAAATAATTGAGATGTTATTACGAAAATCAGTTTGTACGCTTTAATAACTTGTGGTAATACATTCTCAAAAATTTAGCGAATTCGGTTTATGACCACGCCTACTTTTTAACAAAGATATTTCTGGAAAACCCTTTGGGAATTTGCAACGTGACATCTTTGTAATTAGAAGTCATAAAGGGTTGCGCTTGGAGATTCGAGAGGAAAGTTCTTCGGAGGATTTATGGACCTTTGCGCGTTGGCGAGGGCGAGTATCGACGGAGATTTAACAATGAGCTGTACGAGCTGTACGCAGACATCGATATTGTTCAGCGAATAAAGATCCAGCGGCTCTGCTGGGCAGATCATGTCGTAAGAATGGACGAAGGTGCTCCGGCCAAGAAAGCATTTCTGTCGAAACCCGCTGATCGCAGAAGAGAGGGGAGACCTCCACTGCGTTGGGAAGATCAGGTGGACAGTGATGCTGGCTCCCTAGGTATTCCCAAATGGCGCCACGCTGCACAAAACAGAAATAGCTGGCGCCCTATGTTGGATTCGGCCAAAATCGTCTAGACGGTTACGTGCCAATTAAGTAAGTAAGTATAAAGGGTTGCAAATTTTCACTAACAAGATTATTTATATGCTTAGTTGGATTATAATCAATAATTATTGATACAAATTTTGAAAATGGGCGTGGCTGCGCCCATAAAGAGAAAGTACAATGAATTGAGATTTAAAAGGTGCCTTTGTTTAATGTGTGCATACGTAGGTCCACTCCCCAAACATAAATTTAAGTAAAAATTGTCTGGACGAGTTTTAAGTATTTTTTTTTAATTTTCCGTTGGATATTGAAAACCCCCCCCCCAAAAAAATTTTCTGTGTGCGCCACTGGTTGTGGCTATTTAATAATTAAAGCGTGAGTAACGAGTATTCATAAACATTGATTTGTAAACAGTTTCGAAATCTGATTTTTATTCCCTTTTCCTTATTCCTTTTTTCTCTGGTTTTCTATGGAGTAAAATGCAACCATCGTTTTTATACTCAGCTGTACTAGTACACAGAGTATTATAATTTTGATTTCATAACGGTGGATTGTAACATAATGAAATAATCGAGATAGATATGGACTTATATATATCAAAATGATCAGGGTGAAAAGAGAAATCGATTGAGCCATGTCCGTCCGTCTGTCCGTCCGTACGCAGGATAACTCGCGTAAAAATTGAGATATTTTGATGAAATTTGAAATGCAAGTTGGTATCGAGACTGGGACGGTTGGTATTGAAAATGGGAGAAATCGGACCATGACGACGCCCACTTTTCCTATATAGAAAAAATCGGAAATTTGGTATCTCAGCCACTAATATAGCTAGAGTGATAAAATTCTACCCACGTATTGAGATCAGGCCCTTATGAAGAAATTTGATGAAGTTTTGGAAAATGGGCGGTGCCACGCCCACTTATTAAGGGTCAAACATTGAAAGTTTTATATGTCATAACTCAGAAACCGTTGAAGACATATCGATGAAATTCGGTATGCGTGATTTGCTTACTTAGGCAAATGTTTTGACGAAAAATTATCAAAATCGGTTCACGGCCACGCCCACTTTTATATATGGGAACTATAAGGGGGCCTAATAAAAACATTTTAAGCGATATCTCTGTCAAATATAAAGATCTATCACTGAAATTTTGTGGCAGGAGTCCAACTACGGACATAAAACAAAAAATAGAAAAATTTTTGAAAATGGGCGGTGCCACGCCCACTTATTAAGGGACAAATATTGAAAGTTATAAGCCATAACTCAGAAACCGTTAAAGATATATCGATGAAATTTGGTACGCGTGATATATTTACTTAGCCAAATGTGTGGACGAAAGATTACCAAAATCGGTTGCGGACCACGCCCACTTTTATATATGGGTATTATAAAGTGACCTAATAAAATCATTTTTAGCGATATCTCTGTGAAATATAAAGATAATTCATTGAAATTTTGTGACATGAGTTCTACAATAGACCGGAAACAAAAACTATAAAAAGTTTATAAAATGGGCGTGGCACCGCCTCTTTTTATACAAAGAAATCTACGAGCCTATTACTCGACAAATAATTGAGATATTATGACGAAACTTAGTTTATGCACTTTTATAACATGTGTTATTAGACACACAAAAATGTATTGAAATCGGTTTATGACCACGCCTACTTTTTAACAAAGATATTTCTGGAACACCCTTTTGGAATTTGTAACGTGACATCTCTGTAACTAGAAGTCATAAAGGAATGAAATTTTGCACAAAGAATAATATTCATATGCTTAGTTGGATGACTGATAAAAATGTTGAAAATGGGCGTGGCTACGCCCACTTTATGCAGCACTCGCTTTATATAAAAACACCGTGTTTCCATCCAACGCAAACAAACAATGAAAGCATACAGCTGAGTATCTAATGTTCGATTCCACTCGAACTTAGGCTTCCTTACTTGTTATAATTTTTTCTTGTCATTGTCACCGCTACTATTTTGTTGTTTTTGATTGTTTTGGTTTTTGACTTTTGATTTTGCATTTTTGATATTTGAGTTTTCATTTCGGATTTTTGATTTTTGATTTTTGATTTTAGATTTTTGATTTTGAATTTTTGATCATCCGGGTCCACGTTTGACCTATATTTCGGGATCCAACCTAGAAATCATAAAGAATAGAGCTTCGTGTAGAAACCCTGCTCAACACCTTTCATTCAATAACAATATTGCTCAGAAATATTCTGGGGTCATTCGGGTCTAGAGACCAGGCCTAGGAATTACAATTAAAAGAGCTTGATATCGAAGTCCTGCTCAAAACCTTTCATTAGATACCATTATTGCTCAAAAAATTAGATAGATAAATGTAGATGCATACCATCCTTACATTTGCATACATGTTCAAACATGTTGGTCCTTTTTATTTGGCCTATTTGTCGCATTATTGCAGAAAACAACAACATCGCTTCGTTTCGTTGCTGTTGCTGTTGATATTTGCATTTGTATGCAAGCATTTGGAAGTACATTTGTACCTACCACTAACAATGCCAAGCGATTCACACGAACACAACAGTGCACTAACACAAAGGTCGTTTACGGTTTACGCGTTTTTCGTAATTACTCGTAGCAGTTTTTACGCTCGCCACACACTGTACTCTCTTTGCTCATAAAAACTCCATTACCTTCCTCTCTATTTGGGATATGTGAAAGTTATTAAGTGTTAAAACGGTTGGAGCAGAGTTAATGAGTGCATAACAGCAAGCAGCGCTGCCAGCGTATTCCGGTTTAAGAACTTATGCGTCAACAATAAGCATAGCCTTTTTGCAGGGTATATATTTTTGTATGTATGGATGTGTACACGTGTTCACGTGGTTGTATAAGCACACAGCAGCAGCAAAACTTTAGTCTCAAAAGTATTGCTTATAAATGCCTTACAAGTGCACTTATAAAACATATAAACAAGCATGTACTCGTATGTACAATAAGCACGCTGTAGTAAGCATCTATATATTAATAGGCTAACATTTTTCCCATATAAACAATTGCCAGGCTGTTTAGCACATTTAACATACTCATATTCACATAAAATTGATATGGATGTGTTCGTATGAGTCAGGAGCAGTGCATAGGCATATAATTTTTTCTATAAATTATTTAATTTGTTTATAATTAATAAATAAAGTTTTTAGTTAAGAGAAATAGATATCGTAAACGTGTTTACAAATATCGTAAACACAGTTGAAGAGTCGCACAATGGGTGATTGCGGCCAAAAATAAATTCAAAATTAAAGTATGAGTAAAACCATTTTTTTAAACAGAGATCGACAGATACATCAAATTGTAATAAAAAAGCTTATATAAAAATTTTTGAGTATCTTTTCGTTTAGCCGTACAGGGTGCCCAAAGTTGAGCAAAAAATAGGTCCTTTTATTTCTCAATGAACACACCTCATACAAAACGCTCTTTCTCATTTAACTGTTAACCTACATACACGAATGATACATCGTTACATAGATAATGATTTTCTCTTTCAGAAAAAATAACTTAGTTGTAAATAGCGCTCACTGTTGAATTTATATGAATTTTCAAATATTCACAAAAAATGTCGATGATAAAAAAATTTTCCTCGACTTTGAATAAAAAAATAAAAAAAACAAAAAATATTACCTCCTCAATTTTTTTTTATGCTTTGAAATAATATATTCTTAATCAAACTGCATTTTCATTTTAAAAATCCACTTGCTCCATTTGCTTTTATAATTTTTTTCCCATCTGCCTAAAACTGTGTTTTTGTAAATGCATTAATTATGTTACTTTTGACATTATGAAAAACGTGTATATTTAGGCGACTAATCGAATATTTCTCTATCGTCTTTCAGCAAATGGTCCATACTTTAAAATTATGAGGTAATTTTTTTTGTCAGCGTTAATTGTTATCTTTGGCAGCTTTTTAATTTTAGAATATAAAAAAAAAAATTGTTAAAATTGTAAAATTTTAAAATGAAATTAAAAAAAAACAAAAAATATTACCTCCTCAATTTTTTAATATTTGATGCTCCTGAATGTCTTTTAAAAACTGGCGAAAAAATTGTAAAAATTCGTTTGCTCCATTTTGTTTTATGAACATTTTTATGGAAGGTGTTTTTTGAGTTTTGGTACATTTTTCCCATACAAAATGCCCAGAAGTATGCTTCAAAAAGTTTAAATTTTAATTGTATGGGGAATATTTGTCAAAATGGTGAAACTTAAATATCGATATTTCCAATTCTAATTAAGATATTCGAAGAAACTAAACGCTGTTTTCAAGGGTAATGATTGTGCTTTCAACTGGTTAAATCGAATTTGAGTGGAAAGTAATTATATAAAAGATATTAAGCAGGGAATAGAGCCAAAAAACGTGTTTTTTTCCTATTTGGGCATGAATATCTCAGAAACTAGAAACAATTTGGAAAATCTGACTCCAGACTCAGGTTTATCACACTGAAATCCTTTAGAAAAGTGTAATTTCATTTCCGGTATAAAATTTTTTTGAAATGCGATTTTTTTGTATGAAAGTTTTATGATAAATGCTTATAACATACTTAAAAGTGCATATATTTTTAATTTAAAAACGGTGAAGTGCTTTACCCTTTTTCCAAAATGATTACCGCATTTGATTTATATTTCAAAAATGTATACACTAATCAAAATGGAGCATTTTAGCTATAATAGTTAGGAAAATGCTGAAATTTCAAAAATACCGTTATATGGGAGGTGGGCGTATTTGTGGGTGGATTTTGTTCAAATTTTCACAGTTTACTAACTTCAACCAAAAAAGCTTAAGTTCCGAGTTTCAAGATTCTAGCTTAATTATTACTATTTTTGGCCGCGTTTGTATGGAGGTGCCCCCACTGTGAGTCGGTTTAATTTAAAAGCGCTCCTATTGCTTTTCCATTAAAGCGAAAAATGAGAGAGAGCGCGGGAGAGAACACTGAGTAACTTTAATTTTTACCAAGGCGTATCTAACAGGTAGGCTCGGCGGCGAATTGAAAAACTTCTTTTTTTATTTACAAAGGTAGAGTGTACTGTCAAAATCAAAGCGAATTCACATCACGGCCAATAGGAATGGACGAGCCCCAAGCGAATTCAGATTTTAACCACGGCGAAATATCATTATATCAACATTACACTCTACCAATTACAATAACAAAATACATGATCTGCCTTGATTTTGACCATGATTTCGCGTCGGACCGTGATCAAAAGGGCAAATCAGTGTTTCGGTACAACTTGAATTTGGAAAGTGTTGCTTATCTCCGCGAAAAGGAATAATTTTTGTACCAATACAAAGTTGAAAAAATAAATTGCATGGTCGAATTTCGAGCACCGGCGATACTAGTTACTATTATTGCGTGTATGCACAGGTGTTAAGGCGCATATATACATATTTGTATGCTTGTATGTTTACATATATATGTGTATATGTATATGTAAGTCAGTTTTAATCAATATTTATTGCATTCCCTGTGTGCACACAAGTTGGATCAAATCAAGTGAAAACTCTCAAGTACACATGCACTCGTGTATGCATTACCTACCTATTCACCGTTCAGCATTCAGAGTGGAAATGTCGATTTGCTGAATGCATTCAATTTTGTAATCAATTCATTTTGTTGTTCTTGCAACAATCGTTCACTTACTTACTCACATGGTGTTTGCGCTTGAGTGTTCTTCCAACAACTATTGCAATATTCATAAATTTTCTCATTATACGCATCTCATATTGAAAAGAAAATAAAGATGAAAATTTATTTGTAACAAAGCAAAGGTGTGACACATTTGTATATAACTACATATGTACCTACATACATAAATAAATGAAAAAATATATGGGCTGCGATTGGAGTTGCATTTATAGACTGGAAATGAGGTAAGTAATCTGCAACAAAAACAGAAATGTGTGAAAAGGTTTAGGTTGTGTAAGGTTTGCAATGGCTGATAGTTTCCATTGGCACACTAGGCGCCGAAGGTCACATTACGATACCACATGGACCCACCGAAGACCCACCTATACGAACCATCGTATGTTTTCCACAAATAATATAATTTTCTTGAATTTCATTGTAAATATATTTCCATTTTAGAGATGGTAAGCTCGCAAATATTTCAGTCGCTTTCTCCTAGTAGGTTCTTTTTCCTAGTAGGTTCTTTGTCTGAGGGGAGCCCACAGTGAAATTTTATGACAAATAATTTTCCAGGACATTGTAACCGCCCATCGACCTCCAAAATACATTTTTTTTTACTTAAAAAAAGGGTAAAAACAACCTTTTGGCGGTGGTGTTAGAGAGTGCAAGTATTCTACGAAATTACTAGTTATATGTTTTCTAATAACATATTTCTATACGATATGTATTTTAACCAATTTTTTCACTTATTCAAAAATCACTCAGACGAAATTTCTCCCAAAAGTGCTGCAATGTGTTATCGATAGAGCTGAGCTCTGAAATCGTAAAGCCTGGCGTCAGAAATTCAATTTCATATGTATGTACATATCGCTCGTTTTATGCAATACTGATTCAACTCGAAATTTTCGATTTCTGGGGTTTTCCATATATTTCAATAACTGGGTCATGTCTTTGAGTCTAGTCTTATAAAATACTCAAAACGATAAAAATGGCGGAAATAAGAGTGATCTTGTAGTTAGCCGAAGAAGGAAATTCTTTGAAATTATAAAAGTTTGTTTGCGTTTTCCCAAAAAAAATTTTTTTGAATTAAATCAAGAGTTGTAATTATTATAAGAGAAAAAATAAAAATCAAAAAATAATTATTATTGAAAGAAACATATTTTAAAAGACTTTCCATAATAGTTATTTCTGAGATATTTTTTTAAGTCTTTTTGTAATTATTATAAATGAGAAATTTTGTTTTATATCTTCAAAGACTTTTATATTAAGACAAATTTGAAAAAAGTCTTTGAGTAATTATTATCCGTAAAAAATTGTTTTTTAAGTCTTCAAAGACTTTTTCATTGAGATGAATTTCAAAAATATCTTTAAGTAATTATTTTGAGTAACAAATTTATTTTTTATATCTTCGATAAAAATTTTTCATACAATTTCAAATTGGAAATTTGCTTGAATTTTGAAGTACTTATATGAAAGTTTTTTTTTTTTTGTTTTATACTTATATGAAAGTTACTGAAAATTTTCTGAGACTTTTTTGAACTTTGTCTCAATGAAAAAGTCTTTGAAGATATAAAAAACAATTTGTTACTGATAATAATTACGCAAAGACTTTTTTCAAATTTGTCTCAATATAAAAGTCTTTGAAGACTTAAAAAATATATATTTGAAATAACTATTATGGAAAGATTTTTAAAATATAAGTTTCTGAATAATAATTATAGAAGATTTTTATCATTTTCATCAGCAAAAAAATATTATCAAAAGACTTTTATGATCCTGAAGAAAATTTGTAAGACTTTTTTATAATTTCAAAATGAAATAATAATTATTCTACATCTCTGGTTAAATTCCTATTGAATAAAACGTGCGATATGTAGAAAAGTATGTATGAAGGGCTTGTAGATATGTAACTACACAATTCAACATTATTAAACAAAATAATATATAAAAACTTAAACATTTTCACATTTCCAATGCTATTTAGCATGTATTTTTAATATTCTGGCATTAATGTTTTTTGTTTTCCGTATTAAAATTGCATCTGTATGACAGCCGCAGTGTATTAAGGTCGAGCGCGTTCCAGCGGATAAGTGGCATTTATTAAATATGAAATGCTTGAAATTTTTATGTATGAATCTTCATAAATGTCAATTCTTTAAAAGTTAGATTTAAAAATGCGAACATATGAATGTATATATTAAAAAGTGGCGGACGCTTCAAGCAAGCCAAAAAGCGATGCTTGCCTAAATAATTTCATTCATTTCACTCTTTCAAATCTGCTTGGCTTAAGCCTGAAATATGTTTACTATTTTAGTTATTCAAAGGGTTTACTACTTATGTTCTCATAGCGCGTTAGCCCACCAACAGCATTCACGTGTATTTTGTTTGTACAGCCAATCACAGCACAATCTGGATTATTGAGCATGCTTTAACAGTTTCACGCATGGGATTTTATGAGGCATTCAAAACATATAAACCACAAATCAAATATGTATGCAAAACGAATTTATTCAAAGTCAATGACGGAACCACAATTCGACTTTCAGATAAATGGCTAATGTCTCTGCTTCATACATAGGCTTGCCCAGCCAATTTATGCTAGAGCCGCCACTGGAAAAAAGTACATACAGAGATTGTCTTCATACATTTTTAGAATTTTTAGGTTAGCTAAACATACAAGCTTTTTTTCTTTCAAAGTTTTTGCTATGCGCTTAATACACATTTGAAAAAAATGCATATTCTTTTTTTTACCTGGAAAATATAAAAAACAAATATATGTTTATATATCTATTTAGCTTAGTGAAAACACACACATAACAAAAAAGCACCAAATGCCTACAGGGCATTCGTTGGAAAATGTACGAGCATAATAAGAATTTTTTTTATGAATAGGCAGTAAACTAGTAGATAATTATTTACATACGCGCGTAAATAATTTCGAATATGAATTATTGTCACATTCGTAAATAAATGCGGACACATACATACATACATTTCTATATACATACATACATATATTTACATATGTATGCAAGTACTTATATATTTTTATGAATATTCATGCAATGATAGTTTTACACATGAATGCATCACGTATACGTACTAGACATTTACGCCGACAGTGATTCCGGCGGCGGCGGCGCTATTCCAAAAACATTTCGGCGGCGACGCCGGCGTGCTTTTTCGCGCCGGCGCGCCTGCCCCAAATCTACAAATCACAATCCTTATTCAAATATTAATTTTATTTAGTTACCTTAATAGCGCTGGCTGAATGGAATAAATAAAATAATTTCCACCTTAAATTGTTGAAACTTTTTTATTAACAGCAAAAAAACAATTGTTACATAAACTAAAATATAAAATAAAGAAAATAAATATTAAAGAATATACACAAATCCATATGTAAGGGTAAATTTAAATTCATTTGCTTATTTTGTATGATAATAAACATGCATACATATATTTACATATGTACATATTTATATATATATAATATAATACAATGGCGCTATTATAACTTTGACGAGTTTTATTGCCGAGCTTCTCTCCCAATTTGAGGTGTGCTCCTTTTTGTTTTTCCTACTAATTGGTTGGACCTACAGTTTTATGCCGGCTCCGAACGGCGAATGCATTTTTTGTGAGAAGCTTTTTCATGGCAGAAATACTCTCGGAGGGTATGCCGTCCACTGCCGAGAGGTGACCGCTGCTCTTAAAAAACCCAATAATTGGATTTTTACTAATTAGAAAAATTTTTTGGTGTTTTGCTCGGACCGTGGTTTGAACCCGAGACCTCTGGCATAGCAGGCGAGCACTCTAACCACTGCACCACAGCGGCCACTATATATATAAGGCACTTTAAAATAAATATATGTATATACAGTGTTGGAAAAAATAATAGGGACAAAATTTTGCAATTCTCCATTTATTTCATTTTAAGACCAAATAATAATTACCATATATGCTTACACGGAGAGGACATGCTTCAATGACTCTGGTGTGGTTTTGTATAATAATTTAATTTTTACGAATAAAAATAATGAAATGTATAATTTAAGTTGGAAATAATAATAGGGACAATCTTTAAATTCGATTGTTTTTTCAAATAAACTACACTCAGGGAAAAGCAGCATTTTAAAATCCAAAATGAAATTTTTGTTTTCATAATGCACGTTTTAAACGAAACCATTTTTATTTTAACAATGAAAATTTTTAAATTAAAAATGAAATTCTTGAATTGAGAATGAAATTTTTGAGTAAAAATGCATTTTGGATTTAAAAAGATATATACTTAAATTAATAATGATTTTTTGTGAGAAAATATTTTTTTGTTACAAATCCAACAAAAACAATAATGAGAATCGATTTAAAAAAAAAAATTTTTTTTACAATGATTCATATAATTCATGGATTCTTTTTTAGGAAAAGGGAAGTATAAATAGGTTACTACAATTCAAAAATATAATGTTTAATGTTCCACTATGTGATGGCGTTGGATTGAATTTCAGGTTGATGGCATGGAGAAAACTGCAGCATTTTTTTCACATAGTGCTTAAAATAAAAATAAACAATTTAAAATGTTTTTTCTTGATTTAAAAATTTTACAATGAACATTTTTAAAACAAAAATGTTGGTATTTATATCACTTTTAAATACGTTTTTGCCCATTTTAAGCACGTTTTCATATGTTTTTATAATTTTTTTCCCTGAGTGTACAATATTACTGCTGCAGCTAGATTTAAACTAATGTTTAGTTGAAGCTCCTTTATTTTTTATAACTTCCTTACTTCTTCGTGGCGTAGGGTTGACCAAATCAGCGCAATTTGCAACTGGTATTAAGTACCAAGCTTCTTTAATTTTTTTTCCATAACTCTTGCTTATTTTTCCATTTTTGATCCCCCATCGTCTTCTTTAATATTCCCTATAGGGCTGAGGTTCGACAACTGTGAGGGCTACTCAAAAACAGCAATTTTCTTACGTTCAAACTATGAGTTTTCGATTCTGGAGGCATGTTTGGGATCATTTTCGGCATCTAATGATATCAAGGAGGGTTGAAATGGTGCAGTTTTGAGTAGAACAATTAGCAACAGACCTCGAGAAGTAGGACTAAATGGAAGAGATCCCAGAAAAATTCCGTATCTGAGAAGCTAGTAAAGTAGGGAACAGCCAAAGTTTTTGTTAATAACTTTTAACCGGCAAAAAACAAAACATTTCCGCATTCAGCTTCGTGTCCCTGAGGTCAAAACACGTCGATTGGTTCCTTTTTATACTCAGCTGTACTAGTACACAGAGTATTATAGTTTTGATTTCCTAACGGTGGATTGTAACAGAATGAAATAATCGAGATAGATATAGACTTATATATATCAAAATGATCAGGGTGAAAAGAGAAATCGATTGAGCCATGTCCGTCCGTCCGTCCGTCCGTCTGTCCGTCTGTCCGTCTGTCCGTCTGTACGCACGATAACTCGGGCAAAAATTGAGATATTTTGATGAAATTTGGAATGTAAGTTGGTATCGAGACTGGGACGGTTGGTATTGAAAATGGGCGAAATCGGACCATGACCACGCCCACTTTTCCTATATAGAAAAAATCGGAAATTTGGTATCTCAGTCACTAATATAGCTGGAGCGATGAAATTTTACCCACGTGTTGAGCTCTGGCCCCTATGAAGAAATTTGATAAAATTTTGGAAAATGGGCGGTGCCACGCCCACTTATTAAGGGTCAAACATGGAAAGTTTTATATGTCATAACTCAGAAACCATTGAAGATATATGGATGAAATTTGGTATGCGTGATTTACTTACTCAGCCAAACATTTGGACGGAAAATAGTTAAAATCGGTTGACGGCCACGCCCACTTTTATATATGTATATTATAAAGTGACCTAATAAAAACATTTTAAGCGATATCTCTGTCAAATATAAAGATATATCACTGAAATTTTGTCGCATGAGTCCAACTATGGACATAAAACAGAAAGCACAAAAATTTTGAAAAATGGGCGGTGCCACGCCCACTTATTAAGGGGCAAACATTGAAAGTTTTATGAGTCATAACTCAGAAACCGTTGAAGATATATCGAAGAAATTTGGTGTGCGTAATATACTTACTTAGGCAAATGTTTGGACTAAAAATCGCCAAAATCAGTTGACGACCACGCCCACTTTTATATATGGTGGCCCAATAAAAAAATTTTAAGCTATATCCGTGTCAAATATAAAGATATATCATTGAAATTTTATGGCAGGAGTCCAACTATGGACATAAAACGAAAAACATAAAAATTTTGGAAAATGGGCGTGGCACCGCCTCTTTTTAGAAGCAGGAATATACTAAATTTCTGAGCCCATAACTCGACAAACAATCGATATATTATGACGAAACTTGGCGCGTACACTTTTATTACTTGTGGTAATACATGTTCAAAATTTTAGCGAAATCGGTTGACGACCACGCCCACTTTTATATATGGGTATCATAAAGTGGCCTAATAAAAACATTTTAAGCGATATCTTTGACAAATATAAAGGTAATTCATTGAAATTTTGTGGCATGAATTCCACAATAGACCGGAAACAAAAAGCAGAAAAATTTCGGAAAATGGGCGTGGCACCGCCTCTTTTCAGACAAAGGAATCAACGAGATTTCGGAGCCCATAACTCGGCAAATAATTGAGATATTATAACGAAACTTGGTTATACACTTTTATAACTTGTGTTAATAGACACGCAAAAATTTATTGAAGTCGTTTTATAACCACGCCTACTTTTTAGCAAAGATATTTGTGGAACACGCTTTGGAAATTTGTAACGTAACATCTTTGTAACTAGAAGTCATAGAGGGATGAAATTTTGCACAAAGAATAATATTCATATGCTTAGTTGGATGACTGATAAAAATTTTGAAAATGGGCGCGGCTACGCCCACTTTATGCAGCACTCGCTTTATATAAAATACACCGTGTTTCCATCAAACGCAAACAAACAATGAACGCATACAGCTGAGTATCTAATGTTCGATTCCACTCGAACTTGGGCTTCCTTACTTGTTTAACATGCTTTTATTAGTTTCACCTGTATGTATGTATGTATGTATGTATGTATGTATGTATGTATGTATGTATGTATGTATGTATGCAAACATTGCATACGTTTAGGCGAAAGCATGTGTATTCATATACTGAAGTTTTTCAGTGTGAGATGTGCTTATTTTAATTTTGAAGAACTTTAGCAGTTAGCAAAACTAGGAAAATATGTACACATCTCGCTCCATGCGGGTATGGCGCACCAGCGCACGCCACCGCGCCGATACGCCGATTTCACGGATTATGGCGGCGGCGGCCGATTATGAAGGTAATCGGCGCGGCGGCGGCGGCGTCAATCGGCGGCGTATATGTCTAATACGTACATATGTGCATGTACTTAAGCCCTGCAAAAAAGTTTTGCTTATTGTTGACAAATCAGGTCTAAAAAAGGAGTATGCTGGCAGATTTGCTTCTGTTATGCACTCACTCTGGCTGCTCCTAACTTTCTAATACTTATATTGGCATGCGAAATAATACTTACTAATATCGCCGGTGCTCGAAATTCGACCATGCAATTTATTTTTTCAACTTTGTATTGGTACAAAAATTATTCCTTTTCGCGGAGATAAGCAACACTTTCCAAATTCCAGTTGTACCGCAATACTGATTTGCCCTTTTGGTCACGGTCCGACGCGAAATCATGGTCAAAATCAAGGCAGACCTAGGAAGATAGGCCCGGTGGCGAATTCAGAAATTTCCCATGTATTTTGTTATTGTAATTGGTAGAGTGTAATTTAATGATATTTCGCCGAGGTTAAAATCTGAATTCGCTTGGGGCTCATCCATTCCTATTGGCCATAATGTGAATTCGCTTTGATTTTGACATTACACTCTACCTTTGTAAATAAAAAAAGAAGTTTTTCAATTCGCCGCCGAGCCTACCTGTTAGATATGCCTTGGTCAAAATTAAAATTACTCAGTGTGCTCTCCCGCACTCTCTCTCATTTCTCGCTTTAATGGAAAAGCAATAGGAGATATTTGGCCGCGTTGATTTTGATCTGAGCGTAAACTGGGCCAATGCATATAAAATAGAGAGAGCGCTTTTAAATTAAAGCGACTCTTCAACTGTGTTTACGATATTTGTAAACACGTTTACGATATCTATTTCTCTTAACTAAAAATTGTATTTATTAATTATAAACAAATTAAATAATTTATAGAAAAAATTATATGCCTATGCACTGCTCCTGACTCATACGAACACATCTATATCAATTTTATGTGAATATGAGTATGTTAAATGTGCTAAACAGCCTGGCAATTGTTTGTATGGGAAAAATGTTAGCCTATTATTATATAGATAATTTTTTATGAATAGACAGTAAACAAGTAGATAATTATTTACATATGCGCGCAAATAATTTTGAATATGAATTATTGTCACATTAGTAAATAAATGCAGATACATGCATACATTTCGATGTACACATATTTACATATGTATGTAAGTACATATTTTTTATGAATATTCATGCAATGATAGTTTTACGAATGAATGCATCACGCATACATACATACATATGCCCACCGAAAAATCTAAGCCTTATTTAAGAATTAAAACAGCAGATTTAAAGGCTTATGAAATAAGGCCTGAAAATTATAAATGTAGCAAATTTGTATGGCGTAAGGCTTAAAATAAAGCAGATTTTCGTTTGTTGATGTCATCAGGCCATAAGGTGTACTCTCTCTCTCTCTCTGAGAGCACTCCTTATTCGAAAGGCTTATACCCTATGCGAAATAAGGCGTGGATAAGTATTAAAGTGTTAGGAGCAGATTGATTGAGTGCATAACAGAAGCAGAACTGCCAGCGTATTCCTTTTTTAGACCTGATTTGTCAATAATAAGCAAAACTTTTTTGCTGGCTGTATATCTACCTATACGCGAACTTTTGTTACGCAACAATTACTACAAAAATTCTTATACTATAAGTATATGTATTTTTGTTGGTATAGATATTTGACTATTTGTTCAATAGTTTTTCCATGCAAAGTTAGCTGAGCAGAAAATTATACAATGCGAAAATGGAATATCCTAGATTAGCACGTATATATGTACACACATACATGTGTGTTTATTTTTAATATTTAATAGTTGTAAATACACCGTATATCTATGTATTTTAAAGAAAATTTTATAAAGAGTTTAAAGAAAAGCAATACATCGGTGACTGCTTTGTTGATACATAAAAATGGTCTGGTATGAGCTCAACTGCTTTATTAATATACCTATTACAAGTGAGAGCCTTTATTATAAGGCATGACGTAAGCCTTATGTCAACCAGATTTCTCAGCCTTAGGAATAAGGGTTCCTCTCAGAGAGAGAGAGAGAGAGAGCTTTTATTGCGAACTGATAACATCAAAATCTGGCTTATTATAAGGAATGCTTCACGCAACTGACATTCCTTAGAAGTTTCAGGCGTTAAATTATATACCTTACGAAATAAGCCTCATATAAAGCGTAAATTTGTTGGAAATTTTGTCGATATATGTAGTATTTAAATCACAGTTCAAAGCTTACAATAGTAATTTTAAAAATATTTTTTACTATGAAAGTATGGCAAATATGACTCAATTTGATATTTTATTTGTTGGGGTAAGTGGAAAAAAATTCAACAACTATTTACAGCGAAGGTTGAGTGTATAGCTATTTCACGAAAAACCATTTTCGATCATCAGCACTCTTTTCGGAAGTGGATGCACTGGGGATTGAACCCGAGTCCATTCCATCTTCAGCCGCAATGACCCAACGCATAAACACACTCGGCCATTGAGACTCTGTGCAAGCTGTTGGATTTTCCCCACTTTTGCCTTTTTCATTTTCAACATTAACGTTAGTGTGTATATGCTTTTGCATATATTCTACCCAAACGTGCTGAATCTTTGTTGGCAGTTCGCAATGCACATTTGTTGTTGGTATGTATTTTTTTATATACCAACAACGTTAACAATTTTACTTGAAAGAGTTTTTAGTGCTTAGCACGAAATTTTTATTTTAATTCAATTTTTAATTGTTGGGGTAAGTGGAAAAAAATTCAACAACTATTTACAGCGAAGGTTGAGTGCAGGGCCGTGCGCACGGGGGGGTTTTGGGGGTTAAAACCCCCCCATGACCAAATCTAAGTTGCAATGATTTTGCAAAAATTTTCAAAACACAGTTTATAAATTTTGCATTGAATCTTGACTCATAATTTTTGACAAAATTAGTACAATAATTTTACGGAAGAAGAAATTGGTGAAAGTTGCAAAAAATTAGGTTGGCCAATACATAAGTTCGGCACTTTGAATTGCACTTGGAGCTTTCCGAAATTACAAAGTTGTGTAGCATATGTTCGTTTGAAATTTTTCAAAAAATTGTACTGATAACAAAAAATTTTCATTTTGTGAAAACAGTGAGCAGTTTCAATTAACAAGTACTGTAAACAGTACACGGAAAGAAATTTTTATACTTGAATCAAGAAAAATGCTTTCTTGAACTCAATTTAGAAAATTTTTAGGGAAATAAGAAAAATTGACTTAATTATTACTGGAAATAAGAAATTGAATTTTCCAAAAATGAGACAATTATTTTCTTATTCAAGAACACTAATAAAATCTATAGAAAAAAATGTTGAAAAAAAAATGTTTAAATAAATAAGAACAAGTTTTCTTAAATTTACTTAAATGAAGAAAATATTTTTGCTAATATCAAGAAGAATTTAAGAAAATTGTGTTTCGACGAATTGGAACAACAAAATACAGCGAAAAAAAAAATGTAAAATGAATAAGAAAACGTTTTTTGAGCGAAGTAAAATTTTTCTTGCTGAATTTGCATTTCCAAAGTTACATGTATTTTTTTCATTTGCCATCCGCTTTGCATATTTCTGAATATTTTTGCAATTCTCAGATTGTTAGTGAAGCATTTGGTATAAGGAGTTCACTATTTGCATCTTCATTTATATTAAATAAAATGTTGTCATTTCTATAAACAAGTCCTAGGAAAATACTAGTTGACTAATTATGGTTTTCTAATCCCTCATGATTAGTTTTCATTTTCCTTATTTTTTACGTTTTTAATATTTTTAGAAAATATTTGCTTAATTTAATATTTAATATTTTCTTATGCCTCAGACACACATGTGGTATGAATATTAGAATATAAATATTATGATTTGGCAATGCTATGGAAATTTTCAATTAAACTACAATATGAGGGTGACACATATGTGGTATAGATCGAAATATTATTACTATACTACGATGTGTGTCTCTCGCATTACTTACTTAAGCTCGTATAAGAAAAGTTTTACTTGCAACAAAAAAATAATTTCTTAATTTATTTCAAAAAACAAGAAAAACACACTTACCCTAAGTAAATTATTTCTTATTTATTTAAAATCCAATTTTACTTGAAGCAAGAAAATGTTTTCTTATTTATTTAAAATCCAATTTCACTTGAAGCAAGAAAATTTTTACTTATTTATTTAAAATCCAATTTTCTTGGATTTTCTTGATATTAAGAAATTATTTTCTAAGTTCAAAATCAAGTCTAATTTTTCTTGTCTCGGCATTGATTCTAGTAAAAAATTCTTTCCGTGTACTATTCAGGACCTGGTTAACTAGGTTTTGATGAATCATAATGAGTTTCAGAAAAGTTAGAGAACATTTAAATTTATGGTGTATGGGTCTGGATATCTGTTTGAGCTAATATGTTTATCTTAGCGAAAAATGTATGCGAATGCAAACCAAAATTAAAACCCCCCCCAAGGCTAATTCCTACGCACGGCCCTGGTTGAGTGTATAGCTATTTCACGAAAAACCATTTTCGATCATCAGCACTCTTTTCGGAAGTGGATGCACCGGGGATTGAACCCGAGTCCATTCCAACTTCAGCCGCAATGACCCAACGCATAAACACACTCGGCCATTGAGACTCTGTGCAAGCTGTTGGATTTTCCCCACTTTTGCCTTTTTCATTTTCAACATTAACGTTAGTGTGTATATGCTTTTGCATATATTCTACCCAAACGTGCTGAATTTTTGTTGGCAGTTCGCAATGAAAATTTGTTGTTGGTATGTAAATCGCTGTAATAGTTGTTGAATTTTTTTCCACTTACCCCAACAATTAAAAATTGAATTAAAATAAAAATTTCGTGCTAAGCACTAAAAACTCTTTCAAGATATTTTATTACCTACATATGAAGTGGCCTGGGAAATTTCTAAATTTTATCAGAAATGATTTAACACATTTCTTCTTCTGTTTAATAAATGTAACTAAATTCATCGTGGAAGGTTGTTGTCTGCAATGGATTGGTAAATGTGCAGTGACTTGAGAAATACATATATGTATTTTCGCCAAAAATTTGTTATTATTATTTTAAAATGTAATATTAGACCTAATTAAAATTCTTATTATTTTATGTAAAGCTATAATTTTCGTCGATAATGGCGCCATTTTTTTGTGACCTGCAGACAATCTGACAGACAATGGAAAAATATTATTTAATAGTCTGCTAGGTATTATTATTGATTTAATTTTAGATATTAATTGTTGGAAAATTATTTTTTTATTGCTTTATTATTATATTTTATATAACTAGTAAACCCGGCCACGCGATGCTGTGGCTTTCAATTACACTGTGCGACAATTTGAGGGTGGAAGACCACTTATTGCCACATTTGAAAATTTTTTGATATACCCTCATAGCTCCTGGTTATTTTTATTTTCTGTGGACCTAGATTTTATATACATAGATTTTGACCAAGGAGCCCCATAGAGAAGTTTTGTGACGAATATTTTTCTAGACTATGGTAACCTTAAAGCGACCTACAAAAGGCCATTTGGCGCGCTCCTCTTTTTCTTTCTAGTTCTCTTTCTCTTCCCCTTTCCCCTTTATTTGCGCTTTATTTTCCCTTTATCCATTTTATTTTTCATATTTCCTCTTTCGCTTCCTGTCCTTCGCCATATCCCTCCCTTTCATTTTCCTCTTCCCTTTCCTTTTATTACCCATCTTCAGTGCTAGGCCTTGCATGACACCTCAAATTTAAAAATGAGATAAACTGTAGCGTAAAAATGGATTATTGAACGGTGGCACCCTTTTTGTAAAAATTTTAATAAATTACCCATTTCCATGCCAAGTCCTTTCATATGACACCTCAAATTTAAAAATCAAACAAACTATAGCGTAAAACTGAATTTTTGAACAGGTGGCAACCCTTTTTGAAAAATTTCTATTAAATTGCTCAATATCAGGTCAAGCCCCTTCATATGGTACCAAAAATTTTAAAATCAAACAAACTATACAGTAAAATTAAATTTTCAAACATCTGGCAACCCTTTTCAAAAAAATTGAACCTTCCTGCACATCTACAGGTCAAGCCCTTTCATCTGACACCACATTTTCGAAAATCGGTGTAACCGTGTAAAAGTTATGGTGCTTACAAAAAATCGCTTAGCGTAATATATATAAAACAAGTAAGGAAGCCTAAGTTCGAGTGGAATCGAACATTAGATACTCAGCTGTATGCTTTCATTGTTTGTTTGCGTTTGATGGAAACACGGTGCAATTAATATAAAGAAAGTGCTGCATAAAGTGGGCGTAGTCACGCCCATTTTCTAAATTTTTATCAGTCATCCAACTAAGCATATCAATATTATACTTTGTGCAAAATTTCATTCCTTTATGACTTCTACTTACAAAGATGTCACGTTACAAATTCCCAAAGGGTGTTCCAGAAATATCTTTCTTAAACAGTAGGCGTGGTCATAAACCGATTTCAATAAATTTTTGCGTGGATATTAACACAAGTTATAAAAGTGTATAAACCAAGTTTCGTCATAATATCTCAATTATTTGTCGAGTTATAGGCTAAGAAATCTCGTATATCCCTTTGTGTAAAAAGAGGCGGTGCCACGCCCATTTTCCAAAATTTTTCTATTTGTTGTTTCCGGTCTATTGTGGAAGTCATGCCACAAAATTTCAATGAATTATCTTTATATTTGACAAAGATATCGCTTAAAATGTTTTTATTAGGCCCCTTTAAAGTTCTCATATATAAAAGTGGGCGTGGTCGTCAACCGATTTCGCTAAAATTTCGAGCGTGTATTACCACAAGTAATGAAAGTGTACACACCAAGTTTCGTCATTATATATAAATTATTTGTCGAGTTATGGGCTCAGAAATCTCGTATATTCCTGTTTCTAAAAAGAGGCGGTGCCAAGCCCATTTTCCAAAATTTTTGTGTTTTTCGTTTTATGTCCGCAGTTGGACTCGTGCTATAAAATTTCAATGATATATCTTTATATTTGACAGAGATATCGCTTAAAATGTTTTTATTAGGTCACTTTATAAGACCCATATATAAAAGTGGGCGTGGCCCTCAACCGATTTCGGAAATTTTTCGGCCAAATATTTCAATAAGTAAGTATATCACGCGTACCAAATTTCATCGATATATCTTCAATGGTTTCTGATTTATGACTCATAAAACTTTCAATGTTTGCCCCTTAATAAGTGGGCGTGGCACCGCCCATTTTCAAAAATTTTTGTGGTTTTCGTTTTATGTCCGCAGTTGGACTCACGCGACAAAATTTCAATGATAGATCTTAATATTTGACAGAGATATCGCTTAAAATGTTTTTATTAGGTCACTTTGTAATATACATATATAAAAGTGGGCGTGGCCGTCAACCGCTTTTAACTATTTTCCGTCCAATCGTATGCCTAAGTAAGTAAATCACGCGTATCAAATTTTGTCGATATATCTTCAATGGTTTCTGAGTTATGACATATAAAACTTTCAAGGTTTGACGCTTAATAAGTGGGCGTGGCACCGCCCATTTTCCAAAATTTCATCAAGTTTCTTCCTAGGGGCCTGAGCTCAACACGTGGGTAAAATTTCATCGCTCCAGCTATATTAGTGACTGAGATACCAAATTTCCGATTATTTCTATATAGGAAAAGTGGGCGTGGTCATGGTCCGATTTCGCCCATTTTCAATACCAACCGTCCCAGTCTCGATACCAACTTGCATTTCAAATTTCATCAAAATATCTCAATTTTTGCGAGAGTTAGAGTGTTTACAGACGGACGGACGGACAGACGGACGGACGGACGGACGGACGGACGGACGGACGGACGGACGGACATGGCTAAATCGATTTCTCTTTTCACCCTGATCATTTTGATATATATAACTCTATATCTATCTCGATTATTTCACTCTGTTACAATCCACCGTTATGTGATTAAAACTATAATACTCTGTGTACTAGTACAGCTGAGTATAAAAACAATAATGTGTTGCCATTAAATATTTATACAATTAAATAGTCATTGATAAAATTAAATAGTCAGCTGTTGCTATTGTTGTTAGCGAGGTAGATTAATATGTATTCCCAACTGCAGTTGGTTCTATAGCAACAAACACTGAGGCTAGATATCAATTTGAGAAAGACTTGAAAACTAGCCTTCTTCACAAATCTATAATGTTAGAGGACGACTCGAGAAACTATCGGGAAGCATTGCTTTGTCAAACAAAATGCGACAATCATAGTTCTCAAAAATTTCGAAAATTATAATGCTCGAATCGATATCTAATGTAATTCTCTAATATAATTCAAATGAGAATTTGCATGTTTTTCATACACCTTGAGACTCGGCTCTTTCGCTAATCAGTTTCCAATCCGATTCTAGTGTAGTTTTCTACCTTCGCTATTTATTAGCGAATAATTAGAGACAGTAGTCATAATTAGACAGTAGTAGAATGTAGTCTCCATAAATTCTCTAACGTTAGAGAAGGCCTTGGGTGGGTATTTAGCGAACATGCGACCATCGGCTGTTGTTTCAATCTGAACTTGCTCCATATGAGTTTCTTTTATCCGCTTATAGAAGCCACTTACTTACCTCCCATTTGTTATGATTTAAAAAAAATATATATTTTTTTCTGTTTTCTTTTATTGTGTAATAGAAATTTTTATTTTATTCTCAAAATAAATTGCGATTTATGCTTCCAGCTCGGCACAGCACTTATCAAAGTTCCCCACTGGTGTCCGAAATCCAACAAGGTCAATTTTAAACGGTAGCGCTCTTTGGACCGTATAATCAGTAGAAAATATCTAGAACGCTTCCTAGCCATAGTATAGCGCTCTGTTTCAAGCAATCAAGGCATCAACTATAGAGTCGCTTTCTTCACTTCAGATCTTCTAATATACCTACATATATATTTTTTTTTGATAATTTGGAAAACGCGCTGCTTCCATTTTTTTGCACCATATAATCAGCGCTGATCTTTCCAAGATATGCATTGTCAAAAGTAGCATATTTTTTCCACATTTCCGACTCTGGGGGTTACTGCCAAATTACCTAGTAAGCGCTCCATAATCGCTCATAGTAAGACTCGCTTTCCTACTTGGTTTCGTTGCAGCTCACTAGGTAGCACCTTTCAATTGTAACTTTTTTTTTGTTGTCGCTATTGTGGTATTATTTGTGGTCAATATGCTTGGTGAGCTTTGGCTTGGACACTCCACTGCAGAGAGGATACCGTGCCGGGGCGTTTGGCGCTACCATTTCCGTATTGCATAGCAGCCGGATGTCCGCCATCGATGACAGAGTCATAGCAATACAATGAGCGCAATAGCAAACTGCAAATAGAAAGTAGAAGGAAAGGAAAAAATAAGATAAATATGTAAAGTAAATGGCAATAGAAAAGTAGAAATACATATGTACAAATTTAGTGGTTTTTAATTAAGGCAGCAGAGCATGAAGTTGGTAGTCGAAGTAAAGAATTCGCCATGCACATGCAGTTGAGGTTCAGGACTAGCAGGTCGGGCGATTTAGTCGATGCAATTTAGTACAAATTTCCATAGAGTTGATGTAAGACAATTTCTTCATATTTATTGGAATTTGCTTTAAAAATGTAGCTTTAAAAAATGCCCTAATAAATAAATAAGTTCAAGCAAACTCAATTGAAATAAGCACAATAGTGAACTCGCTAAGTTCCAATTCAGTTCATCAAACAAAACATCTAAGCTATTTCAAGAAGTTGCATAAAAACACTCCAAATCAGACAGCAATACGCTCAACATAAACAAGATATATTTTAAAAAATGAGCAAACTTTTTAAATTAAATTTCAATTGAAAAATATTTATCAAAGTAACTGTAAGACAGAACAACCAGCACCTAGGGAATCGAAAGCGAAGCAAACAGCAAAGTGAACAAGAAAATTAAAATAAATAATAAAGCAAGTCAGCGCAGACTTTGCAAAGTAAGTTAAATATATGTATATATTTACATAGCTAATAAACACAAAAAAGAAACGCGAAATAAAAGATATAACCGCGTATATAACTGAATGATAAGAAAGAAAACAAACTTACTTAGACACAAACAGAAACAAAAATTGGGGGAAAATGCTCCCCTGTATTTGCTAAGCAGCTAATATAATTTGTTAAGCTATTTGTGACACTTTCTCTATGCACAATGTCAAATAAATAAACGATAAGGGAATACACACAAAGCATAGAAAATATATTAAATTGAAAATATTGAATTTATTTGCATTAGAGCGTGTTACAAATAATACAAAGAACACACAGAAACATACAGAAAAGTTGGCAGAAAGTAAGGTTAAGTGAGGCACTTGAGCTGACAAGTATCTAGAGACGCATGAGAAAGAAGTGAGGAAAGGTAGTCAGAGAAAGAGTAAAGAGAAAAGTAAACAAAATTTCAAAAAGCAATATACGTACACAGCAAGAAATTTTATACATACATAAGTGTCGTTATAAGCAATAAAGATTACGTCAGCAGCGCTGCTTACTCGCTATAGACAAGTTTTATTACATATAAGCCTTATAAGAATACTATTTTACTCTATTTATGTAAAGTCTTATTAGAAGCCTTAGGTTAGGTTCAGGGACTGTAACGGTTATGAGTTATATCCAAAAAGTTGATTTTTAATCATTATTTGTTGAGTTTTATTTTCTGCTCACAAAATAAAAGTTATTTCTTGAGTTTTATTTTTCCCTCAGAAAATAAAAGTTATTTCATGAGTTTTATTTTTCGATCAGAAAATAACAGTTATTTTCTGAGTTTTATTTTTTTGCTCAGAGAATAAAAGTTTTTCAGTTTAATTTTGGCTGCAATTGTAGATTTTGCCATATAAATAGGTAAAGTAGATAAATAAATTTTTAATTTTTTTTACTTATAAACTTTACCTGCGTGTTAATGTGGCAAAATTGACAGCTGCGGCTAAAATTAAACTGAAGAAACTTGTATTATCTGAGCAAAAAGATAAAACTCAGAAAATAACTTTTATTTTCTGATGGAAAAATAAAACTCAAGAAATATCCTTTATGTGAATTTTATATGAGCTATTGGCCAGTTTTTTTTTAATTAAGGAAAATTGAAAAAAAAAATTTTGGTAGAAGTTATGGATCCATTTCGGAGACCACGTGACCTAACGTCCTTGTGTTCCAAGAGGTTGTCGAAGAAAGGCTTGCCGAGAAATTTCATTCTGCCTAGGCAGTGCGAAGGACACTGTCTCCTCCGCTACCGGAAGATTACAGCTGCGGCACAGAGTGTTATAGTCCAAGTCCAATAGAGCTGCTTGTTTACAAATAACCCAATGTTTTGCGAATATCGCAGTTAAGCGAGAAATATGCCTCCTGTCAATCTTTAGCATGACTGAGAACCGCATGTCATTGTATGAAGACCACAGACTGCTGTAGACTCTGCAGGTGTGGAACCATTTACACCTTTTTTAGCCTCCTCAAACCAGTGCCGAGAGATTTAGAACCAGAAGAAACCCAGGGACGCAATAATCTCCTGTGCCTCTGTGATATCAAGAGTCAGGTGTTGTCTGGCTAGCTCATCAGCCATTTCGTTTCCCTGGATGTGCCCCGGCAGCCAGATCAGAGAGATGCTATGTCGACTTGCTAAGCCCACTTCCTACACCGCCTGACCAGGCTTTATGATATCGTTACAGCTCCTAAAGCCTTCGAAACCGCCTGACTTTCTGAGAAAATTCCTATCCTGCTTCCGACACTGGCACTTTCCGCTGCAAGTACACTCAGGGAAAAGAAGTGTTGTAAAATCAAAAATAAAATTTTTGTTTTCATAATGCACGTTTTGAACCAAACCATTTGTATTTTAACAATGTAAATTTTTAAATTAATAATGAAATTTTTGAATTAAGAATGAAATTTTTGAAGTAAAAATGCATTTTGGATTTAAAAAGAAACATACCTAAATTAAAAATGAAAATGAATGTTGATTCAAAAACTCGCTCTTTGTTCAAAATTTTTTTTGTGAGAATATTTTTTTGTGAGAAATCCAACAAAAACAATAATGAGAATCGATTTTTTTCAATTTTGTTTTTACAATGATTCGTACAATTCATGGATTCTTTTTTAGGAAAAGGAAAGTATAAATAGGTTACTACAATTCAATATAATGCTGAATGTTCCACTATGTGATGATCGGATAGAATTTCAGGTTGATGTCATGGTTCGAATCCGGAGGAGAATACAAAATAAAGAAGAAAGAGGAGAATAAGAAATAAAGATAGCAAACAGTTAAGACGAAGTAGAAAAGAAAAGGAGAACAAGCGGAGGCTATATTTTTGTAGTTGGGACTCGGATCGAGAGAAGATGAAGAGAATGCCGCTGGATACAATTTCGAATCCGGAAGAGAAAATGATATAGAGAACACTGCAGCGTTTTTTTTTTCTCATAGTGCTTAAAATAAAAATAAACATTTTTAAATTTAAAATGGTTTTTCTTGATTTAAAAATTTTACAATGAACATTTTTAAAATAAAAATGTTGGTATTTACAACACTTTTAAATACGGTTTTGCCCATTTTAAGCACGTTTTCATATGTCGTGTTCCGGAGCATGACTAATGTGGAAGTATCCGGCTGAGTTGCAAAGATAATCGCACCCACTCTGCCTGTCATCTTTGGTCTATCCGTGAAACAGCGAAACTCTGAGCGATGGTAAATCTTCCCAATTTTTAATCCTCAGTGACCCCCAATGGAATTGTTTGCTTAAAACTTTCGTAGAACATTTTAATTCTCTAATTTAATTTTTTAATGATTCGCTCCAATCCGTTTTGTTAAAAGGTTTGAAAACAAGCATCTGCCTTATCTTCCACTGATATCTCTTCAATACATGTTCACTTCATTGGAATGTATTTAATATGATTTTAAGTTAATTTCTAAGCCATAAGGGTGACTTAAAAATTTTCGCTTAAAAGTATTATAATAACTTTCCTTTTTTAATCGAAATTAGCTAAACAAAAGATTTTGTGACCCGGGCATAAGATAAAAGCTAATCGCATCATGCTTTAAGCTATTTTTTATTAGTTTTTCCTATAACTACAAACAATATCAACAGTAACAGCACGAAGCTAACATCAATGGACACAAAGGGCGTAGAATTTTGAAACAGCTTCCTGGAAAACCAAGGTACATACATACACTCAAATACATACATAGTACTAGATAGTGATGAAAAATTAATAAATTTAAGCATCTGTGTGATGCTGATGCAAAATAAAATTACTACGAAGTAAGTGATGACAGGGAAGAAAAATAAAAGCAAAAGCAAAATTTAATAAACAATTTTCCATATACATACGACAGCTGTGACCAAAAGATAAAAAGTGTACACAGAGAAAACAACAAGTTTATTATAGCTTTGTTGTCATAAATAGGGTTGCCAGATACCTTTCCCGAAAAAATCAGTACATTGCCTTCCAAAAAAAAAAGCAATATATGCGGAGAAAATGGCACTTATTTTTTGTTTCCGTGTCGTTAACTGTCGATCATGTTTCTATGACATTTAACGTTCGCGTTGCTTCCTCCTTCTTAATCATTTCATGGCTATGCCGTGGTTATGCTTACGAGCAAAACACCGATGAAATTCGGACACATTTTCGTCATCGGTGAGAGGTGGTTACGCTTAAATCGATGATTAGAGCGGACATACACAACATAACACATTATTACCCCGAAGCCTCGAGTGCTTGTTTCACCCAGCAAATTTGATCGATGCCCGAAATTTCTCTCACTTGTCGTCGAGTAATATCGCAGGGTGATAAAAATGATTTTTTTAGTGTCGGCTAAAAATCAGTACAAATCAGTACAAAATCCAAAAAATCAGTATTTCTTAAGGTTTTTAAAACTATCAGTACAGGGCACGAAAAATCAGTATTTTACTGATCAAATCAGTACGTCTGGCAATCCTAGTCATAAAATTCATAAATAAACGCAAAGATAACATCAACATGCATGAAACTAACAAACAAAATCAAATAAAGTGGAATATCATGAAAATGTCATTTTGAACAGAAATGGGTAATATACTTGTGTAAGTAAGTAACTAAGTAAGCATAAACTAAAGAGCAGGATGTGTGGTCAATAAATTTTATATGTAAATATGTATGTAAGTATGTTCTTTTTTCTTGACACCTATAGTTATGTACATAAATTAAGTAAATATATTGAGTACAGAAGTGTGCAAGTTAAAATGTGTGTACCTGAGTGCGTAAGTACTTACATAAGTTTGTGCGTAAGTTAGTGCGTAAATAACTGAGTAAATTAGATTATAACACCACTTCAAGGGCCTACGAAAAATTATATATTGAATCTCAGAACAACTTTTAGTTCAACTTTTTATCACCAGCGGCGCATTAAGAGATACAATCCCTGCGGGAACTCAATAATTAGTGAGCAAAATTTCTAATTTCCAAAATAGCGAAAATGTATCAAAAATAAACTAGATCAATTGTAGTTAGACTCTCACCAGTTCAGAAGGAGTGAATTGAGTGGCCACTATAAAACACACTTTGATTTGTATGCAATTTTGAAGTGACAAAAATTCTATACAAATTTTTCTTTTGCTCAATTGACGTCGGCTTTGTTTATTTCTGCAATTCTTTGATGTTTAGTGAAGCGTTTTATATAAGTAAAGAGTTTTCTATTTGCATCTTAACTTGTATGAAATGAAATGTTCCCCCAATTATGCTTTACCGATCCCTCAGGCTTATTTTAATTTTTTTATTTTATTAATTTTTAAATATTTTTTTAAATTTTTATTAAATAAATAAATAAAAAAATTTTAGTTAAAAAAAAATGTTTACATTATCTTCCGCCTCGACACAGGATTCGAACCCGCTCTTGCCAGGTTGATTGTCACACGCGTTAGCCAGTGTGCCATCGCGTGACTAGCATGAGGTGTGTCAAATGCTGCACTTAAGCGTCAGATGTAAAACTGTAGAATTTGTAGGTACGTGTAGGTAGTTCAGAACTAACGAAATTGTGTAAATAAACGAACTAGTAAAAACTGTAGAATTTAGTACTAGTGCGGAACTATCGACTATGTAGTGCAGAGGGTGACAATTGACACCGCCTAGGACATCGTCGTGTTAAATTCGCCAGTTGATAACATGCAAAAGAGATTTAGCTCGCACTGGTAGCGGCGAAAAATGCACTAGAAGCGACCTAGTTCGGAAATAGAGATTTTCCCTACAGGAATGATACACATATACATACATACCCACCTACATACATTTGTCAGAGTGTTTTTAGTAGGCACACGCAGTAAGGGGTTAAAATATAGATATATCGAAGAGAAATATACAAATTTTATATCATACTTGCTCAACCTCATTTCCTAAATCGATGATAATGTAATGAAAGATTCTACATATATATTTTTGCTCCGATCGGAGACTGTTAAGTGGTGTCGGACAGGAGTCACACAAGGTAATATGAGCTTTAACACCTCTACGACATTTACGAGTATTAAACATTTCCGAACGGGAACAAAATTTATATTTTATAATCGATGAAGGGGGTGAGACCAAAGAAGTTTCCTAATTTGATTTTGCGGTCCACCCTGCTATACATATAGTAAAATTAAAAGAGTATTAAATTTTTCGAATATATTAACCCTGACTAAGGGCTACTTTTTAACACTATTTCGAGCAGTAAAAAAATGACCTTTAATTTCGTATTTTGCTTTCGGTGTGACTTTTGCGTTCTTTGTACAAAGATTTTTTCTGAGGAGAGCCCTAGTGAAATGTTATGGGAATTAGAAAATTTTAACCCTCTTGCGACCTTCAAACTACTACTTTTTTCTGACCTTAAAAAAAGGGTCAAAACGAACTCTTCGTGGCGGTGTTAGAGGGTTAAAGTATTCTACGAAATTAAAGCATCAGCAATATTACTATAGGTTGCCTGTCAACTTATTTCCATACGATATGTATTTTAACTCTTTTCTCATTTGTTTAAAAATCACTCAGACGTAATCTCGCAAATTTAAAATGGCAATAAAAAAATTTCACTTCTGTGTGGAAATTACTCCGCGCCCAAAATTGCTGTTGCATAGTGTGATTTATTGATTTTTAAGAATTTTCTTCTAAAATTAACTTTTTTCCATTTAAAAAAAGTCAAAATCCACAGCTGGGTATCTATTTATCTAAAATTGACTTTCATCCAATATTATATAATAACTTGTTTACCTGCGTGTGCCACATTTTTTTTCTTCCTACTCCCTCTTTTTTAGTTTGTTTGCTGGCAAAACGAGAAGGCCACAAAGCAAAACAACAACTTTTGCACGCGCCCTCTGTGAGGTAACAAGACAAGTTAAGAACTGTTTAAGCGCAAGGGAAGGCAGCAACCAAAAAAACAAACCAAAAAAGAAAAAAGGAAAAAAAAAAAAATTAAAAAAAAAAAACAAAAACAAAATAAACAACAGATGCGTATTAAAGCAAAAAAAAAAATGGTAAACCAAATATTTGCATATTTTCTATGGCACTTAAGTGCTTTAATAAAGTGAATGGATGACTTTGAAAAGCCCAAAAGCAGCAGCAGGCAGGTGCCAGCGAAAGTGTTTTTGTTGTTGTGTTGTTTCTGCTAAGAGTACCTACTCACTCTTTGTTTTGCTCATTATTTCTATGTAGTTAATATATTTTCGCTTGTTTGCGTATATTTTTAAGTATAATACTCGTAATATAATAAATGAAGTGTTATGCGTGCTTATTGATAAAGAAGGAAAAAAGTAAAAGAAAATGAAAATTTTGCGATTGTTTTCTTCGATATTTATTTGATGAAAAACACTGTCAAACCGTACTTTTGCAACTGCAACAAAGTAACGAATCCGAACCGAATATTTTACCAAATCTTAAACGAATATTTTTTCGCATACTTTCTCGAATAATTTTCCGCATATTTTCCCGAATATTTTTCCAAATACTGGGTTCGGATGCGGGAAAGTATTCGTTAAGATATTAGGTAAAGTATTCGGAAAAAAATATTCAGTTAAGTATTCGGGTTCGGTTTCGGATTCGGGAAAGTATTCGGAAAAATATTCGCGTAATTATTCGGACTGTTTTCGGAGTCGGGAAATTATTCGTAAAAATATTAGGGAAATACTCGGAAAAACATTCGGTTAGGTATTCGTAAAATATTAGGGAAAGTATTCGGAAAAATATTCGGTTAATTATTCGGTTAATTATTCGGGTTCGGAGTCGGGAAAGTATTCGTAAAAATATTAGGTTAAATATTCGGATTCGGTTTCGGGTTCGGGAAGGTACTCGTAAAAACATCAGCGAAAGTATTCGTTAAAATATTAGGGAAAATATTCGGAAAAATATTCGGTTAATTATTCGAGTTCGGTTTCGGAGTCGGGAAAGTATTCGTAAAAATACTCGCTTAAGTATTCGGAATGTTATCGGAGTCGGCAAAGTATTCGTAAAAATATTAGGGTAAATATTAAAAAAATATTCGGTTAAGTATTCGTAAAAATATTAGAGGAAGTATTCGCAAAAATTCGGAAAAAAATATTCCGTTAAGTATTCGGGTTAGGTTTCGGATTCGGGAAAGTAGTCGGACAAATATTCGCTTAAGTATTCGGAATGTTATCGGAGTCGGGAAAGTATTCATAAAAATATTAGGGAAAGTATTCACAAAAATATTCAGATAATTATTCGGCTCCGGTTTCGGTTTCGGATTCCGAAAAGTATTCGGAAAACTCACTTTTTTGAAACAAAACCATTCACTATTGAGACTCACAAGAATAATTGTACAACATGTATAAAGATGTATTCATTATCCAACATTAGCTGAATGAAGAATAAAAATTTATTTTTTATTTGAATAAAAATGCATTCAAAAATGCCCAACCCTGCTGGCTAATGTTTATGGTAAACATACCCAGTTGCGGAGTATTGTATTAAAGTTTTATCGGTAAAAAGCTATAAGACCGTTAAAAAATAATATTTTTGGAAACCGACATTGTCAAATACATGAAATTTGAATGCAAATTGGTATATAAGATTAAATATTCCCTTTAGGTAGTGGTTTTTGAAACGCATCAAGCAGGAGGTTCAAAATAATACGCACCGTTCTACAGTTAACGTAGCAGTAAGTAATTTTATAATTTTAATTCATTCGTGTATATCTTAAATTTTCGTTAAAATAAATATAGCAATATTTTAATCAAATTTTTTAATTAATATTTTAATTAAATTTAATTTGCTAGAACAAATTTCTTGTTTCTCATCTTGTTCTGTTTGTAATGTATCAATTTAATGATATAAATATATGCTATCTTTGCTGACTTTTGCTTCTATTTTTGCAAAAACTTTTCCATGAACTGAAACTTGGCTTAGCTCAGCGCAGCTTATACTATTTAAGTATCAACCACATTTCCACTCGTGTATACATACATACATACGTAGATGCCATTCACAGATTTATGTTAGCTAAGTAAGCTTGCGAATATCGAGTGAAAATATTGCGAAAGTGAAATTTTTGCTGCAAATCCACGGAAGTTGCGCGCTAAGCAACAGCGAAATGATAAATATAAATGTAAGTGAGGCGTACACAATAAGTTTCCCTTTCCAGCAGAGCAAGCATTTAATAGTTTTCTACAGATTTTTTCACTTGCTTATTACACTGTGTAACAACATCTTTGAGTGCGTAGAGAAACCAAATCTGCTTGAAGAAGCTATAACCATATTATAGTGAAATCCCGAAATAGTTTTTGCATTTGGTCAAATTTCTTTGCAATGGTGATTTGAAATTTATAATTTTGTGTATGTGTGTTTCTAGTAAACAAGCAAGCAAAGGGTTAAAATACATAGCGGAAAGAAATATTTTCTATGGTTACAAATAGTAAAATTGAACGAGGTTTACGTTTGTAAAACATTTAAACCCTCTGATTCCTTTGCGAAGTGAAACTTTTGAACAAGAGAGAAGTCCGAAAGAATGGCATTTTGAGGGTCGGTTAAAGAGGGTTAAAATAAAGAGGATTAAAATATTTTAGAAAATTATTTGCCTTAAAATTTCACTTGGTCTCTCCCTGGACAAAATATTTGCGCAAAAAACTGTAATTTCACAGTAAATGAAAATTAACAGCAACTTTGTATGTCTAATTTTATATTACTTGTGTTTGAAAAATTCAACTTTGACTGTTTTCTATCACACCAAAAATATTTACTATTATTAGATACTCCCATTAGTAATAATAATTACCATTAAGATTTCAGTACTTTTGCACCTTTAATGGCCAAGCAGTGCTTTGGTTTGACCTCAGTATGAATAGGTAGATATATGTACATCAATACATAGGTAACATTCTGAGTGCTATTTATGCTCCCCACGACTAACCTGTTCCACTCTATTTTACTATACTCCACTTATATATGTATATACATCCTTCCATCTTCTATCGCTTACTTTTCCGCTACGCTTGGCTTGGTTTTGAGATTTGATCAAATTTCCACAAATCCTTACGAAACTCAGGTGAGTAGTGGCAGCGTAAGTAGCTTAAAGTAGTCAGTAAGCGGCAAGCTGGCATAAGTAAGCGAGTTGATACTTTTTAGCAAGTGAGTTTAAATATCAAGTGACAGACAATATTCTGTGAAATCTTGAGTAAGCAAATAAACTTTTGTATGTAGCATAATTGTAAAGCGCTTGTGCTTAATGAGTTTTCTTTTGGGAAATATTAAATATACTTAGATTCTATGTATCTATATGCTTGTATGTACTGTGTTATACTTCTCATAAGGCATTAATGATTGTGAAGAAACTGTTTATATAAAAACATATTAATTTAAAGTAAGGCTAGCCAGTCAATAGCTCTTTTCGCGCTCTGTGACTCATAACAACATAACCTTTGATTCAGTTTGCGCCCAAAAACAAATAGTGAGCGCTGAAATGTTGCTAGAAACATGTTGCTAGCTTGTTTTATGGTATGAATTGTGCAAAATTAAGGAAATAAATATTAAAATCGGTTCAGCGGTACTTGAGTTTAAGTTTTCAACTAACAAGGCGAATATATATAGTTTTATTACACATATTTATAAATATACTTATAGAATGCTGCGCGCCAAAGAAAATTCTTAAAAACATGCGTGTATATGAATATAAATCCATTTGTGCATGTGCGCATGTTGCGGTATGAATATTAAGAAACCCAAGCGCATCTTATGAAATTTGAAACTTCACCCACACACATTACACACTTTCATGCTTACATACAAATTTATTTACATATGCAAATAATTTGGTTATATAAATATGCTTTTTGCACACACAACATTACACACACAAAAAACTATTATCACCATGAATGAGTGAATGTGTGTCTATATGCATGAGCGTTAGGAGCGTTAGTCAGAGATGAATGCATTTAGGGTTGCATTTGGGGTTTCCCACAAAAAGCTCTACTTCCAGCAAATTTATGTTTTATCTAAATACACTTGCCAAGCAAGCCACTTAGATGCTTATTAGATATGTACGTTTGTGTGTGTGTGTGTATGGAGACTAAAAACAACACAAGCACAACAAGACCAACAAGAAGTTAAGAGCGAAGAGAGCGAGTCTGCGAAAAGGGGAAAAAGATAATCAGTTGCGAAAAAGTGGTATTAAAAGGCGTTTAAAGGCACTGAAATTTCAAGAAACATCAAAAAAATGTTGGAAGAAATATTGTAAATTTTTAGAAACATTACTAAATGTTGATAGAAACATTATTAATTGTTAGCAACATCACTAAAGACTGATAAAAACATTGCTAATTGTTAGCAACATTATTAAATGTTGATAGAAACATTGTTAATTTTTACCAACGTTACTAAAGGCTGATAGAAACATTTTTAATTGTTAGCAACATTAGTAAATGTTGATAGAAACATTGTTAATTGTTAGCGACATTAGTAAATGTTGATAGGGACATTGAAAGTGGTTGGCAATATGTATTACTAAATGTTGATAGAAACATTGTTAATTGTTAGCAACATTAATAAATGTTGATAGAAATATTGTTCATTGTTAGCAAAATTATTAAATACTGATAGAGATATTGGCACATGATAGTAACCTTGAGAGAAATTGATAGAGGCATTTCTAAAGCTTAGCAACATCATGCATTGTTGACAGACATTTAATTTTTAATAGCTACATTAATAAAAGTGTACATCGTGTATGGACATTGATTGACATCATAGCAACATTAGTAGATGCTGATAGAAACATTGTTATAGGGACGTTGAAAGTGGTTGGCAATATTACTAGATGTTGTTAGAAACATTGTTTATTGTTAGCAACATTAATAAATGTTGATAGAAACATTTTTAATTTTGAGCAACATTACTAAATACTGATAGAGATATTGGCACATGATAGCAACCTTGAGAGATATTGATAGAGGCATTTCTAAAGCTTAGCAACATCATGCATTGTTGACAGAGACATTTAATTTTTAATAGCTACATTAATAAAGGTGTATATCGTGTATGGACATTGATTGACATCATAGAAAAATTAGTAGATGTTGATAGAAAGATTGTTAATTACTAGCAACATTAGTAAATGTTGATAGAGACATTGAACTTTGATAGCAACATTAGCAAATATTGATATGGACATTATTACATATTAGCAACATTAGCGAATGTTGATATTGACATTGTTACATATTAGCAACTTTAGCGAATATTGATATAGACATTCTTACATATTAGCAACATTAGCTAATGTTGATAGAGACCTTTATTTTTTAATAGCAACATTGATCAAGGTTTATTGGAATATTGATACATGGTAGAAACATTGTATATAGTTAGCAACATTAGTAAATGTTTCTAGAGACATTAGTCCTTGATTAAATGTTGATAGAGACACTAATCCTTGATTGGTGTAGATATTGTTACATGTTAGCAACATTAACGAATGTTGATAGTGACATATTGATGCTTGAATGATAACAACATGTCAAAATGTTGATAGTGACATATTGATGCTTGAATGATAACAACATTTAAAAATGTTGATAGTGACACGTTGATATATGATAGCAACATTGCTTGGTAACAGCAGAACATTACTGCTTGCTAGCAAAATCGGAAAGTTTCACTCATGTGCATTTTAACGCAAATGTTGCTAGCTGCATGTTGCTAAGAATTTGAATGCATAATAGCTTGCGGTAAACTGCATATCTACGTTTTTAATGCATTTCAAATTGATTTTAATCAGTGAAAAACACACAGCTGGGTATAATAACTAACACTTCACATACAAGCAATAAAAAAAAAAAAACATTTAAAACAAACAAGTAATTTTACCAGCTTTACGCTAGCAACACAATCGTGTTGTGATCGCTTTGCACATGCTACAAACCTTCACTCCTTCTGCTTCCTTTTCAAGCAACCAATCCCTCTATGCGAGTATGTAGTATGTAAGTTACTAAGTGTGTTTTTATGTGTGTGTCTTTGTGTGAAAATTTGCATCTTAGCCATAAAATGGTTTAAATTTACTTGAGAAAGATTACGAAGCAGTGAGATTGTGGTGGTGGTAGTGGCGTCAGTGTTTGGAGGCAAGTGCTTTCCGAAAGCACTTAAAATTCATAGATATAATTGAGTATGCACATGCATACAAACATATATATACAAACATGCACTTTTTTATGCACATGAAAATAGTTGATATTTACTTGCACTTGCACTTGCATTTATGCACATTTGCTTAGTTAAACATATGCGTTTTTGCGCCAAGAAATGCATAATTCAGTACCTTGTCGCTTTTTTCAAGTTTGTTGTTTGTATGCAAGTAAGTAAACTCGGATATCTTTTGGTTTGGCCGGCCTTTTTGCTTGTGAGGTGGTAAATTGTGGCCAAAAATGAGAAACACAAAAAAAAAAAAAAACTAAGCAAAGAAGCTAAGTAACTATTTTGCTCACACAAATTCTTGAGCAAGTTAGTAAATAAAAATATGCGCAAAAAGTGGCAATATGCCAGCAGTGAGTGGAATAATTGCATGCGATTAGCAAATTTGAATGTGCGAGGAGAGGAAAACATATGAAATGCCAGCAAATTGTGAATGGAATAAAAATTAATATTTTTAGGGTTTTAATTTTTGTTTGAGAATCCGATGCAATAGTTATACTTAAAGCTAAAACATGCTTACAAAGATGAATTTGTTTAAATTTATATAAATTTAAAATATTAACAATTTTATTAATTAATTTATTTATCTTTTTTTTTCAAATAAACACCCTTTAGACATATCCTGCCACAGGAACTGCCCCCCTAACCTTATTTGCCAAAATGTCTTTTATTTGCATTTCATTTAAAAATTCATAGCGCGAGACGTGCTTGCAGGCATTCCATGAAAGGAAAAAAAAAACAAAAAAATAAATTAAAACAAAATAAAATAATAAACGCCTTAATTAAAATAACAAGCACAGCGACGAAATTGAATGCCGGCACGCTAGCCGGCACATAACCGGCATTATTTGGATTTAAGCCACCAAATTACACGCACATACACATGCACATAAACTCTGCTTCTCGCACACTCTTTCTAGCATAGCATGGCGTGTATTATTTGAAAAAATAATGAATAAAGCAGAACTAAAAAAAAAATAAAAAAATAAAAAAAATAGCAAAGCACAGGAAACACGTTGCATTAAATGCAGGAAATTAGTTTTATTAGGTCATGCAAATAAAACAAATCAACCAAAGAAATATTCGCATAAAAATATTCATGTTAATGTTTATGGTAATGCTTGTGAAAATTTGTGAAAATGCAGTAATGCAGGAATGTCAAATTAAAAGCCCGTCTCCACATAACTTGATTCACCAGAGAAACATGTAGCAAAACATCTCGCTCAATAACCCGTCTCCACGTGGCTAATCGTGATTCAGTTTGACATTTCTCTTTCTTGTTCTTCTTAGATGTTTGTATGTTTGCTTATTTTTGCGTCTTTGTTTTGGTCTGTGTGAGATTTCGATAGATTTTCGATACAAAATTAGAGAAGGCATCGATATCATCGAGGTTGGCAAGAGGATTGAGAACAAAACAAGTGTTTCAATCTTCATTCGCTCTCAGAAATTTGTATGGAAATTGGCGAGTTTCTGCACTGGTTTCCGTGTCGAAACAAGATTGAGAGAGAAAATGCAAAAAAAAAGAGCGAAACACGTTATGTGGAGACATGGTATAAGTGTGTGCGTGCGCAATCGAATTCCTTGTGTTTATTTTATTTTATTTTACATTTTACCTTTTCTTTTATTTTTACATTAAAACAAGTGTTTTGTTTTTAATTGGAAAAGTCTGAAATTTCATAGCTTTGTAAAGAATTGCTTATTTTCGTATGAATGCGTATACCTTCATTATTGCTTTTATTTAGCAGAAAGCGCAGAAGGAAATTAACTGGAAGAAATACATATCTACTACTTGCTCACCAAATGTAATGTATTTTCCGAAAATAAAATTTTTTTATCACCCCGAAAACATACAACTTTTTAACACCAACTGAGTTTGAATTGTAATTTTTTCAACTTGAATTGTAGTTTCCTTAATTTGGATTCTAATTTTCTGAACTTAAATGTAATTTTATGAATTTGAATTGTAATTGTTTGAACTTGGTTTATAATTTTTTTAACTTGAGTTGTAATTTTTTTCTTGGATTGTAATTTTTTGACTTGAATTATAATTCTCTGAATTTTAGTTGTAATTTTTTGAACTTGAATTTTAATTTTTTTAACATGAATTGTAATTTCCTCAACATGAATTGTAATTTCCGCAACATAAATTGTAATTTTTTGAACTTGAATTGTAATTTCCTCAACATGAATTGTAATTTTAAACTTGAGTTGTAATTTTTTGAACTTGAATTGTAATTTTATTGAACTTGAATTGAAAATTTTTGGACGTGAATTGTAATTTACTCAACATGAATTGTTATTTTTAAACTTGAATTGTATTTTTTTGAAGTTTAATTGTAATTTTTTTGACTTGAATTGTAACTTGAGTTGTAATTTTTTGAACTTTTTTCTTGGATTGTAATTTGACTTGACTTATAATTATCTGAACTTCAATTGCAATTTGTTGAACTTGAACTGTAATTTTTTGAACTTGGAATGTAATTTTTTGAACTTGAATTGTAATTTCCTCAACATGAATTGTAATTTTTAAACTTGAATTATATTTTTTTGAACATGATTGTAAACTTATGAACTAAATTCTACTTTTCTGACCTAAACTTTCAATTCTAATTCTTTGAATTTGAATTGTAAATTTTTGTACTTGAGTTGTTACTTTGCGAGTTGAATATAATTTCCTAAACTGAAAAATGTGTAAAAAAAAAATGCAATGTAATTATCTTATATGAAATATCATTCTCAGTATGCTTAATAAAATAACATACATTTCGCCTAAGTGGGACTTTCTTAACCGCTTAACCGACATTTGTGCCAAAAATTAATATTTAATTTCCTTCGAATGAATGACTTTGTATAGTAAAAAAGCAATGAAGCGGAAGCGTTAACGAGGACAAGACGAAGTACCTCCTGTCATCACACAAAGAAACAGCACGCCTTGGCAGCCACGTCACTGTTGACAGCTACAAATTCGAAACTTTTAAGGACCTCGTCTATTTGGGAACCAGCATTAACACCAATACCAAGAATGATGTCAACACGGAGATCCAACGAAGAATCACGCTTGCCAATAAATGCTACTTCGGACTAAGTAGGCAACTGAAAAGTAAAGTCCTCTCTCGACAAACAAAAATCACACTCTACAGGACGCTCATCGTTCCAGTCCTCATGTACGGCGCAGAAGCATGGACTATATCAAAAGCAGATGAGATGGCACTTGGAGTATTCGAGAGAAAGGTTCTTGGGCAGATTTATGGACATTTGCGCATTGGCGTGGGCGAGTATCGACGGAGATTTAACAATGAGCTGTACGAGCTTTACGCAAACATTGACATTGTTCAGCGAATAAATATCCAATGGCTGCGTTGGGCAGGTCATGTCGTGAGAATGGAAGAAGGCGCTCCGGCCAAGAAAGCATTTCTATCGAAACCCGCTGAACGCAAAAGAAAAGGGAGACCTCCACTGCGTTGGGAAAATCAGGTGGACAGCGATGCTGCCTCCCTAGGTGTTCCCAAGTGGCGCCATGCTGCACGAAACAGAAGCAACTGGCGCGCTCTGTTGGACTAGGCCAGAATCGTCTAGACGGTTAAGCGCCAATCAAGAAGAGAAGAAGAAGCGGAAGCGTCGTGCTTTCGTTCCAAACAGCATGCTTTTTTCATAATAATAATAATACAATGGCGCTATTATAACTCTGACGAGTTTTATGGCCGAGCTTCTCTCTCGAGGTGTGCTCCTTTTTGTTTTTTCCTACATATTGGTTGGACCTACAGTTTTATGCCGGCTCCGAACGGCGAATGCATTTTTTTGTGAGAAGCTTTTTCATGGCAGAAATACACTCGGAGGGTATGCCGCCCACTGCCGAGAGGTGACCGCTGCTCTTAAAAAACCAATAATTGGATTTTTACTAATTAGAAAAATTGTTTTGGTGTTTGGCTCATACCGTGGTTTGAACCCGAGACCTCTGGCATAGCAGGCGAGCACTCTACCCACTGCACCACAGCGGCCACAGCGGCTTTTTTCATATGGTCGTTATTAAACTCTTGTTAGGTATTCAGCATGAATTGTAGCAGTATTTTAGTGCTGAATATACCGCTGCCTACCATCTAACTTTGTTATGCGCTTCATTCGTATCAGACCTGTAAAATACTCAGTATATACTGGTACTAAGTACCAAATAAGTACAAGTACCACAGTACTTGTAATTAAAAATTCTAAGTAGAAGTACCACAGTACTTGTACTTGGAAATTCCAAGTACAAGTAAAAGTACTTATCAATGTACATGCAAGTACTTTTTTGACAAACTATTTCATATTGTTTCAAACAAAAAAATATCACCTCAGTTGATTTTGATTTAAAATTTTTATTTCTATCAAAACATTTAAAAAAGCAAAACAAAAACACAGATTTTTGTAAGTACTTAAAAAGTACTTATCAGTAGAGTACTTGTACTTGTAAATTTCAGTACCGAAGTACTTGTACTTGTACTGGAATTTCGAAGTACTGAGGTACTGGTACTTGTACTTGTACTGGTACTTGGACTTTACAGGTCTGATTCGTATAAATTTTTGTGTTTTGGTTCACTCTTCTTAACCCCTACTTTAGTCAGTGAAGAAATGATCTGTGCTGAATTTGTACGTGCCGTTCAACATACTGTAGGAGTACCTGCGGTATATCTAACAAAAGCAAGTATTCTGGCATGAATAAATTCACATCACTTTACAAATGGGTCTAGTGGGGTTAATATAGTACGCATATTCATGCAACTACATACATATATGTGTATGTATGCATTCAAATTGCATTTTGAGTACTTTTGTATTATTAACAAAAAAAGAAAGAAATATGGTAGCAAACATCATATATGACAATCAAAGTAGTGCAGCGCAGCATGTTGCAGCAACTTTTTTTTTGCCCCTTGTTGTTGCATTACGCAAATAAAGTTTATGAAGAAGAACTTTAGCAGCTGTGAGCAGAGCAGAAGAGCAGTTAAGTGATACGCTTAGTTTGTTATAGCAAGCAACTGAGCTAAGGAAAAATATTGGGCAAGCAAACAAAGTTGAAAAAAAAGTGATAACTAAAAAGATGCATGAATGATTTAAGGGCGGAATGGAATGATGTTAAAACTGCTTATAGCCAGCGGTGAAGTGATGATGCATGAATCGACATAGTCGTATTATTTTTTTCTTATAAAAATCATTCTAAAACCAAACATTAAACAACAAGTGACATTTTTCAAAACAACTTTTTATACAGAAATCCATCATCTCAGCAGTTGGAAGTTTAAGCTCACGTTTAAGCTCATGTGAATAGCGTAGATAGTGTGACTTGATATTTTATTATTCACATTTTCACATATACGCTTTAACAAGTAAATTGAATATTCTTTACGCAACTGAGTATTATAATTTTGAATTATTAAACTGCATTACGAGCAATATGAGCAATAAAGCAGTAAAGTTATTTGCTAATGCTTTAATAATGCACTAAAGTACATTCACACATACAAGCAATGTTAAAAGAAATTTTAGTGTTGAAAGCATTTTCACAATGTGTGCAACGGTCTTTTGTCTGTGTATATTTGTATGAATAGGCATGAGCTCTGCCAGGAGATGTTTACCTATCTTGGCTGCTAGTATTTCAGTAAAGACTCCCTTGGCGCATTTTTGGCATGAATGATGGCTGACGTTGACGGTGTGTGACGTTGATGTTGACGATGGCGATGGCATTAGAGCAAAGTTAAGTTTGCAAAATTTGATCTTTAAATTGAAGACTTGAATGAAAGTAAGTGAATATGCGGCAAAGAAAAAAGGACGATGGAATTAAAGCGACGCAGAACTATTTCAACAGGGTAGTAAATTAATGCAGGTAAAGTTTGCTTAATTTGCTTAGTATTTCTTAAATGCTGATGCTATAAAAACAGAATTTTTAGAGTTGAAGATATGCGCGGTGTTGTTAGATAAAAGTGCAAAAAAAAAATGCCTCAGGCGTGCTTGAAAAAAACTCTGTTCAACAAGAGTGATGGTCAGAACTACGTTCTCTTTCTGCAAAATACCACTATTACCCAGACGAAAATCCTAAAATTGTGGCACAGTGTTTTTAATACTTACATACCAATAGAGTCGATCGGAATTTCTCTAATAAATGGCGAATAGAAGCCTTCAGACAAGCGAGGTCGGATCGAACAAAAATGTTTGAACCCATAATTAGTAGTAGCCATACTCGTTAACTGGTCGATAAAAATTTCCCTCTGGTCGCTACCATTCTCATATAAATTTGGCAGAGAGAAATTTATAGCGAGCAGAGAAATTGTGAATCGAAAGCGGCTAAATCCAGACAAAAAACCTTTTGCTTTTTTGAAAAAAAAAAAAAAATAAAATTAAATAAAAATATAAGGTGCTGCAGTGGACTCCTTCTAAACTGGGCAATCATACGCTAACCATGAAACCATTCAAGAAATATCTGGGGATCATACTAGACAGCAAGCTGACGTGGAGGAGAAGTTCAAGAAAGCCATCACAAAACTTGCGGGCTATCAACTCAACTAACACACTAGCTACTCACATCTGTTATGTGCCCACTAATGCACTACGGAATTCTGGTATGGTGGAAGAAGAAGCAAAACGGAAATCTGGTATGGTGGAAGAAGTTAGAGCTCGTACAGGGGCATCCAAGCCTACGTAAGCTAAATAAGATACTCCACCTGTATTCCGATTAACTGTAAAGAGTATTAAGCATTTGTAGACAACGATCTTTTGGACACAACAACATATGTGAGCCAAAGGACTGTTCAGACTACGTTACTCCTCAAGCCGACCTCAGCAGGGGACCACGTGTAATAATAGAACTGAACGGATGAAAGAAAGCACTACTAACCAATAGCCTTACGTTCAACTTATTTACAGAGGGATCAAAGATGGAAGCAAGGGTGGGAGCTGCAGTGTTTTGTACTACGGATCATGCATTACAATAATCCTTGGAGCTACTGGACTAATGAAATATCCTTCTTTCGTTTATTCTGCCTAAAAAGCAACGTAGCTTGCAGCTGAACTAACGTCCTTAAACGATCGTATAAACATTTTCAATGACAGCCAGGCGGAAATAAAAGCGACCACGGCAGCGCCGACCACTTCTAAGTGCATGAATGTAGTGCAGGATCAACTTATATGAACTCTATGCGAACAGAAGCATTACGATCTACTGGGTATGCGTACAACAGAGAGTCGAGGAAAATGAGAGGTCGGACGTGTTAGCCAAAGCCGGCGCATAACTAGCGTAAGTGAATGTGGGAAAAAAAAACATCTTCCACTCTCTAAATTACCATATATACACAAATAGAACAGGCATTGGTACGTACAGGCGATTGCCAGTGGAAGAAACCAAAACCATGCTTCGACCCTGCAACGAAAAAACTGCAAACAACCTACCCACACTTCCTAGAGCAGATCGCAGACTGGCAATCGGCGTACAGAGCACAGAGCACTATCTCACACCATCTCATGCGTTCAAAGTGGAACTGGTGCGGAGTCAGAAGTGCACGGCATGCAACGAAAGCGAAGCGGTTGGCACTCTGAAACATCTTCTCTGTCAATATCCAGCTTTTGGCTGATTACGCCTTAACTGACTCGACTCAGTTCCGCACACTTGTCGTCGCTAGCAGGCTTTGCCAATCAGGAAAAATACAAAATACTAAAACTTGTGAAGTTCTGCATTCCAAGTTTAATACATACTAGTATCGCCGGTGGTCGAAATTCGACCATGCAATTTATTTTTTCAAATTTGTATTGGTACAAAAATTATTCCTTTTCGCGGAGATAAGCAACACTTTCCAAATTCCAGTTGTACCACAACACTGATTTGCCCTTTTGATCACGGTCCGACGCGAAATCATGGTCAAAATCAAGGCAGATCTAGGAAGGTAGGCCCGGTGGTGAGCGCTTTTAAATTAAAGCGACTCTTCAACTTTGTTTACGATATTTGTAAACACGTTTACGATATCTATTTATCTTAACTAAAAATTTTATTTATTAATTATAAAGAAATTAAATAATTTATAGAAAAAATTATATGCCTATGCACTGCTCCTGACCCAAACGAACACATCCATATCAATTTTATGTGGATATGAGTATGTTAAATGTGCTAAACAGCCTGGCAATTGTTTGTATGGGAAAAATGTTAGCCTATTAATATATAGATAACACCTCCAATACGCTGCACACAGGTAGATTTTCAAGTTTTATGCGGCCAAAAATATTTTATTGTCTATATCTATTCAAAACTGCTTGTTTAATTTAAAATTTTAATAATTTGTGTTAAAAGTCGATTTTATTGAATAATATATACAGTGACTCGAAAAAAAAATCATACGACATAGTTTTTAAATTTATTTCAAAGAATTCTGTCGAAAATTTCACTTTCTTATTTTCGCTTAAAAATGCAGACAATTTTTAAATAAAAATGGTTTTAAGCAGGATTTGTAAGCTTATGAAAAAAATTCGAAAAATCGTAGAAATTTCCAACAGTGGATTAAAAATTTCAAAGCGAGGCCAGAATTTATAGAAGATTTTGAGGAGATTTCTAAGTGTGCTGTTATGTAGCCAACTAACTTTAGTGTAAAAAGTGCAATTCCCAATGCTGTGAAAAATTCCGTTGATTTTAGAAATGAAAATTTTCAAAAAGTTCAATGTTGCATATTATGATATTAAAATTCAATGAGCTGCAAAACTGCATACTCAAAAATCTTGTAAAAAAATGTAGCTTTAGAATTCTTAGTCCCTTTTTACGATAAGTATTTCCTTGACTTTGAAAAATTGGAAATTCTAAAAATACTGCCTAAGAAGTTAACAATAATCGCTAATAAATATCTCGGTTACTTTCGAGCATCACCTACATTAACCAAGATATGCGTTAGAAATATAAACTTTAAGATCAATTATAAAACACAAAAAAGAAAATTATTGTAGGTACATATGAAAAACCCTGTATCTAGTAGTGAAGTGCGGCTTTGTACGACGTAATTTTTTGCCGGAAAAATACTAATTGTACTAAATATCATGTCCGAGGGTTAATTTGACTGAGTCTGACAGAGCAATATAACAAAATCAAATTTGAACACGAAAAATAGCGATAATTTTTTTTTTTCAAAATATCCCAACTTTAAAAGCTTAAAACTATAAACTTAGAATTATTGGAAATCAAGGATATTATTGAAAAGTGTTAATAATTACTTGAAGCGTTAGGGTCCATCACGATTACTTAAATGAAATGCTTTAAATAATAAATATTCACGCTGAAACTAGCACTTAAAAAAAAAATAAAAAATTAACCTTAGATATGCTAAGTTTCGACCATCTGGGAGCAAGTGCAGAGTATGGGGTCGGGAAAAAGGCGATTAATTATTGTTCCCCAGTCTATTTCCAATATGTTGGTATGTTTTTTTCTGTAATGGTAACAACTTCACAAAATTCAATTTTGGCCGCATAAAAGTTGAAAATCTATGTGCGCTGTTGGCAACACTAAGGACTATATGTGGTCTATGTGAGAGATCACAACCTAACCTAACATATCCTACATCAGACCCCGGAATTTTGGCTCATATGAGTAAATGAAAAACGTCACACAAATTTCAACCACTGTTGTGCAAATCTCTCTGCGTTCTCCTACACGATCTCTCTCTCACACACAATTTCGCCCGTTCTGACCTACATACAAATAAGTAATCCACCTTTCCTGCCACTAAATTAAACTTTTTTGATTTCCTCTCTTTTATAAGTACCTACTCATAGTACTTAGTACAACACTTCAATTGGAATACTTATTTTCCCTTACTGACTTGTTCATGTCACTTGCAGCGGCTAAAATGAATAAAAATTAATTGTGAAAAAAAAGAGCCAATAGTGTGAAACTATGAAGCCGTGAAATCCACTTTACAGTAATAATAAATAATATATATTTTAGTAAGGCTAATAAAGCGTCAATGAAACCAATTAACAAAGCTATCGTTGTGCCACTTTTTTATTGCATGTCGTTGCAGCAGCAGGAGCAGCAGCAATAAGAGCGAAAAGTGGACAAAGGCGGACAAAATGGAAAAATGACATGCTGCCCCTGCTGTGCTGTGCTGTTGCTGAAATTCCTCCATTGTACCATTGTCACACAAGTAAAAACTGCATTTCAACATGCATACATACCTTCGTATGCATAAACGTTTGAATAGTTGGTGGAATGTAATTTAGCATGGAATGCCAATTAACATCTGTTACACTTGAGTTGGGCTGAATGGTGGTTATAACAGCAGCAACACATCACACACACATACATACAAAAGTGGGCGATGATCGCTTTAAAAGGTATCCAAAAGGACACACACACCCCCTTTGAATTGATTGCATTTACGTGCGCGTATGTACTCCAAGAGCATTTGATATTTTCATTCACTTGGAAAGTGGAAAGTGCTACAATCATTTAATCCCCTTGCACATGGTTGAGCAGTTAGTGTCAGGTTATTGTAGTATTCTTTGTTTTTTTTGTTGCACATCGAAACCCTTCTATTTCTAATTGCTATGTATATTCTAGTACTAAACTGATGACACCGCACAACTACCAACAAACGAAAACAAGTTTATGACAGTACATTGCCAACATTTTTCTACTCGTTTTGTGCAACAAAAACGGTCGACTAACCGTTTTCCATACTCCAGCGTGAGAGTTGACGTTCTATGAATGCTTTCAACATACATATGTATGCATACTGTTTGTTTAGGAATTTGGATAGCTAATAAAGAGACAGTGCTGGTTCTCCGTCTAACCCAATGCAATGCATTCAACTCTTTTTTAACCCGGTGATGACTACTAAGTGGCAATTTCCCCATCTTCTGAACTTTAGAACGCGTTCAGAACTGTCTCTATAATAGTTTTATGTACTTTTGTTTAATTTTATAAAAATTTCCCCTTTTGGGAAATTTTGGTAATTAGTAAAATTGCATTAAATTTGTCATTATGACTTACTAAAGCTTAAGACCAAGCATTTCATTAGGTTTTTACAAAATTTCCCTATTTGGGATATTTTGAAAATTAGCACAATTATATGAAATTTACTAATAACGACTCCGCAAAGCTTAAAGCAAACAGTTTCATTTAATTTAAAAAAATTTCCCTCTTTGGGAAATTTTAATTTGGAGATTTCATTTTCTGCAGAACTCTAGAACCCGTTCTGAACTGTCTCTAATGTAGGGAGCTGTGTGGTAGTTTAAAAATTAATAGTTCGGAGATAATGCCAAACTAAAATCTTTTTTTTACTTTTGTTCAATTTTAGAAAAAAGTTCACTTTAAAGAAAATCCTTTTATTAAATTTTGAAAAATTTCCCTTTTTGTGAAATTTCAGAAATCCGTAAAATTGTGTGAATTTTTAAGCAATTTTACTTAGTAAAGTTTAAGAGAAACAATTTTACCTAATTTAAAAAAATACCTTTTTTGGAAAATTCTAATTTTAGTTTTTTTTTTTTTTAGATAAGAATTTGCCTTGTTGGGAAATTTTGCAAATTCGTAAAACTGCATTAAATAAATTATAATGACTTGGTAAAGTTTGGGACAAAACGTTTCATTAAATTTTGAAAATATTTCCCTTTTTGGGAAATTTTGTAATTTAGTATATTTGTGCGATATGTGCAATTTTGAGCCAGTTGATTGAAATAATTTTACCTAATTTAAAAAAAAATCCCTTTTTGGGAAATTTTAATTTGACGTGTTTTTTTGCTTTTAGAAAAATTTCCCTTTTTGGTAAATTTTTGTAAATTGTGTGAAGTTTAACCAGATTGAATTAGTAAAGTATAAGATAAACGAGTTTTATCTAATTTGAAAATTTGGTTTTTGATTTGAGAAAAATTCTCCTTTTGAGAAATTTTTGTAAATTGTATAATTATGTGATATTTAACCACTTCCAGTTAGAAAAGTTTAAGAGAAACGATTTTTATCTAATTTAAGTTTCCTTTTTTGATTTTATAAAAATTTCACAATTTCCTTTTTTTTGGGAATTTTTGTTTATTAGTATAATTGTGTGAAAATAATCATTCTGAGTTTTTATTTTAATTTTTATCTGATTTGAAAAAATCCTTTTTTTTTGGAAAATAAAATTTTTTTTAATTTTAGAAATTTTTCTTTTTGTGAAATTACGTTAGCTAAATTGTGTGAAATTTACCATTTTGAGTTAGTAAAGTTTAAGAGAAACGATTATTATCTATTTAATTTTTTTTTTTTATTTTAGAAAAATTTCAAAATTTCCTTTTTTTTTGTAAAATTTTGTATATTAGTATAATTGTGTGAAATTTATAATTTTTAGTTAGTACGTTTTTATTTAATTTTAAAAATCCATTTTTTTGATATAATTTAATTGTTTTTTTTTTTTTGTTTTTAGAAAAAATTTCCCTTTTTGGGAAATTTTGTAAGTTAGCTAAAATGTGTGAAATTTACTATTTTGAGTAATTAAAGTTTGAGAGAAACAATTTTATATAATTTGAAAGAAATTCCCTTTTTGGGATATTTGATTTTGAGACTTTTTAACTGTAGAAAAATTTGGGTTTTTGGTAAATTTTGTAAATCAAAACCTATAATTGTGTGAAATATACCGTATTAGCACCGACTATCCTACTATATATCGCTTTAGAACTATTTCTAAGCCAGTGTGTGACTACATATCTGTGTCAGTTTCAAAACTTACGAAAACATTTAAAAGTTCAACCAGTTCTGGTGAAAAATGCTTTAGCAGCACACCAGTTATGAACTACAAATTTAGCTCACATGCATAAAATTGTTGCCGCTTTCTTTACCATGCTACGTCTATGTTTACAAAGCATATATATTTGCTTTAAAATGGCTGGTGTATTGGCTGTGTAATAAAATATTACCTAAAAGCATAAGAAAAGGTTATAAAATAAACTGCTGTGCTGTGGATTATTTATAAATCTGTCTGCATGGTTATTTGTATAGGTAAGAACAGTTTTCTTTTTACCAGGTTCACATGCAAACACGATTACTTCCATATAAGTATATAAACTGGCTGCGAATTTTATTTTCTCATGTTCTTGCCATATTTGGGTTTAAAAATTTTTTCTTATTATCATTTTTCTTTTGCCAGAAGATTTTTTTACGACTTTGAGGCTTAAAGCTAACTTAACCGCTCGTTTTATCGGTTGACCTGCTTCGGCATGTTGCTAATGCTTTTGAAGGAAATTATGCAGCGCTGCACAATAAGCTGATCAACTGGGCCTCCAAAAACTTAATTCACAGTATAACACATGTGTGTCTAAAGTAATGGCCGGCAAAGTTGTGAGAGAATGTGTGTCGGAGAGCGCAAAGTTATTTCCGCCAAATTGGTTCGCCTGTATGTGTGAATCGACTCCCCATCAAAAGTGCTATGGCCTGCCTATGCTGGTCTAAAGGTACATATGAATGGGTGGATGTATGTTTTTTTTACGAATAAAATGCCACGATAAAGGACTCATGTGGGTATATTTTATAAATGCGATTTTGAATTAACCATCCATTGAGGTTCTGCATCGAATTTAGGTATTTGGGTAATTTGTGCATGCAAAATATAATGCTTGTTATGTTTGGCATAATGAGATAATAATATTCGCTCATAAGTTGGTAAGTGTAAAATAAAATAAGAAAAAAATATGTATATAAGAAGCAAGAAAAGAACTGACCTGTGTAAAAAATGGATTTAAGTATGCTTAAATTAAATTTTGTGTAAGGCATTAGATAAATGAATTTGATTGAAAGACTTTATTAAAGTATAGAGAAAATTTCCAAGTACAGTCACGTGAAACGATAATTTCGCACTAGAGAGTTCAGAACTAGCACAGAACTGGTTCTAAAGGGATATAGAGTGGTATTTATAATTGGTACAGACATGGTGAATTCCACACAATTATACTAATTTACAAAATTTCCCTAAAAAGAGAAATTTTCCCAAAATCAACTAAAACTCGTCGAGTAAATGTTTAGACGAAAAAGTTAAAAAAAAGTGAAAAAAATTTACTCAAATTTATATTTCCCAAAAAGGATTTTTTTTCAAATTAGATAAAATCGTTTTCTTCAACTAAAATTGTTTGCCTAAGCGTCCAAATGAGTCATAGTGGCGAAATTGAAAAAAAAAAATTACTTCAAACTAAAATTTCCTATAAAACGGTATTTTTTTTTAACTAAATAAAATCCTTTCTATTAAACTTTGCTGAGCCAAAATGGTAAATTTCACACATTTAAATTAATTTACGAAATTTCCTAAAAAGGGAAATTTTTGAAAAAAATGTATTGAATGCTTTGCCTTAAATTTAAGTTCTTAGTAATGATTTATTTAACGCAATTTTGCTAATTATCAAAATTTCCCAAAAAAGAAAATTTTATAAAATGAAATGAGATCATTTCTCTTAATCCTTATTGAGTCAAAATGAAAAATTTCACACAATTATATTAATTTCCAAAATTTCCCAAAAAGGGAAATTTTTTTAAAATGTAATAAATAGCAAGAACGGCAATTTTTCTAATTACGAAAATTTCCCAAAAAGGGAAATTTTGTAAAATGAAATGAAATGGTTTTTCTTAATCCTTATTGAGTCAGAATGGTAAATTGCTCACAATTATATTAATTTCCCAAAAGGGAAATAAAAAAAAATGTAATAAAATAGCTTGCGTTAAACTTAGGTGAGTAATAATGATTAATTTAACGAAATTTTGCTAAAAATTTTGCTAATAAAGAATATTTCGCAAAAAGAGAAATTTAAAAAAATCTGATAAAAGTACAAAAAATGTTAGAGAAAATATATGGAAGTGAGAAAAAAGTATAAAAATAATATTTGAACAGTCCCAAATTTATTATGTTGATTTAATACTAAACTTTTTTTTTTTTTTTGCTTGAAAAGCACTTCAAAACCACAATTGTAACTCATGCACTAACCAAAGTGCACGTGCAGGGAGTGAGCAACAATTTAGCGTCATAAAATTACACGAAGAGCTTAAGTATTATTTTGCCTCATCATTTCGTATGCCATTTTCTTTTTACGCCTTTAATCAAATTCACTTCTTTAATTAAGGAATAATTACAACGATGAGAATGCCGGAACAAAAAAAAAAAAATAAAATAAAATTGTACCATGAAATTGAAAATGAAATGCGCACAAAAGCAAGTAGGAAATGCAGCAGCGAGAAAGAATATGAGTGCGATGCAACACGGAACGGACGGACAAACAAGCGAAGCGAAGCGAGACCAAAATTACAGGAAACAGCCTCGAAATGAATAATGCTTAAATGCGAAAAATGTTCGCATGCAAAACAATGAGTGCTTCCTGTTTTACTGCAGCAAACCGCAAAAACAAAAAGAAAAACAGAAACAGAAAAAGAGGAAAAACACAACAAAAAACAACACAAAATCACAAGTAACACCCCAGTGCAGTGTGTGCGCATTGTTACATACATACATACACACAGGTAAATATACGTACATATATATAAAGGGGTAACAAGAAGTGGCGCAATAGCAAGCCTAGCCCACTCGGACCAAACTCAGACCAGACCCCAACCGTAAACGAGTAGATCCATGACTGAATGAATGAATAGAAAGAAGGTATCTATGTTTGTGTGTATGTATGTGTTTGTTAGTGTTTGTTAGTGTACTTCCAATTATTTAACTTTTGCCTGCGTTTTGGCGCCTAAAGTGCAACTGCTCTACTGCCCCAACCACACAGTCGCACAGCAACAACTGCCGTCAGTGCAGCAAATGCACGTAACTTGGCCTCGACACCAAGTCCAGGGCGTTTTACTTACATATTTATATATGCATGTAAGTTTGCGTATATTTATACAATAAGTATCTGCGTAAAAAATATGTATGCATATAACACAATGCGTTGGAAATGAGAATGAGTCGAGTCGCTCCGTTTCATTGTTTCCAGCTGGCGACCACTGAATAGTTGTAAATGGCAATGACGACGGAGGATAACGTTTATGATGGCAATGATGGTGACGAGAATTTGCAAGAAGAACCGCAGAGATGACAGCAAAAACAATACAACAACATGAATAACAACCAGAAGAAAAACAACAATAGAATGACGTGAATGTCTCGATTTAAAAAAAAAGAAAAAACAAAAACAACAAGTCGTATTTGCCTATATGCATACGTATGTAAATAGTATATTTGTTTGTGTGTGTGAATGAAATTAAAATCAAGGCTGGTCGGTTTATGAGAGTCCAGTAAACAAAATGATCTGACAGTTATACTGTTATGCTGTTATACTGTTCTAGTTTTATACTATTATACTATTATATTATTATACTATTATACTATTATACTATTATACTATTATACTATTATACTATTATACTATTATACTATTATACTATTATACTATTATACTATTATACTATTATACTATTATACTATTATACTATTATACTATTATACTATTATACTATTATACTATTATACTATTATAATATTATACTTTTATACTATTATACTATTATACTATTATACTATTATACTATTATACTATTATACTATTATACTATTATGCTATTATACTATTATACTATTATACTATTATACTATTATGCTGTTATACTATTATACTATTATACTATTATACTATTATACTATTATACTATTATACTATTATACTATTATACTATTATACTATTATACTATTATACTATTAACTTATGACTTTTCATGTTTCTTTTCATTTTACAAGTTGTTCCAGCGCATTGGCTTACCCCTCTAATTTCTCTTTTAGTCTTTCATTCGCTATTGCATTTCAACTACAATGTTGCATATTGCCATGTTGCAGTAATTGCTACATTTTCAAGGATTGCAAGTACTTTCAATTTAGCTTCCGAGTACTCAGAGTACTTACTTATGTGTGTATGTTTGTGAATACAAAAAAAGTCTATGCCACATGTCAAGGTCTTTTAGAAACATTTCATTAAAGCAGCACTTAGCGGTGGTAAACCTTAATTTGAATACGCAATATTAATCGCGTAAGACTCAAAACCACTACTCTTGACATCCTTTTGAATGCAATTTTAAAATCAATCAATGAGTTAGACGGTAAATTGTGATCACAGCCGATTTAATTTCAAACTTGGCTGTAGTTAGTACAAGATTCAAGTCACTTTTTATTTTTTTCCTAAACCTTTGGTTGGCATAAATAATGCAAGCGAAAAATTTGAATTAATTAGAGCGTTTACGTTTCATTTGGCAAGACGATAAAACCACAGCAACAATACATAGCAACATTGTTGGCTGTAATTTGCGTTTTTTCAACAAGTCAACCCAAGCAACTTTCTGCCTCATAGCAATGTTTGTATGTATGTATATGAAACATTGAAACATTCGCTTTGATCGATTAATACGCCATACTTTAAACTGCCACGAGTATATCTAATTATGACAGAAGCAAGAAAAAAGAAATGAAAATAAAAAAGAATCATAAAAGCAACAAAATAGCATTTGATGGCAGCTGTAAAAAATAAAGTAAGCTATGATGGACGCCAAAAGAGAGTTGACGCCGCAAGGCATACGCATAAAAAGGATAATTGCAGATGGCAAGGAGAGAAGAGGTCGCAGTGACTACCGCCAATGATGATATAACCGGCATACTTTAGCTTTAAAAGGTCACATTGTGAATACAAAAATTTATGTGAAAATCTTCTAGAATGATATGCCTTGCGCTTTAATAGGCTGCCATTTTGATTAAAGAGTTAGTCTTTAAAAAAATAGCTCAAGCATTTAAGATTCTTAGTAATTACTCGTATAAAGTTGTACTGCCATAGTATTATACTATCACAATACTTTACTATTATGCTATTATACCCTTATATTTTTATACTATTATACTATTATGCTTTATACTATTATACTATTATACTATTATACTATTATATATTATAATATTATAATATTATACTATTATACTATTATACTATTATACTATTATACTATTATACTATTATACTATTATACTATTATACTATTATACTATTATACTATTATACTATTATACTATTATACTATTATACTATTATACTATTATACTATTATACTATTATACTATTATACTATTATACTATTATACTATTATACTATTATACTATTATACTATTATACTATTATACTATTATACTATTATACTTTTATACTATTATACTATTATACTATTATACTATTATACTATTATACTATTATACTATTATACTATTATGCTATTATACTATTATACAATTATACTATTATACTATTTTACTATTATACTATTATACTTTTAAACTATTATACTATTATACTATTGTACTATTATACTATTATATTATTATACTATTATACTATTATACAATTATACTGTTATACTATTATACTATTTCACTGTTGTGCTATTATACTATTGTACTTTTATACTATGATGCTAATATAATATTATACTATTACACTATTATACTATTATACTATTATACTGTTATACTATTATACTATTGCACTGTTGTGCTATTATACTATTGTACTTTTATACTATGATGCTATTATAATATTATACTATTAAACTATTATACTATTATACTATTATACTATTATGCTATTATGCTATTATACTATTATACTATTATACTATTATACTATTATACTATTATACTATTATACTATTATACTATTATACTATTATACTATTATACTGTTATACTATTATACCATTATACTATTATACTACTATACTGCTATACTATTATACTTTTATGCTTTTATACTAGTATATTATTATATTATTATGTATATTATTATACTATTATACGATTATACTATTATACTATTACACTATTGCACTGTTGCTATTATGTCGTCTTGGCAACTTGAGCTAATCTTGTTTGCCAATTTTTTATGAGCCATCAATGATCCATTAAGCGACAAATGCAACACAGCTGTTCACTGCTCAACGGAGGCAGCGAAAGGCCATGGCAATATATATTGACTTAAGGCATGCAGGCAGACATTGTGCTGCAGGAAAGTTTTGTCACACAAATAGACATCAAATCTTTTATTTCGCTATCACAAAAAATGTTTATGTATTCCTTATTCACTTGTGGCTACTAAAATCGCTGCTGCCGTCCGTTGCAATAAATAATGTTGCAAGTTGTACCGGCGGCGGCGGCGGCGGCGAAAATGCAAAGTGTCAAAGTCATTAAAAAATCCTCCAGCTGATTTTCGCAATGCGCAAATGATTGGTCGCCGCTGCAGTTCTTTTTTCTTCTACTTCTTTCTCTCCCTTATTTAAAAACTTCTTTTTATGTTTATATAAAAGTAATTTCTATGGTGAGTGCCGTGTTTCTACTGTCATCTATCTACTCATGTTGCAACTTCACTGCATTGCTCTTTGTATGGCGTGCGCCACAAGCGTTCAACTACCGCAAAGTATGAAACAAAATGTGGGGCATGTGGTTTTGTGGATTTGTTTGTGAAAGACAACCGTTGTGTTGCAAAAAAAGACTCGCTGCATACAAGTATATGCATGCATAAACATGAACATTTTACATTATTTATGTAGAAACAAGAAACTTTAAAATGAACAAAATGAAATTGTACTCCAAAAAAATAAAAAAAAAATGCATCATTCATGTCAACACAACGTTGTGCGGTGTCGTTATTTATTTATTTTTTTTTTTATTCGAATTTTTGTTTTTTTAGCACAACTTTGCTTTGTATGTGGATTGTGTATGGCAAGCGAAATTCCTGTGCAAAAATTTAAAAGTCAAATTATGTATGTTTGTATCTATTTACATAAGAAGTAGAACATTAATTATTCTCAGAATATGAATTTTTTGTGCACTCTGATGTGTTTTCAATTTTTTTTTCGGAAAATCTAAACTATGAATTTTGATAGCTAGATAGGGATGGTGAGAAAGAAATAACAGCAAAGTTATGATTGCCAGCAGTATTAGCACATTAAAGTACCTACTGCGCGATTCAAAATGCTATAAAGTATTGCTCATACGCCCTGTAGACCTATTTATGCATCTATTAATATATGCAAGTATGCAAGTACGAACGTGTAAGTATGTATATGATAAATCTACATATTTGTTTTTAAAGGTGGGCAATATAATTAGTATTAAATTACTTTGCTACCAATAATTCGTGTTCAGTGGTATCTATGGCATATAACCTTCTTTAATCTCTTCGCAGTAATTCTCTTGTATACGCCTTAGCACATTAAACCAGTATAGGTATTGCTTTGTATAATTCCTTGAACTCCTCACAATTTATTTTCTTGAAAAATTAATGCGATAAACTACTTTTAAGCCGAGATCACACAATTTACGCATTTGTACAAAAAATGACAAATTTAAATTTGTCCACATTTGCCCATTTTGATATCGATGTGCAAATGATTTGCTTTGCGTTCACACGATTTGCCCGATTTATTAGCTTTTGATTTGCCACACATTTGTACATAGAAATAAAGTGGCAAATTTGTTCACATTCGTTCACACGATTTAACCAATCATGATAAAACAGTCGTATGAAAAATATAGAAGCATACTTTTGGGCATTATTTGGAAGAAAATTTTATGAAAAATTAACAAACACAAATTAATCAAATAGGTATTAAATCACTGGATAGTACTTGTTTTAATTCTCTGTAAGATGATATAAAGCTAATTTAATTCATTCAATAGAATACGTGTGTTAACGAGCTCCAAAAAAATGGTAATTTTGAAATGTTTACTTTGGTTGCACAAAAGTGAATTAAATGTTGCAGATACGTCGAAATCGTATATGAAGAAATTGTTTATGTATTCATTTTGAATGAAAGTAAAGGATCAAAACCATATATCGATTTCGATTATTTTTAGAAATGGTTAGGGTAATAGTAGGGTATAGTCACGTGCAAAGTTTTGTTAAATTCGCCCGGAAACTGACTGAGTTATTACCAGGGGTTCATGTTTATTTATATTCGGGTTCGGTTTCGGATCTGGTATTTGGAAAAATATTCGATTCAGAGTCGGGAAAGCATTTGGGAGAACATTCGGTTCAGATTCGGGCAAATATTCTTTCCCGATTTGGGAAAGTATTGGGGTTCGGTTTAGGATCCGGAAAGTATTTGGAAAATTATTCGGTTAGGTTTTGGGAAAACATTCGGTTCAAATTCGGGCAAATATTCTCTCCTAATTTGGGAAAGTATTCGAAAAATCACTTTTTGAAAAAGTATACTTGTGTGACTATCAAGAATAATTGAATAACGTCAAAAATGTATTCATTATACAAAATTATCTCAATAAGGAATAAAAAATTATTCCTAATTTTTTCTAGCTAAACGTTAAAAATGCTTCTTCGGCCTATATGACACTACGTTTTTTCTCTGGTATATTTGGTTTGAAAAACCCGCCGAAAGTCAAAATACAAAAACAGTTCTTGAAAAGACACAAAACCTGTGTTCAATTACTAAAAATTTTTAACTTATTTTTCATAAAAACTGTCATTTTCATATGTAGAGCTGTAATTTTTTACGAAAAATTCGTAACAATTTTTTGTTATTGAACAGAGCTGACGAGTTTTATGGCCGGGCTTCTCTCCCAATTCGAGGTGTGCTCCTTTTGTTTGTCCTACTAATTGGGTGGACCTACAGTTTTATGCCGGCTCCGAACGGCGAATGCATTTTTTTGAGAAGCTTTTTCATGGCAGAAATACACTCGGAGGGTATGCCGCTCACTGCCGAGAGGTGACCGCTGTTTCTAAAACCCCAACAATTGAGTTTTAATTAATTAGAAACAATTTTTTTGGTGTTTTTTCGGACTGGGGTTTGAACCCGAGACCTCTGGTATAGCAAGCGAGCACTCTCCAGACTGCACCACAGCGGCCACGAACAGAGCTAACTACTCCATCAAAAACAATTTGATTGACATTAAACTTCAAACTAAATGAAAATAATATTTATTTCAAAAATTAATTTTTTTCGAAATTGGAATTCAAATTACTGAAATAAAAAAATTATGCATCTCAAATGGCATTATATCTGTGTATTCTATTTTATAAAGAGAAGCCAGTGCGCCGTATAATGTTTTTTCCGGACTTCTTCTTTCCCCTTATGGCCAAAGCAGAAGCTTAAAAGAGGCCAATTTAAAACTTGTATTTCCATATATTTTTTATTTTAAACATAATTTATTTTATAGTTGTCAAAAAAGATTTGTATATTTGCCACAACCATTTGTATCCAAGTGGCAAATCAAAATTTGTCCATTTTCATCATTTTCATTTACCTTCTGTATGGCATTTGTGTTCACACGATTTGGCTACAAGGGCCGTTTTTGATTTGCCACAAGAGGCTAAATATTTGGCTTTTGTGATTTGTCTCAAATGAAATTTACCGTTCACACGGTTTGCCTATGAATTTGGCAAATTTTTAGCCAAATGTACAAATCGTGTGATCTTAGCTTTACTTCTACAAACAAAAAAAGGAAAAACCAAAAATTATCTGCCTTTCAAAGGCATTTTCTATTTAAAAGTGGATGTAAAGCGAACTGAGCGCCTTGGCAGAATGAGCGTCTTTTGTACTCATTTTATAATACAAATAAAAAGATATGTTTACATTAGCTTAAATAATATATGTACATATATACCCACCCAAAATATTAATAGCATTTGCCTTAATTTCCAATGTTTGTCGGTGTCTTCTTATTACGAATGTAGGTATGTAATTATTATAAGCGTATATATAATTTATATATGAGCTTATGTTATTCGAATATACCTAATTATATGCCTTTTTGTGTACAACAATTTGTGGTATTTGAATTAATGTGGCTTATCAGATTATTGTGTACTATGCTTATTAAATATAAACAGCGAAGAAAGTATGAATGAAAGCAAATATAAGTGAGTGCTGTCAACAATATCCATACAGAGAAATACATAACTAACGAACAAAATTTCAAGTGCAGAACTAGCGCGAAAGATGCTATAATGGCGCTAGTTCAATTGTAATGATCTCACCACCAGTTCAAAATGTGTCAATTGAGTGAACATTATCATAAATTTTAATTAATTTGTATATTTGCAATTGCAAGTGACAAAAGAAAAAATGTATTTTTATTTTAAACAAGAAAATAAATTAGGGTTGCCACCTTCTTGAAAATTTTAGATAAGGTGAATTAATAAAGTAAATTTATTAGAACAGATTATGAATTTTTTCGAAAAAATGTGGGAACTCTCATTGCAAAACAAAAATTTGTGAAGGTTGCCGCCTGTCTGTAATCAATAAATTTTTTTTTAAATTAATTAAATACTATAATATGGGTATCAAGTTGTAGGTAGCTGTTCGCTGGAAATCTTTTCGTTAGGGTTGCCACCTTGTGAAAAAAAATAGTTTACCTAATTAATTAAAATAAAATATTAAATAAATCGAAAAAAAAGAATTTAGAAATTTGCATAGCAAAACAAAATTTTGTTTGAGGGTTGCCAACTTTTTAAAAAAATTCGATAAATTAAAATAAAATATTAAATAAATCGAAAGAAAAATTTAGAAATTTGCATAGCAAAACAAAATTTTGTTTGGGGGTTGCCACCTTTTCAAGAAATTTCGATTATTTAAATTAATAAAATAAATATATTAAAGCAGATCGTGTATTTTTTCGAAGAAATGCTCATTGCAAAACAAACATTTTTTTAGAGTTGCCATCTATTCGAAATTCTTAAGCTCAATAAAATTTGAAATTTGTTAATAAAATTCGATTAGCTAAATTATTAAAATAAAAGAATTATAGCTAATCGTGAATTTTCGAAAAAAAAATATTTAGAAATTTGCATAGCAAAACAAAGTTTTGTTTGATGGTTGCGATCTTTCTAAAAAATTTCAATTATGTAAATTAATAAAATAAAAATACTGTAGCAGATCGTGTATTTTTTCTATGAAATGTAGAAATTCTCATTGCTAATCGTGAATATTATTACACTGAATTACGTGAATTTTCGAAAAAAAAATATTTAGAAATTTGCATAGTAGAACAAAATTTCGGGTTCGATCCTCGCTGAGGCCGCGTAGCAAAAGAGTCTGATGAAGAAATGTGGTGATCTCCGCAATAGTTAGATCCATAACTTCTATCAAAATTTTTTTTTAATTTTTCTTAAATAAAACTGGCCAGTAGCTCTTACAAAATTCACACAATTTTGTTTGAGGGTTGCCATCTTTTACAAAAAAAAAATCATTATGTAAATTAATAAAATAAAAATACTATTGATGTATTTATGTGAATTTTTTTCGAAGAAATGTAGAAATTCCTATTGTAAAACGAACTTTTTTTAGGGTTGCCACCTGTTTGTAATTTGCTCAATCAATTAATCAATAAAATATTATCGTATTGGTATAAAATTGAGAGTGGTTAAGAAAGCTGGAAACGCTGGAAATATTTTTGTTAGGGTTACCACTTTTTCGACAATTTTAAACTAAATTTACTTACTAAGAAAACACGTGCTATACGAAGACGTGCATTAGAATATAGCAAGTAGAAGGAAATACAAAATATAGTTTTTCATTTCTAATGCATATAATAGGGAGTGTATGTAGTGTTTTTGGTTCAAGCCAAATCATCCACATTTAATTTGGTAATACCCTCCCTCACTATGTCACAAAATTTAATATTCTATCTAATATAAGCATTTTCTTTCATAAATATACTTTATACATGCATAAGATCGATTACATTAAGTACTTAATAGCATTAGATATGTGGAAATCTATTATATAATTGATTAAGTACTTACATTCGACGATGAAATTCGGCGTCCTATAAAACGCTTCTGTATGAAGATACCTCAAGTTAGCATTGCGCTTCTCCAATAACTTGTGATCTGAAGTTATACGAAGCTACATGTGATTTTACTTAAACAAATGCATTTCATATTTCTTGGTGAATTTAAGTGTGCGTAATAAACGTTTAATAAATTAATATATTATTTAATTTATCCTTAATGTTTTGCTAGATTTTATTTCAACAGCGAGCCGTATCACTTGCTTTCGCTATATACTAAATAGTAAATCACTATTTTTTTCTATGAAATTTAGTTCCTTATTTATTTTACGTATTTTTCGCAACCAAATTATTGCTACTCGTGCACACATTGTATTCTTGTGTATAAAATATCCTTGCCGCAGGATATGCAACATGAAACTATTTCAATGAATTTAGTTTTATTACGCCGATTGCGTATACGCTTCGTCAACAAAAAGCTCAAAGCACAGGCGTGTTTATTTTTGTTTTTTCTTTAGTCTTTTCGGCAAATACGAACATATGCGCGCTCGCTCGTGTATGTAAGAAGTGAATGAAAAATGAACGAAAAATGAACAAAAAATTAACGAAAAATTAATGAGAAGTGAACGTAGAGAATGAACTCATTTAACGTTTTGCTGAAACACTTGTGTGAGTGAGCAGTTTTTTAACATTGCTAAGCGAGAAATGTGCAGGAATACATATGCATAAGTGAGTTCTTCTGGCCGGCTGCAATAGAAATGAAGAGGCAATAATTGTTTGCTTACATAGATATGTTCTATACATATCTCTTAAGTGCATATAGCCGCAGGAGAGTGTACCGCTGTAAGCGCAGTGTGACCTAAAATATGCTATGAATGAATGCTGTGAACAATATGGCAAATCCGCTGTTATAAAGAGATTACAAAGCAGCAAAGAGAGTGTGTAGAAAAGAGAGCGTATAAATGGCTGCAGTTGAAAGTAAGAGCGACAGAAATGCATGCAAATTTTTTCCTTACAAAAAGTGATAGTAAAAGAAGCTGTTGAAATTAGCCTAAAAAAATCGAGTAGATCTCTAGTCTATTTTTTTCTGTTTTTTTTTTGTTTGTATTATGTGATTATTTTTATTAAAAAAATATAACAAAATTCGTTTAAAAAGAAGTCCAGTAAGATAACTAAAAAAGAGTTGTATGCAGGGATTGCAAATAATCGTTATTTTTTAAATTTTGACTAAAAAAATCATACTGAAGAAGAAACGCTAAACGCAAAAGAAGTACACAGATGTAATCACCGTAACGCAGACTACCTCTAGGTGCATTAACTTTTATTTTTTCGATTTTTATAAAAAAATTGATTTTTAATCGTTATTTTCTGAGTTTTATTTTTCCCTCAGCAAATTAAAGTTATTTTTTAATTTTTATATTTCGCTCAGAAAATAAAAGTTATTTTTTGAGTTTTATTTTTCCCTCAGAAAAAAAAATTTTTTTCTGAGTTTTATTTTTCGATCAGAAAATAAAAGTTATTTTTTGAGTTTTATTTTTCCCTCAGAAAATAAAAGTTATTTTTTGAGTTTTATTGTTCGATCAGAAAATAAAAATTATTTTTTGAGTTTTATTTTTCGATCAGAAAATAAAAGTTATTTTTTGAGTTTTATTTTTTTGCTCAGATAATAAAAGTTTATTTATAAATTTTACGTATTTATGTGACGCGAGCACATATATACTATTAACCCTAATCCTCTAAAGTGAGCCTCTCAGTCTCACTTTAAAGTTTAAAAAGAATTATTTCTAAACCAAAAAAGATTTTTGTCTGAAACCTTGGGTATTCCTCCATCTGTGTACATAATTTATGAAATAATTGTGATCTTTGGGCTATTTACGTATTTTAATCATTTTTTTTTGCAATCGTATAAAATAATTACGAAAAACCGAAAGTGAGCCTCGGAGACTCACCTTGAGTATCTTAATCGAAATAAGCTTACATTTCTAGAATTCAAGTAAATTATCAATCCGTTGTTTGCAGACTTTATCCAGTGAGGTTTTTATATTGTGAACTCACCACACTTTCCCCGGATTTTGGTGAATTCGTCGTATATCACCATAGGACTTTAGAACATAGGATGTCATAAAATTTTGAAGACCGGTGAAGTCAGCATTTTAAAAAAAATTTAAATCCTATCATTTTTATTTTTACTGAGATACTAAATAACGGAAGAGATGCGTTCAGATGGAAAAACGAACGATCAGCTGATTTTTTGCGTAAGTAATTTCACCACAAAAATCGCGCGTTAAAAATTATAAAATTGAATGCAGAAAAATATAATTGGGGCGATTATATGAAAAATATATTCATATTAATTTGATTCATAGTTTTTATTATTGTGTGTGCAAAAACAAATTTATAACGGATGCAATAAAAACGTTTGTAATGAACATTCAACAAGTACTAAAATTTGTGAAAAATGTGGTTCATTATTATCCCCCTATTTTATGAAATTACCTTTTTTATACTTATATACTAAAAAAAATTTCTTAAAATGTATAAAAATGCTTCTGAATACATTTCTGCATAAATAAAAGTAAAAAACAAATACCAAAATAATGTATTTCAAAATTTCCCCATAGGTGAGCCTCAGAGTCTCACTTTCGGTTTTACGTAACTTTTTAAAATTCGGTGATTAGGGTTAAAAATGTAATTTTATGTATGTATGTAATTAGGTACATAAATATGTATCATAAATATGTATCATTTAGTATATATACATATATATATATACAAGAATTGCTCGTTATTAGATTTAAGTAAATGCTTCACATACAACAACTTTATTTCTGTCCTACAGAGTTTCTAAATGCTACATATTTATGTACCTACTCACATACACATAAAATTACATTTTTAATAGTATATATGTGCTCGCGTCACATAAATACGTAAAATTTATAAATAAACTTTTATTATCTGAGCAAAAAAATAAAACTCAAGAAAAAACTCTTATTTTCTGAGCAAAAAATAAAACTCAGAAAATAATCGTTAAAAATCAACTTTTTGGATATCACTTATAATCGTTACGGTCCCTGGTTGTATGCAATTCGTACATATGTATGTATAAACAACAAGTTGCAAGCCCACTGAACTAGGCTAACAAAACAGCAAGCACACATAATAAGGTTACTCATACGCACCGTCTACTGTCCACCGTCCATCGTCCATCTTCTTTGTACGTTTCACATGCATTTTCGCAAATGCTTTAAAGCATTAAAGTGATGCCGAATTTACACTTTTCTCCCGCAGCGCTTTCTTTCAGCTTGCGCATTCAAGCGCATTTGGGTTTTTTGTTTACTTAAAACCTTCAAGCTTTGTCAATTTCGGCTAACGAATGTACTACGCACACAAGCGAACACAAACAGAGAAAGGAGTAAGATGCTTGGCAGCGGTAAATTTTCCCAGAAATCCCAAATAATGGCGCGCATAAAATGGCAAAACAATCAACAGAAAAGCAAAAAAAAAAAGAATAATAATAACAATTTAGAGCAATTATAATCTGCGTCAATGCTTACAAATAATTATAAAAAATAAAATGTATTAGCATTAGATTGAGACCTGAGCTCTCTTACTCACTTATTTTCATCTTTGTTGAGCCGTTTAGATTTGTCTTCTTTAGTGCATATCCTTCCTTTTAATGGTTTTCAGAAGTGTTAAAAATATCTATTTACGTGAACTTTAGAGGGTTAATGTCTACCATATCTAATGTCAAGTTACCATATGTGACCCCTCTGCCACACCCTTTAACCTTCTCCGATCGGAATCAGAATTTATATTTGAAATATTTGGGTGAACTGTTACCGATGGAGGTGGTGAGACCGAAGCAATTCGCTTGTTTCATTTTTCCAACCACCCTAAAGTGTATATGTACCTACCCTGCAGCAAGTCGAACTACTTCTAGGATAGTGCAGAACAAGTTCAAAAAGAGACAGGGTTGGTTCTCATTCTATACCAACGCAATGCTTTCAACTGTCTCTTTTAACATGGCGATGTCCTACGAAGTGGCAATTGTGGTCCTCTGCAGACCTTTTGAACGCGTTCTAAGCTACTGTCTATGCGGACAGTCTTGGGATAGTTCAAAAATCAATAGTTTGGAGATAGTTCAAAAATCAATAGTGCGGGGATAGTTCAAAAATCAATAGTGCGGGGATAGTTCAGAAGGAAGCACTTCAGGACTAGTTAAAAAATGATTAGCTTAGAGCTGGTTCTTAAATTTGTGGTTATGCACTAGTGCAGTAAATATATTTATATCAAAACAAATTTCAAAGAAACGACAGTTTAATATATAAAATACTAGCTGGCCCGGCAGACGTTGTTCTGCCTAAAATTTATTCCTATAAAGCTATAAAACTGTAAATTCTCTGAACAAAAGAGATATATGTACATATATTCGCCGCAACAAACCTAATTTCTCCTATCCCCATCTCTATCTCTATCTCTATCTCTATCTCTATCTCTATCTTTATCTCTATCTTTATCTCTATTTCTATCTCTATCTTTATTTTTATCTCTATTTCTATCTCTATCTCTATCTCTATCTCTATCTCTATCTCTATCTCTATCTTTATCTCTATCTCTATCTCTATCTCTATCTCTATCTGTATCTCTATCACTATCTTTATCTCTATCTCTATCTCTATCTCTATCTCTATCTCTATCTCTATCTCCATCTCTATCTCTATCTCTATCTCTATCTCTATCTCTATCTCTATCACTATCTCTATCTCTATCTCTATCTCTATCTCTATCTCTATCTCTATCTCTATCTCTATCTCTATCTCTATCTCTATCTCTATCTCTGTCTCTATCTCTATTTCTATCTCTGTCTCTATCTCTATTTCTATCTCTATCTCTATTTCTAACCCTATTTCTATCTCTATCTTTATCTCTATCTTTATTTCTATCTCTATTTCTATCTCTATCTTTATCTCTATCTTTATTTCTATCTCTATTTCTATCTCTATCTTTATCTCTATTTTTTTCTTTTCTATCTCTATCCCTATTCCCATTCCTATCACTATCTCAAAATGTATGGGAAAATATTTTTTTTGCATTTTTCGGGAATTTTATTGGATATTCTCCTATTCTGAATTGGTGTCAATCATCGAAATCGGTGCAGGCGTTCTTGAGTTATACGCGTTTGTACTAACGCCACTTCCTTTTATATATATAGATTTTATTTTATGAGAACAATTTCAGTATGATACAACGAGCATTCAAAGAAATAAAACTTTTTCTTTTAACATAGTGGTGGTCAAAAATTCAAAAGCCACTTTAAAAATTAATATTTGTCTTAAAAATATAATTAAAAAATAAATTAAATTACTTATTGCTACTTACAGTTATGTCACAAATAATAGGGACACTTGACTTGAAATATTTCAAAGATCGATTCTGGTTTAATTTCTTAACAATGGTCATTGCTGAGATGTCTCCTAAGTAAGAAACAGTTATTTAAACGGGCATTTTTTGGGTCGTTCCATAATGTTTGGTGATTTTGTGGAGTGAGTTCGTTTCAGCTTCTGAAAAATAATAGGGACACCAAAATTCAAGTAAAAATTTTTTCGAAAGAATAGGGATTTTTATAGATATGTAATAAGAAATTAAGTCACTATATATCATAATCTTCCAAATGCTATGTGGGAAACTGTCCCAGTCTGCATACCTTTGGAACCAGTTCTGAGCTAGTTTTGAGCTCTCTAGTTCTAGACTGTCCCTTTTCGGGACTGTCCCTTATATTTGCTGCAGGGTATTTTCATGTCGTCGAGGTCCTGCACTGCCACTTTATGAGCTGAAAAGACCCCATTATATGCCCCACTAGTGAACAGTTTATGTTTATACGTAAACATTACACAGTGCTACAAACTAAAAACAAATAAATACATATATAACTCCATATAAGTCGCATGAAGAATATTGTGATTGTTATTGCTTATCCTGCTACATACAAATAATATGCAGCATTTAGTTTGCTGTTTGCACAGCTGTTGCACTTCCTCATCATTCGAACACACTTGCTCCCATTGTCACTTACATACTTGCATGCATATAGTCGTATTATTCGCTGCAAAACAAATAATTTTATTTTTATGCTTTTCTCGCTCATTTTAAGCTTGTTTTTGTATTCCATATTTCATTGCCTGATCAATGTCAATTGTCACTGGCATTGTCTTATGGCAATAGCATTTCCACGCAATTTTGTTTGTATTGTATGTCATTCCACCAGCTTTCATATGCTCAACCGGCGAGTCGTCGACAAAGGAATTGAATTGAATTAAATTGAATTAAATTGAAACAAATTGAAGTGCATTGCATTCATTGTTCATTAGTCACTTCTTTTCTTATCCACACTTAAACTTAAATTGCATGTCTTTTATTTTAAAATTTTCTTTTCTTCCTACTCATTTTATGTACTCACGGTTTGTAGATTGTCTGTCAGCTTTAGACTAAGAGAAATTATGGTGTATAAAATGTACCTACCATTAGACCGTATCGCAAAAAATAAAGTTCGCCGTACGTCCCGGCATATGATGTCTTTTTGGAAAACATTTCCGGAAAATTTTTTAATTTTTTTTTGGACGCCGCTAGATGTCGCTAAAATTTATTTTTCTCATATCTTCGGTATTTATAGTCCGATCTCTAAGTTTAATACACCAATGTCTTTGGCTTGAAAGGGCGGCTTATTCTATGGAATATTATTAACCCTATGTGCGCCATTGGGGTCACTACCACCCAGTACTTAGTTTATACCACGCTAATATACCTTTTTTATGTCTGCATGTTAAACGTAGTCAAAAATCATTAATCTTTTGCAAACTAATTATTTCGATCGCTTGAGCAGAACCCGAAACAAACACGTTCAACATTCTGAGGAATAAAGGTTTTTCGGTTCCTTTGGTCTTTTAGGTTAATTTTATAGAAAAATTTTCTGAGGAGACCCCAAGTAAAATTGTATGCCAAATAATTTTCTAGAACACTTTAACCCTCTAACGACCTTAAAAATACTATTTTTCCTGATTTTCTAAAAAAAGGTGTCAAAATAACCCTTTATTGGCGGTGCTAGAGGGTTAAAATGTTCTAGAAAATTATTCGCCATAAAATTTCAGTAGGGGTCTCCTCAGAAGAAATCTTTGTAAAATGAACCTAAAGGACCAAAGGAAGCGAAAAACATATACTCCACGCAATGTTGAACGTGGTTTATTTCGGGTTCTGCTGAAGCGATCGAAATAATTATTTTGCAAAAGATTAATGATTTTAGACTACGTTTAACATGCAGGCATAAAAAAGGTACATTAGGGTGCTATAAACTAAGTACTGGGTGGTAGTGACCCCAATTACACACATAGGGTTAATAGTATACCATAGTATAAGGCGCCCTTTCAAGCCTAAGACATTGGTGTATTAAACTTAGAGATCGGACTATAAATACCGAAGATATGAGAGAAATAAATTTTAGCGACATCTAGCGGCGTCCAAAAATAACTTAAAAATTTTTCCGGAAATGTTTTCCAAAAAGACATCATATGCGGGGACGTACGGCGAACTTTATTTTTACGTCCCTATAAGGCGAGACGGCCTACCTACCATGTCTTGGCGAAACGGGTTGCTGAAGATTTACTAGCAAATTAACCCGGATCTGCCCAGAATTTTTTTTCTTTCTGATTTTAAAAATGTTTTATAGGCTGACAATTATGAGTATAAGGATCATAGAAATACCGCCTATTTTTTTCTGCTACACACATACTTATATTTTGACGAAAAAAGTATATCTAAATACAAACTGCCGCTTACAATTATTTTTTTAAATAAAAAAACACATGCTGCTTGCGTGACCATATGGTCACGCTGGGCAGATTCGGGTTAAACACACACTTTTCATTAAAGCAAGACATTATAGTTGACATTTTCTAAAACAAATACATATAAACTTTTGCTCACATTACCTCATTTACATATATGCTTCATAAAACTTATTAGTTTCTCTTAAAATCTTCCTTTCAGATGCCATCGCTTCTCTTCCGTCTCATAATCGATTAACTAACTATTAACATTATCAACATTACTTGTCATTAGTGCACCGGAATGCAATTAGTAAGCATAAGAATAGTTCACCGTAGATAATGGTAAGAAATTATTTCATTCAGCCAATTACTATATAATTAAGCAACAACAACAGCAAATATGTATGTAATTACTTCCACTTTGACAAATTTTTGCAAAGAAAATTAAACGAGAATCTTTGGTAGCGCGCCGTCTGTAAATACGCGCTGACTTTCGAACTCATAGTCTACCGATAATTGTGAGTCGCACTTGCTACACGTAGTGCTTTCTATCATCAATTTCCTCCTACTTTTTTTCCTCCTCGTCATTCACTTCTTCCTCCTCCTTTTCTTCTACCTCCTCCTCTTCCTCCTCCTCATTTTCTTCTTCCCCCTACTTTTCTTCTTCCTCCTCCTCGTCATCCTTCTTTTCCTCCACCAGCAGACGGTTAAGAAATTTTTCTATTATTTTCTTTCTTTGGTTTGACTTGAAGCTGTTTAATTAGCTACATTCTTGTGAAGTGTGGCTAAATGCAGCGGGTAGCAAAGATGTGAAGACTAGCAAAAAAAGAAAGCACACATAGCCCCTTGCACATAGATACATACATACATACGTAGACGTGTGTGTTTATACTTCTTGCATTCCCTCTTAAATTGCATCTCTTTTTGTAATGCGAATGATAATGGATAATGCTGCTAATGATGATGATGACGCCACGCCGTTCATGCTGCTGCGGTTGCTCATAGTAATGATGATGATGATGATGATGTTGATGGTGCTAGTGATGCTGATGATGATGCTGCTGTTGATGCAGATAATGGAAATGATTAAACACAGCTGTTGGCAGTTGAAGCAACAACTAAGTTTCATTTCGTTCGTTTGTTCACTTTTAAGAGTTGGCGGTGGCATTTGCGGTAATGCTTGGCGTACAAGCGAGCAAAGTGAAGAAGCGAGCGAATTTAATTCTTAGGTAAGTACATTTATGCATGTATTGTATGTGTTTATATTAAATTTTGGGTTAAGCAAAACTTTTATGTGAAATTGAAATATTAAAAAAACACAGTTGGTTACACATGTATGTATATAGATGTGTGCTGCAGAGCATCAGTATACTTGGACACTTAATGGATTTGTTTTTTTGGAAAGTTCAAAAAATTTTATATTGATGTTCGCTAGATGGTTAAAATATTCTATAAAATTTTTCGCTATAAAGTTTCACCAGGGGTCTACTCAGACAAAATCTTTGCACAAATAGCCAAAGAGCCTTCTGTGGTCTTTAGAAAGCAAAAAACATATTCCTTGTATGTTTTGTTTACAGTGCACTTATATAAACATTATTGCATATATCACGGCATGATTAGCGATTAATATATCCTGCGGACTTTTGCGTTCTTTGTACAAAGATTTTTTTTGATAAGACGGCTTCTGAAATTTTATGTCGAATAACTTTTTAAAATATTTTAACCTTCTAGCAACCGCAGATTATAATTTTCGGATTCCTCTTTTTTTCCAGTTTCCTTTCTCTTTCTCTTCGCCTTTCCCTTTCCCTTTTGTTTGCGTTTCCTTTATCTCTTTATCCTTTTTATTTTCCGTACATGTTCCTCTTGGCCTTTTCTACTTTCTTTTTCTTTCCTTCGCCACTTCCGTCTCTTTCATTTGTTTTGCTTTCCCTTCCTTTCCTTTCCTTTCCTTTCCTTTGCTTTCCTTTCCTTTCCCCTCCTTTGCTTTCCTTTGCTTTCATTTTATTTCCTTGCCTTTCCTTTCCTTTCCTTTGCTTTCCTTTCTTTACTTTCTTTTCCTTTCTTTTCCTTTCCTTTCTTTTCTTTTCTTTTCTTTTCTTTTCTTTTCTTTTCTTTTATTTTCTTTTCTTTTCTTTTCTTTTCTTTTCTTTTCTTTTCCTTTCCTTTCCTTACCATTCCTTTACTTTCCTTTCCTTTCCTTTACTTTCCTTTCCTTTCCTTCCGTTTCCTTCACTTACGTTTCTTTTCCTTGCCTTTCCATCCCTTTCCTTACCACTCCTTTCCTTTCCTTTCCTTTCCTTTCCTTTCCTTTCCTTTCCATTCATTTCCCCTCCTTTGCTTTCCTTTGCTTTCATTTTATTTACTCGACTTTCCTTTCCTTTCTTTCCTTCCCTTTCCTTACCTCTCCTTACCTTTCCTTGCCTTTCCTTTCATTTCATTTCATTTCTTTTATTTTCCTTTCCTTACCTCTCCTCACCTTTCCTTGCCTTTCCTTTCCTTTCCTTTCATTTCATTTCATTTCCTTGCCTTTTCTTTCCTCCCCTTTCCATCCCTTTCTTATAGTGCGAAAATATCAAGTAAATTTTTTAAATAGCTGGCAACCCTTTTTATAAAAATTAAGTTTTATTATCCATCTACAGGGCAAACCCTCTCATATGACACTACAAAATTTAAAAATCAAACTTAATGTAGCGTAAAATTAGATTTCTGAATAGCTGGCAACCCTCTTTCGAAAAATTTATTCTGGCAAAGACCTTTCAGAGGTCATCTGAAATTTAAAATTCAAACAAACTATACCGGAGGGTCATCCGGGTCCACGTTTTGACCCATATCTGGGGACCCTGCCTAGGCATCACAATTAAAAGAGATCTATGTTGAAGTCCTCATTAAGACTTTTCATTTGATACCCATATGGCTCAGAGACCTTCGAGGGTCATCCGGGTCCACCTTTTGACTCATATCTCGGGACCCGGGATAAAAGTTAGTAAAAAATTAAATTTTTTGAGAGTTTACCGCCGAAGCTCCCTGCATACCAAATTTCATGAAAATCGTTGGAGCCGTTTTCGACAAGTTTAAACCTTCCTGCATATCTACAGGTCAAGCCCTTCCATTTGACATCTCATTTTCGAAAATCGCAATAACAGTGGAAAAGTTATGGCTTTCTCATTATTGCATCTGACTTCGCATTGGAGTTGCGCATGCAGCCATCTCGCTCTAGCTGGAAGAAACCTGAGAAATATTGGAAATATAATTAGAAATATTCAACAAAACGTTTTTCATAATTAAACTTATCTGTTGGATAAAATCCTTAAGGTTATTCGTATTATCTTTTTTCGAGAAAAAGAGTCATAAATCAACTTTTACTTATTGAGAAAAAAAAAAACTTTCACAACTTTCACTGCGCTTCGTACGGCTAAGTACTTTCGCTTTCGCAACGAAAAATCTCAGGCGATTTATAAATGATAAATGCAATTCAGACCAAATTCTGCTTAACACACTGAGAAGGAATACAAAAAGAAGTGCATGCAAATACGTTTGTTTAAGCGAAAATTTCTTGAAGATTTATTGCCAGAACTTTGTATCTTTTTGTTTTTGCTTTAGGTGCAGTTCGTGTTTCTCTTTCTCAGTTTTTTTTAGCGTGAGGAAAATTAAAGATTTAGCAAGCCATTTAATCGAGTTTACTTTCATTTTATTTTCAAATTTCGTACGAATTCTGTTGCGTAATTTCTTGAAAAATTTTGATTTTTGGGTTATGTTAAGATTATTACACTGTGACACAAATTAAAGCTTTTTGTCTTCGTCTTTTGCGATCTTTTCATAAAGATTTTTTCTGAGGAGACCCCTACTGAAATTTTATGGCAAATAGTTCTCTAGAACATTTTAACCCTCTATCGTTCTTAAAAATACTATTTTCTTTACTTTATAAAAAAAGGTGTGAGAACGACCTCTTCGTGGAAGTGTGTGCTGTTGCATAGTGTAATCGAGCATGGTGATGTAAAAATCATGGCCTTCTAACAGATAGATGTTGCTACGTTTTACCATAGATAGATGGTGCTACTGTTTGTAATAAAAATTGATATGATAATTTGCTAAGCTGTCAAAAATTCCTCCACGTATCTACTCATCATGAATTTGTGCTCACTTCACTAGAATATGTATTTTAATCTAGGACACGTGCTGTGTAACAATTGTTTCTTGCACTTAACTCAAAGATTTTTTTGCTATATTTCGTATTAAAAGGAAATCATTCACATTCACGTTAAATCCATTAAAACTTGATATCATTAAAGGATGAGATTGTAAATCCCACCTGTCAAGTCTAGCTTTTCTTTGTTTGTTAACAGCCTAAATAAGCGTTTATAATACAACAACAAAAAAGAAAGAAAAAGAAACATGTAAAACGATAATTTAAGCGTGCAACATGTTCGTAGAAGTGAACAAACGCAAACAACTTATCAAATGCTTAAGGATTAGTTAGAACTTTGCAACAGAAATGGAACGTGGCATAATCTGAGGGAAGCGCATGTAAATGACTTTAGCACAAGGCATTTGTTTAAGTGCAAAGAAATTTTAAAAAGCAAAACTTTTGTTGATAAATGTTGATGTATGTAAATATGTATGTATGATAAGATATGTTGGTAAAAGTAAATGTTTATAAAGATATACATAATTTGAGTGTCAATGTTATTCCGGGAATGCGTGATTGAAAGTAAAATTTTGCGTAAAAAAGTTGAACATGCGAGATACTAACTAATGTTATGCAGTGATAAAAGAAGTTATTGTGCTTGGAAGAGGGTCATCTCTGTATTATAAATCTGTTAGCAAGATTTCAGGGAACAAGCACTACAATTATGAGCTCATTGTATATAATCTGTAAAGAGCTCTTGATAGATTTTGTAGAATAGAAATCTACTAACATGAGAAGCGAAATCTTATGAAGGAAATCAGATCCATGTAGTGCTTAATGTTGACTGGTTTGGCTTCTTAGGCGACTCAAGTCTAAAATTTCCATTCAAATTACTTGAGCGCTGCAGCGTCTTCCATGTTAAGGTAATGTAAATACACTCAGGGAAAAAAATTATAAAAACATATGAAAACGTGCTTAAAATGGGCAAAAACATGATGTAAATACCAACATTTTTATTTTAAAAATGTTGATTGTAAAATTTTTAAATCAAGAAAAAACATTTTAAATTTAAAAATGTTCATTTTTGTTTTATGCACTATGAGAAAAAAAACGCTGCAGTGTTCTCTATATAATTTTCTCTTTCGGATTCGAAATTGTATCTACCGGTATTCTCTTCATCTTCTCTCAATACGGTCCCAACGCGATCACATAGTGGAACATTAAACATTATATTGAATTGTAGTACCCTATTTATACTTCCCTTTTCCTAAAAAAGAACACGAATTATATAAATCATTGTAAAAACAAAATTTAAAAACATCGATTCTCATTATTATTTTTGTTGGATTTCTCACAAAAAATACTTTCTCACAAAAAAATTTTGAACAGAGCGAGTTTTTGAATCAGCATTCATTTTCATTTTTAATTTAGGTATGTTTCTTTTTGAATGCATTTTTGCTTCAAAAATTTCATTCGTTATTTAAAACGTGCATTATGAAAACCAATATTTATTTTTGATTTTAAAATGCTGTTTTTCCCTGAGTGTAAGTATTGAAAGTGGACTTATTTGCGCTTATCAATTACACTATACGACAAAATCAACTTTTTTAAGGGGTAAAATTATTAAATTTAGCACAAATAATACAAAAATTCGATTACAGAATAGCTTGACATACTTTACCCGCCATTTTTTTAAATAAAAAGCTGCTAATATTAACTCGGAGTAAACTCGGGTGCGATTGATTTAATACTAAATAACCTTGTGCGCATTTACATACTTTAATAAAAATAGGTAAAAAAACTTTTTAAGTTAAACGGTTTTATGTTATTCATACATTGCAATGTTTAAGATAAATGTACTAAAAACCAAAAAATAATAAAATAGATACAGTCGTGGGAATTATAAACATTTGCATAGACTAGACTAAAATAAAGCCGTGGGGCACGTCAATAGTATACAATCGTTGATTAAAATGTTTGTTTTGTAATGCTACACTATAATTAGGCAGTTGTTCAACCGACAACGATGGACGTGTGATAAGTAGGGCTAGAATGTGCAAAAAAGCTAGCAAGCTCGATTATAAGCGAGTTTTAGGGTTTCATAGTGGTGAGCGAGTAGTACTTTTATCATATGTTTTGTCGATTAAAGACAAACTACGAGCAGTGAAACGATTCCTCGTGTGAATGTCCAACGATAAACTAGTTGAAACATCGCTTTTATTAACATGGAGTGTATAACTATTGGAATTTCCATGAGCAAGAAAATAGTAAGTATTTTCCTCACCGTCTGCGGGCCAACTGCCTAACGACGAATCAAACGATTCTTCTATCGCACATTAAGTCGATAATTTGTAGACAATTGACGTGCCCCCCGGTTTTATTTTAGTCTAGTCTATGCAAATGTTTATAATTCCCACGACTGTATCTATTTTATTATTTTTTGGTTTTTAGTACATTTATCTTAAACATTGCAATGTATGTATAACATAAAACCGTTTAACTTAAAAAGTTTTTTTACCTATTTTTATTTTCTAGTTTTTAGTTTTTATTTCGCATTCTGTTTAATTCATTTAGTGCTTCATTATTGCAAGGTTTCTTGCCCGTTAGTTTATGGCAGTCCAACGCCTCTATACGTAGTCCCTGCAAAGTTCTTACTCTACTAAGAGCCACGTAGGCTTGAACTTCTTCAAACAGTTTCGCACCTAAGTATACGACCGCGTGATCCACACTGCTGCCCTGCATTTTATGTATTGTAGAAGCCCATGATAGTATTAAAGGCAACATTCTTCTTTCAGCCGTCCCGTAATTGTACATGCTAAATATCAGCCAAATCGGTCCATAATTAGGATTTTCAGTTTTAATTACCCCGATCTCAGCTCCACCTAGCGGGATTTTCTTTTAAGAAAATATTTCTTTTCAAGGTAGTAATACATGTTCCGAATTTCAGCCAAATCGGACCATAAATGCGATTTTTGTAAATATAGCGACCCACGCGCCACCTATCGGAAGTTTTTTTTAGGAAAATATTTCCTTTCAAGGTAGTAATACATGTTCCGAATTTCAGCCAAATCGGACCATAAATGCGATTTTTGTAAATATAGCGACCCACGCGCCACCTAGCGGATTTTTTTTTTAAGAAAATATTTCTTTTCAAGGTAGTAATACATGTTCCGAATTTCAGCCAAATCGGACCATAAATGCGATTTTTGTAAATATAGCGACCCACGCGCCACCTATCGGAATTTTTTTTCATAATATTGCATTGTCATCGGGGTTATACATGCGTACAAAATTTCAGATTAATCGGTTGACAGGAAGAGGGTGAAATTTGAATTACTAAATTTGACCCAAGAATAAATAATAAACAAGTAAAAGCGCGGCTGTCTTCGGCCGTACCGAAGACTTCATACCTTTCAAGAGTGGGGAAATGAAAAGTTACCTATGTATGTACATAGCCGGATTAAGTTTAATTTATAATTTTAATTTTGTGGGTTATTTATGGAAAGATTTATTAGAAAAAAATGGTGTCTTGGCTATTTAAATGGAGGAGTTATACACCAAAATGTCCATATCTGAACAATCGGTTGTATGGGAGCTATAGGTTATAATGGTCCGATCTTGACAATTTTCGGTAATCCCGTTTGGGCCCATATGGGTACAAATACTACAAAATTTCACGCCGTTAGCTGTTAAAATGGAGGAGTTATACACCAAAATGTCCATATCTGAACAATCGGTTGTAGGGGAGCTATAGGTTATAGTGGTCCGATCTTAACAATTTTCGGCAATCCCGTTTGGGTCCATATGGGTACAAATACTTCAAAATTTCAGGCCGTTTGCTGTTAAAATGGAGGAGTTATACACCAAAATATGTATATCTGAATAATCGGATGTTGTGGAACTATATGTTATAGTGGTCCGATCTTGACAATTTTCGGTAGCCTTGTTTGGGCCAAAATGGGCACGTCTACTTCAAAGTTTCATGTCCGTAGCTGTTTAAATGGGGAAGTTATGCACAAATTACATCCAAAAATTTCATGTATATCTGAATAATCGGTTGTTTTTTATATGTTATAGTGGTCCGATTCGGCCGGTTCCGACAAATGATCAGCTGCATATAACAACATACCTGTATTCCGAATTTCATTCAGATATCTCGAAAACTGAGGGACTAGTTTGCGTTCACACAGACGGACGGACGGACATGGCTTAATCGACTCAGCTCGTGATTCTGATCATATCGGTATATATTTTGGTGGGTCCCCCACGCTTCCTTCTGGTACTTTCGACAAAAATTTTTTGGCACTAAGTTATAATACCATTTCATTCTCATGAAAGGTATAATAAAACAAACGGGGTGAGCTAAATAAAACCGTTTAAAAACACGGCATACTTGACCGGCATCAATTGCAATTGTTGGTGAGCACAGTCGATAAAAGTATGTGTTCAAATATTTTAGTTTTTTAGTATTTTTTTAAGTGTTTTTTTTTATAAAACTGTGCATATCAAAGGCAAGGGAATTCAAGCACCTATATAACAGCGTGAAGGTTTTCGAATCGCACACTTCGGGTATTTTTTCTTTAAATTGTTTTTTCATAAAATTTTTACTTAAACAAGTATAAAGGTGAGCATATCAAAAGAAAGGGAACTCAATCACCTTTACAACGCTATGAAGATTTTCGAAATTGGTTAGAAAAAAATGGATAGATATATTCGACATAAATTTTTTCGAAGGTCTGACCTTTGACCCCTTATAACATTTGCTACTTCTGTTTAAAAAAAAAAATGTATACCAGTCGAGTTCGAAAATAAGGCGGATCATACCCACATTTTTTATTTTTTTATTTTTTAAACATTGTAATCAAATTAGGGAGGTTTGAATTTCGAAATTCGAAAGCCCATTACTAAATTTTGGAGGCTAACTTCGAAAAATGGCGTATGCATATTTTTTTCTTATGTCTCAATCTCTTCGAAAAAATTGGTTTGGTCCAATACCCAGCCGGGTGCTATACAGTGTTATTGCGTAGACGGCCATTCTCTGCTTGGTTTCCAGTATTTTTATAACAAACTAGCTTTGCGGGTCGTCTAATGCACGTATGTACGTTTATGCGCGCTGGCCAACCTGACTGCCGGCTGGCTATTTAAAATATTAAAGCATTGTGCTGCGCAAGTGATTAATCAACTAAATATATACTAAACTAAACTAAATATAACTACAAACTTGTTCCTCTAACTTGCTTGCTGACGCTCTTTATTAATTGAATTGAGTGAATGAGTTAGTGAGTGAACGCTTGTTTGGTATACAATTTAAAGTTTATACATAGATATGCATATCCACCGAGCAACTAAAACTTTTTTTTATTATAGCTGATAGCTGATATGGTAGAAGTACAAATGACTATGAATCCAAATGCATAGGATGGATATCTACTTATGTGAGGCATTAGAAGTTCTTTGCAAAAAAAGTGCACACATATTACTTCGCATAAAAAAAAAAAACTTTTTTTTAATTTGCATGCATGTGAAAATTCAATTGATCAGCAAAAATTTACAACACGATTTATTAATTTTATTTACTACCGATTTTTGTATATCAACATTTTTAACTTTTCTAGCTGTCATTTGCATAGCGTGTGCAACTTGTAATGGTGCTGAAATCTAAGTCAGAACTCTCATCGCTTTATTGTGCGCACATGTATAGTTCATGTGTTAATTGAGTTAGTGATTTATGGCGCATAAAATGTCAGAAATTTATTAAGGTACGGTGGGGAAAAGTAAGAGTTTTACTAATGAGAAGACAATTGAAATAATTACCATTGACTTTTTAACCTTCAGAGAACTTTCTTTATTGGGCAACATTTCCATAGATCTTCCTCAAATTTTATAAGCAAAAGTAGTCTTCCGAAATACAATACGAGGTGCCGCCCTTAATGACCTGCTGAACTTGCTTCTTGTGGATTTGGTGATGCAAACAAAAAAGGCTATGGAAAAGATGTGTCGATTACACTCCTCCGGATTATGACACGATGATTGTTGCGCGCGAGGCACGTGGAGCTGTTTAGCAGGCTGTCAGAGCAATAGCCTTTGTTTCCGACCCCAACTGATCAGCTGCTAGCCCGAGTATCTTTTGGTAGACGATACAATGTCGATTTCCCTACCAGAGATCAATGAACAGATCCAGAAAACCGACCGAAGAATATCATCTACACAGACGAATCGCAAACAGAATATGACACTGGATCCGGCATGGTCGCATTTGTATGGAGAGTGGGACAAAACTCAATTTCTTGGAAACGGATGGACCTACCGAAACCAGATTTTGCACATTGGTGTCCCACTATACGACTCATCTTTCAGAAAAATTAAAAGCACATGTTGTAATCCACGCCCACCACTAACGCTTCACAGTGGGGGCATCTCCATACAAACGCGGCCAAAAATAGTAATAATTGAGCTAGAAACTTTAAACTCGGAACTTAAGCTTTCTTGATTGAAGATAGTAAACTGTGAAAATTTGAACAAAATCGGCCCACAAATACACCCCCCTCCCATATAACGGTATTTTTGAAATTTCAATATTTTGTTAACTATTATAGCTAAAGTGCTCAATTTTAATAAGAGCACACATTTTTTAAATATAAATAATATACAGTAATCATTTTGGAAAAAGCGCAAAGTATTCCATGGTTTTCAAATTAAAAATATATGCACTTTTGAGCATTTTATAAGCATTCATCATAAAATTTTCCTTCAAAAAAATCACATTTAAAAAAATTTTTATACCACAAATGAAACTATACTTTTCTAAAGGATTTCAGTGTGCTGAATCTGAATCTGAAGTCAGAATTTTCAAATTGGTTCTAGTTTTTGAGATATTCATGTCCAATTAGGCAAAAAAACACGCTTTTGACTATATTCCCTGCTTAATATCTTGTATGTAATATTTTTTTATTCAAAATCAAATACACCGTTAGAAAGCATAAACCATCCCCCTGAACATGGCGTTTAAATTTTTCAGATATCTTTATTAGAATTGGAGAAATTGTTGTTTAAGTTTCATTAACTTGGCAAATTTTCCCCATACAAAATTATTAATACTTTTTGAAGCATACTTTTGGGGGTTTTGTATGGGAAAAATGTATGAAAACTTAGAAAAACTCACTCCATAAAAAAGTTCATAAAACAAAAAAGCGCAAACGAATTTTTAAAATTTCTTCACCTGTTTATAAAGCACGTTCACTAGCACCAAATATTAAAAATTTGGAGAGGTCATATTTTGTATTTTTTTTTTATTTCATGTTGAAATTTTCCAATTTTTACACAATTTTTTTTTTCTGTTCGAAAAGAAAAAGGCTGCAAAAAAATAATGATAACGCTGATAAAAAAAATTCTTTCATAATTTGAAAGTGTGAACCATTGCCTACAACACGGTGAACAAACTATTCGATTAGTCGCCTAAGAATAAGATTTTTCATAATGTCAAAAGTAGCCTAATTATTGCGTTTTGAAAAAGGCACTTTTAGTCAAATGGGAAAAAGATTATTTAAGCGAAAAGCGCAGGTGGATTTCAAGAATTAAAATGCAGTTTGATTAAAAATATATCATTTCAAATCATATGAAAAATTGGGGAGGTCATATTTTTATTTTTTTTATTTTTTTGTTTAAAGTTGAGCAAAATTTTTTTTTTACGACTTTTTTTGTCAATATTTGAAAGTTCATATAAATCTAAGAGTTACCGCTGGTTACAAAAGGCTTATTGTTTCTAAAAGGCCAAATCAATATCTATGTAATGATGTATCACTCGATTACATACGTTAATAATTGAGTGAGTTACAGCATTTTGTATAAGGTGTAATTGTTGAGAAATAAAAGGACCTATTTTTTGCTCAGATTTTAACACCCTGTACGGCTAAACAAAACGAGACTCAAAAAATTTTATATAAGCTTTTTTTTTACAAATTGTTATATCTGTCAATCACTTTCAAAAAAATTTGATTTGCTAATACTTTAATTTCGATTTTATTTTTGGCCGCTATCACCCAGTGTGCGCTTGTTTACAGCCAAAAAATACCAAGAAAACCAGGAATGAGGAAGGATAGGAATTGACCTACTGAGCTTGGAACTATTTTTTTAATTTTTTGTATGGTTAGGTTTTTGAGATAACGGTAATTTTATGTTTTTTTGTTATCACTTCATTCAAAAATTATTTTCGCTGGAGTTGCAAATGCGATAAACGCAAGCAGTATGTCGTTCGAAAGACAATGAAAATACGCTTCAAACGATATACAAGTGGTTTAATATAAACTCGCTGAGCGATAGCTGGTTAAAGCCAGAATTTTGTGGATTTTTTGCGATTTTTGGAAAATTTAGATTTTCAAATTAAGTTTTTTATAAAAATTTGTAAAAATCAGGAAAGTTTTATTCTTTTAAAGATTTGCCCGTGTAATTGCAAAGACTTTAAGCGTAATATCAGAGAGATCCGATAAATACTTTATTTTTGGCGATTTTTTTCTTGTGAAACAAAAAGGATATTTTGGACGAAGAACTTGGTTATGTGACTTAACTTGAAAACGACTTCATAGGTCAAAAAAAAACATCAGAAGGAAATACAGAGCTTCCAAAGACATTTCAATTTAAAAAATCCGATGTCAAATAACAAAGTTAAAATTAAACAAAAATATTTCCGCGATATTTCGCTGGATCAAAAAAAAAAAATTGTATGGGGAGTGGAACAAAACTCAATTACTCAGATTTTATCGAAAATAAAGTTTTATCGAAAACAGTCGACGTACATATGTACAAAAATACGTAAAAGGAGCATCTTGGGCAACAATATCTTTTATAGACCAGCTACATTTAATATGATATTTTAAGAAAAAGGGGAAAAAGAGAAAAATGTATAAACAGGCTTCTTAAGAGAAGTCTTGAAGGAAATCAAATCTGCTTATAAGACCTGCTCCAGAGTGGTCCTTAATTGTTAAAAGTTTAAGTGAAAATGCTAATGCTTGAAATTTACGCTCATAGAAAAACCAAGATTTCTTCATTTTGTATTTTGCTAAAAATAAATTGTTCTCACTGTTTTCTTTCGCTAAATCATAAAACAAACACTTTTCTTGCGTTTCCATAGTTATCCGCATTTTCTTGGCACTCAAACTTGAAATATCGCAAAAATCATAATACACTTATTTACACAAACTTTTTCCAGAAAAATTTTTTTTTTCGAATGTGTTGACTTTAAATGAGCCAAAGTAACGTTTAATGGTGTCTATTGCGTATAGAAGGAGGTTTTCCATAAAATTCAATATATTTCCCACGGAAATGCATGACAGAAATTTATTTTTGAAATACCAACATTTTTGACTTTTATGTATGGGGGCTGACCAGTATTCGGCTGACAGCTTTCTAAAGGTCTTAAGTACAATAGGCAAATATGCTTGAGTGCTTGGCAAAGACATAGTTTTCGCGGCTTACCACAATTTCATTCCATTCCATTCCAATCTATTTTATTACATTCTATTCCATTTCATTTCATTCCGTTCCATCTCAGAGTGCCGCCCACTGTCGAGACTCGATAGTGTTTCTAGGTGTTTACTATGACAATTTTCCAGTTACTATACATTCTGAGAATTTCTTCTGCAGCTTGCCGATACTTTTTTTATTTCACCTGCTCTGCTTGTCTCCTGTGTTCGCAGGTATTCATATATGTGTAAAACATAAATTATATTATCGCCGCTTTGTTTTGTAAGCCAAAAGGCTTAAACAATAATAACTGCTTTATACAGAAAAAGGCAGAAAATTACGACAAAGAGCACAACAACACAAAGCAGTGTAAAACAGAAAGCAGAGAAATACAATAAAAGAATGAAATAAAAATGACAAACATAAAATGTACAAATTACAAATATTAATATTTATTACCGCATCGCCAACAACACTCAAAGGCGCACAAGAGGAAGCGCATATGAACACGAGTGTAGAGTGTATATACGCACACATATGCACATATGTATGTGCTCACAGAAAAAGTTCGACTGTGGCTTGTAGGTGTGCAAAATCGAGTTTTGCTTATTGCTGACAAATCAGGTCTAAAAAAATAGTACGCTGGCAGCTCTACTTCCGTTATGCACTCACTCTGTCTGCTCCTAACTCTCTAATACTTATCTAGGCCTTGTTTCGCATGGCGGTTATGCCTTTGGAATAAGGTGTGCTCTCAGAGAGAGAGAGAGAGAGAGTACTCCTTATGGCCTGATGATATCAACACTGGAAAATCAGCCTTTTGTTTTAACCTTACGCCATACAAATTTCCTACCCTTGTAATTTTCATGCCTTATTTCTTAAGCCTTTAAATGTGCTGTTTTAATTCTTAAATAAGTCTTAGATTTTTTGGTGGGCACGTACATACACATTTAGATAGCTGTGAGGTGAAAAGGTGGCAAGTTAAAGGCAGGCAGGCAGGCTGGCAAAAAGTCACCACAAAACTCCTGCTGCTGCTGCTGGTGCTTGAAGTACTTTTGAAAGTTATATTGTGTAATTGCGGAAGAAAAAAGGTCAACGAATGAGTTATGTTATGGCACCTTCATGCATACAAAGGTACATAGCGACAATTTTGTAGATTCATATGTACATATGTGTGTGTGCTGGAACACATTTCTTTACGCTCTAACGACAAATTATGACATGTGGAAGCTGTTAAAAAAAACCAGAACCAGCACAAGGAAGGCAGCTAATATGACTTTAGTACATATACTTGCTATAACGTATATATACATTAGATAGGGTTGGTCTCCATACGTTAGCGGATGATAAATAACAAAGTTACAAGAAAAAAACAATTTCGGCGGTATTTCGCGGGGTCCAAAAAAATATTTTTTTGTGTCCCTTAATCCTCTCAACATAAGCTTCAAATTTAGGGGCGGGCTTTTACAACATTTTTTTTCGACCCTATCTAATATACATACATATGTATGTATGTATAAATAACTAATAAAACTGCTATTTTATTTCTATTTGCTGCCTCCACCAACACTCATGGCACGCCATGTATTGCAGGTCATAAATGTCAAGCAAATGCCATTGCTTGTTAAAAAATAAAATATTATTTTATTTTTTTCTGGTCATACATATATGTAAATGCTCGTGTGCTCCACACGCAATTGCCATTTATTCCATTTAATAAGCAAAAGTAGAGAAAAAGTCAATTTTATTTAATTAATGTGATCATACTTTTGTATGCTTAAATAATTTATATCGGGGCTGCTGTCCTCATAGGCACTCAAAGCACTATTGTTTTTGTTTTGTTCCGAATCATAGGCACATATACGTATTTTCACTTCAAATACAAAAATAAAATTTTCGTTGCACTGCCATAAGCACTCAGATATAAAATATTTTTATATGTATCTGCCTATGATTCATATTTTATGTGCAGAGCAAAGGCCATGGTATAAAAAATACAGGTATGTGCATTGTCATTTTGACTCTGTCTTTTTGATTAAAAAGCAGATTTTTGAAGTTTAATCTTATGTCAGTTTTGGAGTATAGCGATGCCAGACTTTTATTTTTTGAATGCGTAGATTTTTGTTTGAGAGTTTGGGTATTTCAGGAATCAAAGGACCGAAAGAGATAGGGCACTAGTGAGCAGATTTATGGAACTCCTCTTCGCTCACTCCACAAATCTTCATCCACTCTCCGCGAATAAAGGGTATCGTCGGAAATTGGAAAAATTTTATATCACCGTCTTTGCAGCCATATTTAGTATTATTACACCGCGCAAATTTGCAACTGATATTGTTAAAATCTAGGGTACATATTTTTTTGTAATTGGATTGGACATCTGTACGTACATACATATATAGACTGGAATGCTCACTTGGTATGGTGGTGTACATACATATCGTCTTTTAAAGTGCAAACCCGCGTGACATTTTTGCCAAAAATGAGATTTCATCAAAAATACATTCCCGGCGTCCGTCCCCATCCATTCATGCAACAATTTTGAGATTCACACAACGCAATTCCAAATAATGACACAGTTTCAAAACCGCTTTTTTTAAGGAAATTTTTCGAACCAATACCGCGAATAATAGGTGTTATTGCTTTATAACTGTACTGTAATGTACTAAAGTTGATTATACTTTCATAAAGTTGATATACTTTGCTTTATTGAAGAAAAGTTTTTACGTACGCCTGCAAAACCGCGTATACGTCACTATTGAACAAAATAAAAGATGCAAGACCGCTTATAAATACATATATAAGCCAATAACTGCAAAATGATATTTGGATTAAGAATATAATCCAAAAATCTACCTTGGTTTGGATGTGGGTTTGCAAAATTCCGAACCGTTTTGAATTAAAACAGTTTTTACTGTCTCCTGTAAAATTTGGGTGGTAGCGGATACGCGGTATTGCACTTTATGCGACGATATGGAATTATAATAGATCACCGGAAAGGGGCTACTTTGTAGTACGGCCAAACTGATATTCCGCGATGTAAAAATCCGAAATGAATCTTTTATGAATCACTGATGAAATTCATCTATGACTGAGGAGGCATCA
>OY482672.1:137274579-137557079 GCA_960531455.1 Urophora cardui
CAACTGTATGCTTTCATTGTTTGTTTGCGTCTGATAGAATCACGGTGTATTTTATATAAAGGGAGTGCTGCATAAATTGGGCGTAGCCACGCCCATTTTCAAAATTTTTATCAGTCATCCAACTAAGCATATGAATAATATTATTTGTGCAAAATTTCATTCCTTTATGACTTCTAGTTACAAAGATGTCACGTTACACATTCCCAAAGGGTGTTCCAGAAATATCTGTTAAAAAGTAGGCGTGGTCATAAACAGATATCAATAAATTTTTGCATGTCTATTAACACAAGTTATAAAAGTGTATAAACCAAGTTTCGTCATAATATTTCAATTATTTGTCGAGCTATAGGCTAAGAAATCTCGAATATCCCTTTGTCCAAAAGGAGGCGGTGCCACGCCCATTTTCCAAAATTTTTCTATTTTATGTTTCCGGTCTATTGTGGAACACATGCCACAAAATTTCAATGAATAATCTTCATATTTGACAGAGATATCGCTTAAAATATTTCTATTAGGTTACTTTATAATTCACATATATAAAAGTGGGCGTGCTCGTCAACCGATCTCGCTACAATTTTCAACTTATATTACCACAAGTAATAAAAGTGTACACACCAAGTTTCGTCATTATACATAAATTATTAGTCGGGTTATGGGTTCAGAAATCTCGTATGTTCCTGTTTCTAAAAAGAGGCGGTGCCACGCCCATTTTCCAAAATTTTTGTGTTTTTCGTTTTATGTCCGCAGGTGGACTGCTGCCATAAAATTTCAATGATATATCTTTATATTTGACAGAGATATTGCTTAAAATGTTTTTATTGGGCCCTCTTATAGTTCACATATATAAAGGTGGGCGTGGCCGTCAACCGATTTTGGTAATTTTTCGTCCATACATTTGCCTAAGCAAATATATTACGCGTACCAAATTTAATCGATATATCTTTAACGGTTTCTGAGTTATGGCTTATAAAACTTTCAATATTTGCCCCTTAATAAGTGGGCGTGGCACCGCCCATTTTCCAAAACTTTTGTGGTTTTTGTTTTATGTCCGTAGTTGGACTCCTGCCTCAAAATTTCAGTGATAGATCTTTATATTTGACAGAGATATCGCTTAAAATGTTTCTATTGGGCCCCTTTATAGTTCACATATATAAAAGTGGGCGTGGCTGTCAACCTATTTTGACAATTTTCCGTCAAAGCTTTTGTCTGAGTAAATAAATAACGTGTACTGAATTTCATGGCTATATCTTCAACAGTTTCTGAGTTATGACATATAAAACTTTCAATGTTTGACCCTTAATAAGTGGGTGTGGTACCGCCCATTTTCCAAAATTTCTTCTTCTATCAAATTTCTTCTTAGGGGCCTGAGCTCAACACGTGGGTAAAATTTCATCGCTCTAGCTTTAATAGTGACTGAGATACCAAATTTCCGATTTTTTCTATATAGGAAAAGTGGGCGTGGTCATGGTCCGATATCGCCCATTTTCAATACCAACCGTCCCAGTGTCGAAACCAACTTGCATTCCAAATTTCATCAAAACATCTCAATTTTTGCGCGAGTTAGAGTGTTTACAGACGGACGGACGGACGGACGGACATGGCTCAATCGATTTCTCTTTTCACCCTGATCATTTTGATATATATAAGTCTATATCTATCTCGATTATTTCATTCTGTTACAATCCACCGTTATGTGATTAAAACTATAATACTCTGTGTACTAGTACAGCTGAGTATAATAAATATAATTTTTACAATAAATAAATAATGGCATAATTACTTAAGCGCCACACAAAATGCGCTCAATACAATAATATATATATATATATATATATATATATATATATATATCGCTAGCTTAGAGTGCAAATTGTGTAAGTCCTTTTTTAAAACTTTGTAGGAGAGGCGAAAAAAAAAAATTAAAAAATTTCGAAATGAAAAAAAAAAAAATCCCGTTCATGTAAATATTTTGGACTTACACAATTTTCTTCGATTTTTGGACTTACACAATTTGCGTATCACTGAATAACAACGAGTAGAAATATGACAAGAGTCAGAGACTTGTTTAGCGCGGCGCGTATTTGATTTTTCTAGCCTTCTACATAAAAATACACTTTTTCATAAAAATGGACTTACACAGTTTGCACTCTAAGCTAGCGATATATGTATGTATGCGTGTAATATCCATTAATTAAATAAATTCATAAAGCACTTGTGACGTCTGTTGTGCCTGAAATTTAATTTTCTTTCTGCTTTTAATCACCCGTAATGTCATGTGTGTCAAGTAAAAACTTCATATAAGCATTTGCTCAATATCTAGTCGGGCATTAATTGTTTGCAAAATGTTACGTATACGCCATGACGCACTTAAGCCGATTATTGTTAGTATGTGCTTAGTTTGCGCTGAGACACTGTGCTGTCAAAGTGTTTATCTATGCATGCGTGACATTTGGTAAACTTAACAGACTAGTTTAGTTTGTTCGAGTGTCTCATTGTGGCTATTTTTGACTAGACATTTTTTGCAAGAATCGCAACGGATATGAAAATGTAATCGAAAATGTAAAAAAAAAAAACTCTTAAACTTTGACTTTTATTTTTTAATAAAAAAGAAAAATGAATATTCTAAAAATATTAAATCTGTGTTGGACTTTTTTAATTCCTGCTGTAATATCGTGAATATCGTACTTTTAGGCTGGGACGAAATTACATAAATACATACCTACATACAGGTGAAGCTAATAAAAGCGTATTAATAAAATTTATTATTGTTTGAAAACAACCATTCCATAATATACGAGTATTGATAGTCTATTGCGTACGAACTTAACCACTGCCACCTAGTTTGCCAGCATTGCTAACTTCATCGTCTCACCAATTTAAATCACGTCCACCAGCCCCACTAATTTACCTCCAATTCATCTACTTACTTTGTCCGAGGGCGGCTCCACCAATGTAGAGAACATCCAACCTATTTCACCGCTGTGGCATTCTCACCGGCTCCACCGTTTTAGAATACATCCACCAGTTGCAATAATTTACCGGTTTCATAATTTTTTTTTTGCAGTAATCGGTTCCACCAATTGCAATATTTCACTGATTTGCTAAATTTTTTGCATTCACCAGTTCCACCAGTTATGAGCTATTCGACCAATTGCGATAATTCATCGGTTTCATTGCTTTTGTTGCATACAGGGGTGCCACCAGTTGCGATAATTCACCGGTTTACTATTTTTTTTTTTGCAGTAACCGATTCCACCAATTAAAATATTTTACAGATTTCATCGATTTTGTTGCATTCACCGGTTCCACCAGTTATGAGCTCTTCCACCAATTGCCATAATTCATCGGTTTCATAGCCTTTGTTGCATACACCGGTGCCAACAATTATGAGCACTTAATCCAATTGCGATAATTCACCGCTTTCATTGCTTTAGTTGCATTCACCGGTTCCACCAGTTATGAGTCTTCCACCAATTGCGATAATTTATCGGTTTCATGGCTTTTGTTGCTTAAACCGGTACCAGCAGTTGCGATAGTTCACCGGTTTTTTTGATTTTGTTGTTGTTTTTGTTTTTATTTCCTTTGTCTTCGTGAATCAATTAGCAATCATATTCGGTTATCATTAACATTCAATATTCGGTATTTCGTATCAACATTTGATATTCGAATTCGGTATTCGGTATTATTACTCGATATTCGGTTTTCCATATCAAAATTTGATATTCGAATTCGGTGTTCGGTATTAATAGTCGATATTCGGTTTACGGTAATAATATCCGTTATTCGTTATTAATATTCGATATTCGGTTTTCGGTAATAAAATCCGTTACTCGGTATTAAAATTTGATATTCGTATTTGGTATTCGGGATTTACATTCATTATTCGGTATTACAATTTGATATACATTTTCATTATTCGGTAATAATTTTCGGTTTCCGGTATTCGGTGTGTGTTCGGTTATCGGTATTGATGTACGGTATTAGTATTCGGTATTAAATATCAAAAAGAGCTTCTATTTTCCATTCCTTGATATTTGAGTTAACTCTGTGTATATATTTGTGTGTATTGTTTGTATATATGTGGTCATTTGCAATAATCGCTTAAGTCGTAAAATAAGATTTAGATAAATTGATTTTTATATTCGAAGGCGTTCCTTAACTAGTGATGGGAGAGTCCGAGATGTTTTATTCGGTTCTCTCGATTGTTGAAACATCTCGAATGCTCTCGATGGTTTTCATTCGTATTCGAGTCAAGTCGTAAATGGCCGTCAGTCGAAACAATCGCTAAAATATCTCGGACTCGCCAACGATTCCTCTCGTTTTCAAAGCAACCCTACAACATTTCGGACTCGCTGCAAAAAATACATAATATTTGTTGTTGCCGCTTGAATATTAAAATTGCTTTAAAAAACATACAGAGTGGTACAAATCTATTGCCGTTGTTGCTACTCGTAAAATTCATTTGTTTCATAAGCGTCTCACTTCAGGAAATTTATTAATGTTTAAATAATTATTATTATGCACGACACTGTTTAGTTGTGATTGCAATAATGCAGCGTCTATGTATAGCATATTCTTCAATTTGGTTAATTTATTTATGTATTTGCCTCACTTCCATTACATTAAAAATCCTACTTTCTTTATCAACAAACCTCATTCAGTTTATTTTATCAACTAAAACATATCATCAAAACAACAGCCGGCCCGCCGACTCGGAACAATCGCAGAAACATCTCGCTTGTGTAGTCGAGATGTCATCGAAACAACCTCCGACTCGCCGACTCGGAACAATCGCAAAAACATCTCGATTGTGTAGTCGAGGAGCGAGTCAACTTTTGACTAGATTGTGATTTTGCAACGATGGCGATTCTCTCGATTGTCTAAACATCTCGGACTCGCCCATCACTATCCTTAACAAATCATAAAAGTCCGTTAAACACTATGGACGCAAAATCAGTGAGCCGTCCGCAATGTTACGATCAAATTTTGCAAATAAAACAAAATGTCATGAAGAAATTTGATTAAGTATATACATTTACTTTGGCTGTTATAGAAAGTTTAATATACCTCTATTGCAAGTTAAGCCTAAATGTTTTTATTTATATCTTTTGATTGACTTAAGTTATAAGCATGTGGGTTTACAGAAATATAGAGTTTTAAAAGGAGAATAACGTGGTATATATAACTCAAAATCTTCCTAAGTCGATTTAAGCGGTTATTGTTTGTGGCCACAGATATATGTATGTATGAGCAATAACTCAATAGGTAGGATTACTGCTATCCATTTGTGCTAACAAACAAACAACAAAATATTGTGCTAATTATGTGGCAGCTTGTTATATTGCAGGTCGATGTTCGGCTTTCATATGTGCTGCGTGTGCCATGGCGTATACGTAATATCAAGCATATCAAAGAGGCAGGCATACTTGGTTACATACCTACTTATTTATGTGCTTTTTTATTTTCTCGGCCCTCTATGTTCGGTATACAAAGATTTAGTCAGAGAATACCTCTAGTGAATTTCACAGGTGAACATTATTCTTGAATATATTAACCCTCTAACGGCCACTTAAATGCACTTTTATACAGTTTTCGCAAAAAATTTGTCAAAATGTCGGTTTTGTGAGAGAGTTAGAGGTTTAACCCTAATTACCGAATTTTGAAAAGTTACGTAAAACCGAAAGTGAGACTCTGAGGCTCACCTATGGGGAAATTTTGAAACACATTATTTTGGTATTTGTTTTTTACTTTTATTTATGCAGTAATGAATGCAGAAGCATTTTTATACATTCTTATAACGGTTTATGACAATTTTTTTAGTATATAAAGATAAAAAAGTAATTTCATAAAATAGGGCATATTAATGAACTGCAATTTTCACACATTTTTGTAGTTGTTGAATGTTCATAACAAATGGTTTTATTACATCTCTTGTAAATTTGTTTTTGTGCACACAATGAGAAAAACTATGAATCAAATGAATATGAATAATTTTTTCATATGATCGCCCCTAATATATATTTTCCGCAACCAAATTCCAAATTTTTAAAACGCGACGTTCGTGGTGGAAATACTTACACATAAAAGCAGCTCATCGTTCGTTTCTCTATCTGAACGCATCTTTTCCGTAATTTAGAATCTCAGTAAACAGAAAATGATAAGATTTTAATGCTTTTGAAATTGCTGACTTTACCGTTCTCCATAATTTTATGACATCATATTAATCTAAAGATCTATGGTGAACTACGACGAATTCACCAAAATCCGGGGGAAGTGTGGTGAGTTCACAATGTAAAAACCTCACTGGATAAACCTTGTAAACAACGGATTCAAAATTTAGTTGAATTCTAGAAATGTAAGCTTATTACGATAAAGATACTTAAGGTGAGTCTTTGAGGCTCACTTTCGATTTTTCGTTACAATTTTATACGATTGCAAAAAAATTGGTTAAAGTAAATAAATAGCCCAAAGATCGAAATTATTTCATAATTTATGAACACAAATGAAGGAATACCCAAAATATCAGGCAAAAAGCTTTTTTGGTTTAGGAATAATCCGCTTTTAAACTTTAAAGTGAGAGTGAGAGGCTCACTTTAGAGGATTAGGGTTAAAATATGCCATAAAAATGTTACTCATATAATTTTACAACAAAAAATTAGATTAGCTTTTTCTGAACGATATGAATCTTGAAACTTTTACTGCTAATCTAGAAATAAAAAGACAAAAAGCATCTAATGACCAGAAAAAAATATGTAAAATTAAAGAGCATAATCCACACAGCGTAAATAATATGCAAAATGCGTATGCAAAGCAATTCCATATAAAATTTTATTTCAAATTAATTTACCATTATTCAATTAAAAACGACAAATTTACATCATATAAGGCATTCACAATAAGCAATTACCTAAATGCTTATACAATTATTTATTATTTTTTTTACCAAACAAATAATTCGTTTTTAGAAACTCATAAGCAAAAAAGAAAAGAAAATGGAAAAAAAGAAGAAAATAAAAATGCAAATTCGACAAAAATTCTGCAATTAAACTGAATTATGGTCCATAAAATGCCAATGTGACTAACGGGGCAAACGAAAAATTTCAATGCAACCAAAATAAGAAAAAAATATATAAAATAAAAGCACATAAAATAGAAAAATTTTGCGCGCAACGCTATCAACATACATACATACATACTTGTGTTTATTTACAACAAAATGTTAGCAGCAAAATGGCAGCCATAAAAGAGGAAGCTACTACAACTAGCCATGGCCATGAGCCTCATAAATAAATAACAGCGCACGGCATTTTATGGCGGCTGTTGCATTGCATGCCATCATTTACTTTATACGTATACACACATACATATGTATGTATCTATTTATGTAAATATGCGCGCATAAATAAATACATATTTACAACTAATTATCGCGCAAACGTTTTTTGAAGCATACTTCTAGGCTCACCTAGAGAAATTATTTATCTTTTTTCGTTTTCGATTTGGTTTTGGTTTTCTTTTCCTCTTGTGCAATATGCGGCTAGGCCATTTGTCACGCTTACAAATTTTTTTACTGCTATAAATAGTCACACATATATATCTATATCTCAAAAAAATTTATGTCTTATATGAGGCTTATTTCATATGCTTATAAGGTTTTTTATATAAGGGCTAGAATCTCTAAGGAAAGTCAAGTCGTATGAAGCATGCCTTATGCTAAACTAAGCCTTATTTTGCTGTGCTAATGTCAGCAGTTCATAAGCATTGCACTCACTCTCGCTCTCTCTGAGAGAAACCATTATGTCTAAAGCTTCTTCGCCATGAAAAATAAGGCATATATTTATCATTTTAATAAGAGTTTATCTGAAGTTCATATTGGAGGGTATATATACTGAAGTCAAGAAGAACACACAAATACATAAAACGACGTGGTAGCTATTACTTAGTAGCAGCAGAAGAATTCATAAAAATATTCTCATTTGGTATTTAAATAATGTGGCATAAGGTTAGAGTGGAAGGCATTGCAACTCTTATTATCATTTCAACGTGCGGCAGCCGTATTTTGTGGGCAGAAAAAGTTATTGCAGCTTTGCTTGCGCTTGGCCATAATTCACACAATGCATACGTACATATTTATGTATTTAAGTGTGTACATTTATGCACAGAAATAGCAAATTCAAGGACGACATTTTATATTTAGTTTAGCAGAGCGGTATTTTAGCTCATTAAAAATGTCGTCACCTTGTTTGCCTAGCGCCATTCGAACTGCGATCCATTCTGCAGCTGTTTTGAATAACATACGTGCTTGGCAAAGGTGTGAAGCTGTTAACAGTCTTGTAGGCGATATCTGTTTTTATTTAATTTAATAAGAACTCTAGTGTAAAGCTATGTGAATGCGCTACTGAGATAGCTTCGAGAGAAAAGTTCTTCCGAGGACTCATGAACCCTAGCGCATCCGCAAGGGCAAGTATCGATGGAGATTTAATTATCAGCTCTAGGAGATCTACGCAGACGTAGAAGAAACTGAGATAGTTTAAAGCGAATGCTTAGTAGTGTTTTTCCGTATTCGAAGAATTTCTATATAGAATGCTCTTCCTGGTCTCATTGTCCATTACTTTCTACATCAAATTTTGTAAGCCTTATTTTTCAAAGCGAATAAACCTTGGTAATAAGGGTTCTGTAACGAGTACGACGGACTATTGGGCACCTACCGCCATGCCATGTTCGGCAGAAATTTGTATGTCATCACTTCGGATAAAATTTTTTGCACCAGTGCCCCCCGGATACGCCAGATGCTCTCCACATATACACCGATGTGTCTAATGTATGCTGGCTTGAGGTGTTTGCTTAGCCCAGATGGGAATGTAACTGTTCTTAAACCTTCCGTAGGATCCTAGAGTATTTCAGGCTGCTGCTGAGGTTGCTTCAGGGTTGCCGCAAATCTCTTGACGAGATGACTACTACTAGGCTTCCTTGACACAGATACTCATATGGCTATTTGGACATTGTAATATAACAGACAGTGAGATGGAAGACGAACTTGCAAGAGGCGGCACATCCGCCCCACTTTCGTCAGCTTGGAAGGGTTAAAGTATGCCGCTCGACACCCACAAGCTCATTATAAAAGGCCTTTTCTTTGCAGAAGCGGGTGCTAGATGAACATGCTTTAGTATCTGCACTCACACAAGACTGCTGTTGCCCGATTTGGCATGCGAGACGTATTAAGGGCTACTGTTTCTAGGTAGCAAGGAGCTCTCACTTGTTCTTTAATTGATTATTGGCTTGATTACTGGCGAAATTACTATTTGAATACATGCTGCATGTCTGGGCGTTCCCTTTTTAATAACTTCTGTAGGAGCCGTAGGGACCAAGAGCAGCCTAAAGCTGTAAAACATTTACTGTGTGAATGTCGCGCACTACGGTTTAAGAGGCTGATATATCTGAGGTCCCTCGCCACCTTTTCCGACCTCGGTGACTTGGCTAAAATGGAGATTAAAAAGTTGCTTAGATTCGCTGTATTCACATTTTGGTTTGAATGGGAGCTTAGATCCTCGTGGTATTACACTGAGAGAAAAAAAATATATGGAGGGGTCAAAGAAATTGTTTACCTATTTTGAACACTACTTTCTTTGTTTTGAGTAAATTTTCCTTAAAACATGTTAAAAGGTTTATAAAATATTGTTGTTACATGCGTTACCATGGTTTCATATACTTGTTTTGAAAAAATTCATACATTAAAATAATGAAAAATTCTTTAAGCGCCATTCCATTCCCAACTTTCCTTGTTTTGAAGACTTGATTTCTTTAATTTTGAGAAATTAAATTCCCATACAAATCCCCATGGCAACGAATTTGTTTGAATGTTTTTTTATGTTTTTTCCACATTTTTGAGAAAATTTACACAAAACAAAGAAAATTTTGTATTGGGACGCGTATTCAAAATAAGGAAAATTATGTCTTTGATCGAGAGAAATTTTTTTTTTTTGAGTGTACAATGGGACGCATTGGGTCTAAGTGTGTTGGCACTATTACCTTACATAAGCTAACCTAACATAGCCTAACCTAATCTAACCTAATCTATCCTAATCTAATCTAAACTAATCTAACCTAACCTAAACTAACCTAATCTAATCTAACCTAACCTAACTTAACATAACCTAACCTTTGCAGACAGTATCATTTCAATAACATAAAAATTTAAGACTCTTGCTCAAACTTTAGGCACTGACATTTGAAATATCTCGCAACTATGTAATTTTACATGCATGTATATACATACATTTATATGAAACAAAGAATGAAATATACGACACTCTAAGCGCGGATAGCGCCAAAGAACCAAAGAAGAAAACCTAACCTAACCGTACCTAACCTAACCTAACCTAACCTAATCTAGCCTAATCTATCCTAATCTAACCTAACCTAATCTAACATAACCTATCCTAATCTAACCCAACCTAACCTAATCTAATCTAACCTAACCTAATCTAACATAATCTAACCTAACCTAACCTAACTTAACATAACCTAACCTAACATAACCTAACCTAACCTAACCTAACCTAATCTAATCTAACCTAATCTAACCTAACCTACTCTAAGCTAACCTAACCTTACCTAACCTAATCTAACCTAACCTAACCTAACCTAACTTAACCTTATCTAACCTAACCTAATCTAACCTAACCTAATCTAATCTAATCTAATTTAACCTAACCTAACCTAACATAATCTAAGCTAATCTAACCTAACCTAACCTAATCTAACCTAACCTAACCTAACCTAACATAATCTAACATAATATAACCTAATCTAACCTAACCTAATCTAAACTAATCTAACCTAATTTAACCTAACCTAGCCTAATCTAAGCTAATCTAACCTAATCTAACCTAAGCTAACCTAACCTAATCTAACCTAACCTAATCTAACCTAATCGAACCTAACCTAACCTAAGTTTTCCGCTCAGACACGGTAGGCAGGAAGCGACGATAGGTTGCATGAAAATGTCGAGAAAAAAGGAAAGTGGGGTTGTGTTATGTGATTTTTATAGATGAAACATCCGTTGAAATTAAAATCCGAGCTGCTCCTTTTTCAAGGATATCCACATTTTTTGTTTTTTTTGAAAGGATCAAATATTGAGGAAATCGAATATTCGCCACCGTACAAATTTTTCCGATTTCAATACATTATTTGGTCGCTAAGGGATACAAAAAAAGGTATTAAAAAGAAAACAGGACACCTGTAGTGGAAAAATCCAATGTGAACAGGACCTAAAGGATAACCACTGAAATATAAAATAACACAAAAAGTACCCACTTTAATTTGCGTATAACTCCTAACATTTTAACTCTACGTGAAAATTCCTTATAATATGTTTCATTCAGAATAAATAAAGGAATATTTCTTTGATATACAATTTTGATGTACCTGCAGTGGTTATGGCACTTTGGTCCATCTAAAGTGAAAATTTCAATAAAAGTACGTTTTTTTTATGGTGCTATTTTAAGTTCAAATATTTTTCTAGTTTATGCAAATATTTTAATCTAATGATCCAACTCTCATTCCTACATATCTCTACGTTAATACTAAAAAAGAGTTAGAGCTGAGATACGCGCTAGCTGTGCACGGTGGGCGGGAAGCCACAATAGGTTGCATGGGAATATCGTAAAAATGATGGCCCAACGAATATGTGCCTAGCTGTGTGCTGGTACTAATTTTCGTTTAAAAAAAATGTTGGAGATTTTATTCACGCTTGCTGTATGTTTATGAAGTATATTAGAATATCATTTTACGTAAGTGTTTAGCCGGCGATCGTTTTTTCGATATTTTCATGCAACCTATTGTTGCTTACCGCCCACCGTGCACAGCTAGCGCGTATTTCAGCTCAAATTCTTTTTAATATTAACGTATATATATGTAAGAATGAGAATTGGATCATTAGATTAAAATATTTACATAAACTAGAAAAATATTTGAACTTAAAATAGCACCATAGAAAAAACGTACTTTTTTTGAAATTTTCACTTTAGATGGACCAAAGTGCATTAACCACTGCAGGTACATCAAAATTGTATATCAAAGAAATATTCCTTTATTTATTTTGAATGAAACATATTATAAGGAATTTTCACGTAGAGTTAACATGTTAGGAGTTATACGCAAATTAAAGTGGGTACTTTTTGTGTTATTTTATATTTCAGTGGTTATCCTTTAGGTCCTGTTCACATTGGATTTTTCCACTACAGGTGTCCATTTTTCTTTTTAATACCTTTTTTTGTATCCCTTAGCGACCAAATAATGTATTGAAATCGGAAAAATTTGGACGGTGGCGAATTTTCGATTTTCTCAATATTTGATCCTTTCAAAAAAAACAAAAAATGTGGATATCCTTGAAAAAGGAGCAGCTCGGATTTTAATTTCAACGGATGTTCCATCTATAAACATCACATAACACAACCCCACTTTCCTTTTTTCTCGACATTTTCATGCAACCTATCGTCGCTTCCTGCCTACCGTGCAGAGCGAACATTCCTTATGAACTGATGACATCAACGCAGCAAGTACATATTAACAGCAATACCATATTTCAAGTTCTTATCTAGTAATTTAGCATTCCATTTGAGCCGAATTTAGATTTGCGTACCTATTTTTTTCCATTAACTTTTCTATAATATTAAATACTAAATTGCATTTAAAATTTTGGCAGCTTAAATAAATTATGCTCAAATAACAAGTAGATATTTTTTTTCTTATTTGCTTTATTGAATTTTCAATTGTTTGCTTGTTATTTCAGCATGATTATTTATGTGATTTATGAAGCAATCTCACACTTACCTACATATGTATGTACATGGGTTTGTGTTTTAATATACACACGAATATATAAATCTTACCAATTCATATCGCGTGCTGTTGTGATTGATTGACACACTCAAAAGCGAAAACAAAAGTCATAATAAAGTTGTCAGTACTTTTCAATGAGTTTGCTTGATTTGTTGTATTATTGGTTTTATATTACAAACAATTGCTATATGTACATAGTAAATATAAACATGTCATTGTTGACTGCATTCTACTTACTTATTTTTTAACACTTCATTGTAAAACACGCAGAAAAAGAGTTGGTAGTTTGTATAGGTACGAATATACAACACAAAAAATTTAAATACATTTAATATAACAATTTTCTTTGCATATATTGAAACAACAAATAGTCCAGCGTTTCATAATGTATTACATGGATACCTTAACATATATTTGACACTACAATCAATTGACACATTTAACCCAAATACTATATGCCATCTAACACCTATTCACTCATACACGCTCAACTTACTCGTATACAAAGCGCATGAAATACTAAATCGAAAACAGCTTTCCAATTCATTTCTTAGCTTTTAATCAAACGCTTTTGCTTCGTACAATTGATTGCAAATCGGCAAACTGCAAAGAAATGTGTGACATGCCTTGCGTGATTTGGGTCGGTCGGTCGGTCGGCTGACGTTTAAACGTTTTGAAAGGCGACAAATAAATTGGAAGTTTCAAGTGTGGCTTTGCAACACAATCATTGATTGTAGTCGTATGTATATCATCAGTGTTGCCGTTTGGGCCACTAAAGTGGCAATTTGAACCTTTTTTAAAGCCAGGCCACATGAACCCAACCTTTTGAAAATATGCAATATTTGAACCTTATTAAAAATTCGGGCCACTTTTGGTCCTTTTTTACTTTCAAAACTATAATTATTAAATAATTTTTAGTTTTTTCATAAATATAAGAACAAAAAACCTCTTTGTTACTATTTTAGTTTGCATTGGCAACTCTCCGTTTCGAAAGGTTGTTTATTTAATTTGTTTGCCAACACTACCCTTGAATACTTTGAAATTTGGGCTGTTCGTTAAAATAATGAAAACGCACGGAGCAGCCCAGACACACACAAACACATATAGCGTTCGTTGATCCGTAGGAAAGTGCAAGAAACGTAGGAATTTTACCACAGTTTACATTCTTTGCACTCATATTCGCTCTTTTTTGGTAAAATTCCTACGATTCTTGCACTTTCCTATGGCTCAACGAACGCTATAACAGTTTTTTTTTAATTCCTTGCCTTTCTCGGGTTACTCCGTCTGCTCAACGAACTATCATATTAACGCTGCGTTAGTGTAGAGAATATTTTAAATTCCATTTTCTTTAAGCATTAAATAAACCACAAAAATATATAAAAATGTGTTTTAGCTAAAAAAAAAAAAATTGGGGCCAATTTTTTTAATTTTTTGAAATTTTTGAGCGGCAACACTGTATATCATCGTTCATAACCGCCTAAGTGAAGCTTTCATAACCACCTATGCTAAAATTGAGATTTGCCAAACTTTAACTGCTTGCGCCCAGCTCTATCGATCCATGCCATAAACTTGGTGTTTGGTAAGCTAGGGCAGCTCCATATTTTCTTGTAATGTCATTTTCAGCTCTGAAGTCGTAGAGTTGGGCATCAGCAATACAATTTTAGTTTTTGGCACAAATGTCGGTTAGGCGGCTATGAAAGTCTCACTTAGGCGATTATGAAGTTTAAACGGCGATATGTATGTACATATGTATGCAGAGAACACTTCGCTTGCAATAGGCTTAAAAAACGATTTTGGAAAAGCGATTGCTTTGTAAGCATACTCATTCGTACTTGTGCAAATTTACATATGTACATTAGAGCGTATCGCAAAAAACTAAAAAAAATTTTAGTTGGGAAATCAATATAGAGAAAAGGTGTGTTTTATTTTGTGCTCTACTGAATTTAAGCTAAATACTTCTTTCGCGAAAGACTACTACTTTTTGATGGCGTTTAGTATGCTGATATTAAAAAGCTACATAAGGGGGGTAGCAATTGTGCAACTGTGTCGCAAGTACCCCAATGGCATACTTTAGAGTTAATGAGGTTCCGAGAGTCAAGTTTTCTTTTCGCACACATTCAGACTTGGGCATTATTCGAATACATTTTTATTTAGATAATTATTCGAATAAAAATTTATTTTTCAAATTTTTATTTATATAAATTCCCTATGAATAAATTATTCGGAATTTATTTTTTATTTCAAATAACCATATATATAGTACTCCTATATTCGTAATACCTACGAGTTCCATCAGCCAACATTACAGTACAGACATATAAAAAAAGAAAGAGAAAACCGAGCAATCAAATTTGAAAAATGACATATGAATTCAAAATAAACCGCAGTGACGGCACATAAAAAAAATTATAGGGAATTTACATATTTATTATTTGATTCTCGTATTAAAAAATTAAAAAATGTCGAAGCGGTGCTATATTTGTGATAACAAAAGGGATACAATAAATAAAATAGCTTTACATACGTATTTCGTTCTGAGTGCATTATTGGTTATATAAATATATATATACATATGTAAATAGATTTCCAAAAGACGAAACCATTTGCAAATAATGGATGAATGCGTGCGGTCTGATGCCTGACGACGTTGTTAAAAACATTCGAATCTGCAGCAACCATTTCCAAAAAAGCGATTACACTGGGAATCGCCTGTACGTATCAATGCCTGAAAGATACTGCAGTAGTCCGGGACTAAAAAGGATTTTTTAATCCCAAGCTCCGGACGAAACACTGCAGCTCCCATCCGTCCACCTTTTATCCGCCTGTAAAGATGTGGAACATATAGCGATTGGTTCGTAGTCCTTTCTTCCATCCGTCTTGTTATGTTATTACCTGTGGTCCCCTGTTGAGGTCGGTTTGGAGAGTAACGTAGTCTGAACTTTGGTCCTCATATGTTGCTGTGTCCAAAAGTTCGTTGTCTAAATTGCCCTGTTATTCAGTTTAGAAATTCGCAGTACTCACCGTGTTGGCGGAATTCGAACGTACATACTTTACAAACATAACCTCAAACGGCAGAATTCGACTTTTTGATATAATGCCCATGGATCGTACCACAGGATTTTAACATGTAGCGCTTTCCGCCGCGATTCATAAAAATATGAGTGCATAGAAAATAGATTTTTCTAGAACATTTCCACTAATTTTCATAAAAAAAATTCACAAAAGTTTGCATCTTAAAATAAATGTGGCAAATTTCTTATACTAATTATAAACAAATTAAAAAACTAAAATCAAAGGGGTATAAGTCCCCTAGAACACAATGATGCCTTTCAATTTTTTTTCAAACGCCTCTGAACTCAATTGAATGTATTTGTCATACATATTCACAGATGACATTAAATCTAATTGAGGCGCATGCGCAGAACTGCCAGTTGCACAAAATTTTTGGATGAATTCATACACATTGCACAGATAGAATACTATCAATATAGAAGTACCATATATATGCAAATAACAAATAACAAATAAGGAAGCCTAAGTTCGAGTGGAATCGAACATTAGATACTCAGCTGTATGCTTTCATTGTTTGTTTGCGTTTGTTCGATATAGGGTGTATTTTATATGAAACGAGTGCTGCATAAACAGGGCGCAGCCACGCCCATTTTCAAAATTTATATCAATCATCCAAATAAGCATATAAATATTATTGTTAGTGCAAAATTTCATCCCTCTATGACTTTTAGTTACAAAGATGTCACGTTACAAATTCCCAAAGGGTGTTCCAGAAATATCTTTGTTAAAAAGTAGGCGTGGTCATAAACCGATTTCAATACATTTTTGCGTGTCTATTAACACAAGTTATAAAAGTGTATAAACCAAGTTTCGTCATAATATCTCAGTTATTTTTTTTTTTTTCTCGGATATAGTTTTTATTGTATCATTCTTGGGGAATATGACAATTTTTATAGAATCTTAACCTAGAACACAATGACGTTATTCGTTGCCACTGCTTCAAATAACATATGGATGAAAATTTTATTTGATATAAAATAAATACTTATGAATACATTTATTATGTGTATGTGAATGTTTTTGTTTTTACTAAGAGTATGTACGTTATTTTATTTTATATTCGTTTATTATGTTATTCATTTTCATTATACATGTATTTATGCCGTCGGAATGGAATGGAATGGAATTCCAAGCAGCTGATTGTATAGTATTAAAAGTTCGTACGGCCTGACAGGACAGGCTTATCGATGTTGCATTAGTAAGTGCTGTTGCAGCTTTCGGAATGGAAGGAATTCCAATAAGCTGCGTGTATGAACTTAGGAATTTTATCGGCCTAATGGGATAGGCTCGTCCGGAACACAATCATATATATGTTATACACATGTATTAGTAAGTGCTGTTGCAGCTTTCGGAATGGAAGGAATTTCAGTAAGCTGCTTTTTGTAATTTAGAGGCTTTACGGCCTAATAGGATAGGCTATTCGAAGTTTAAAGTGGCTCTAGCCTTGATCACAATTTCTAGCCTCGATTGTCGAGTAATAGGATCGTAGATTTCTTCGTATAAAAAGAGGCGGTGCCACGCCCATTTTGTAAACTTTTTTTATTTTTTGTTTCCGGTCTATTGTAGAACTCATGTCACAAAATTTCAATGAATTATCTTTATATTTCACAGAGATATCGCTAAAAATGATTTTATTAGGTCACTTTATAATACCCATATATAAAAGTGGGCGTGGTCGTCAACCGATTTTGGTAATTTTTTGTCCACATATTTGGCTAAGTAAGTAAATTACGCGTACCAAATTTTATCGATATATCTTTAACGGTTTCTGAGTTATGGCTTATAAAACTTTCAATATTTGCCCCTTAATAAGTGGGCGTGGCACCGTCCATTTTCAAAAATTTTTGTACTTTTTGTTTTTTATCCGTAGTTGGACTCGTGCCACAAAATTTCAATGAATTATCTTTATATTTGACAGAGATATCGCTTAAAATGTTTTTATTAGGCCCCTTTATAGTTCCCATATATAAAAGTGGGCGTGACCGTCAACCGATTTTGATAATTTTTCGCCAAAACATTTGTCTAAGTAAGCAAATTACGCATACCAAATTTCATCGATATATCTTCAACGGTTTCTGAGTTATGATATATAAAACTTTTAATGTTTGACCCTTAATAAGTGGGCGTGGCACCGCCCGTTTTCCAAAACTTCATCAAATTTCTTCATAAGGGCCTGAGCTCAATACGTGGGTAAAATTTTATCACTCTAGCTATATTAGTGGCTGAGATACCAAATTTCCGATTTTTTCTATATAGGAAAAGTGGGCGTGGTCATGGTCCGATTTCGCCCATTTTCAATACCAACCGTCCCAGTCTCGATACCAACTTACATTTCAAATTTCATCAAAATATCTCAATTTTTACGCGAGTTATCGTGCGTACGGACGGACGGACGGACGGACATGGCTCAATCGATTTCTCTTTTCACCCTAATAATTTTGATATATATAAGTCCATATCTATCTCGATTATTTCATTATGTTACAATCCACCGTTATGAAATCAAAATTATAATACTCTGTTGTCTAGTACAGCTGAGTATAAAAACTCAGGGTACAACAAAAAAAACAACTGAGTAATAGTAAAAAAAAATTAGTTTATTTTTTTCTGTTTGAAAATTATCTATTATTCGAATAATTTGGTTTATGAATAAACGAAATTATTTATTATTCAAATAAAGATAAAAAAAAATTTATTCATCAATTATTCGTTATTCGAATAAATTTTGACCAACTCTGGCCACATTTAGGGTGGTCCTAAAAAAAACAAAATATTTCTGTTTCGAAACTGTCTTTTAAATTTACACTCAATTAGGGTGCGTATGTGAATTTTTTTGTTTGTTATTTTCCTAGTTTTGTGTAGCAAGTACAAGAATGGTGCATTTAAGGGTTAATGGAAAAGAATATTTAACCTTTTGAGACAAAAACAGCGTCTGCGTCAATAAATGTTGAGGATATGGGTCGTAATTATTTGTATTATTACAAGTAAGAGCGCGGCTGTCTTCGGCCGTACCGAAGACTTCATACCTTTCATAAATGGGGAAATGAAAAGTTTCCTGTGTATATAGCCCGATTTAGTTTAATTTATAATTTCAATTATGTGGGTTATTAATGGAAAGTCTTAGCTATTTAGATAGAGATTTTATACCCTAAAATTTCCATATCTGAACAATCGGTTGTATAGCAGCTATATGTTATATACACTCACATTCCAAATTTCAAGCACATATCAAAAACTGAGGGACTAGTTTGCGTTCACAGAGACGGACGGACGGACATGGCTTAATCGACTCAGCTCGTGATTCTAATCATATCGGTATATAGTTTGTTGTGTCTAACTTTTCTGCTTCTAGTACTTTCGACAAACCTGTTTCGGCACTAAGTTATAATACCATTTCATTTTCATGAAAGGTATAAAAATGGGAGGTTTTTAATTCTCACCGGTCGTATACAGCTGAACTCTTTCTGAATTATTATTAGCTTTGCAAATTTTATTGGAAAAAGTCAAATAAATTTCTTAGAAACTAGTCAACAAAAGGAAGTTGGAAATTTGACGACACGCAGCACACATAACTAACTGTTTTAGATTAAACCTTTACAGTTGCAACAACAAATCGTCCATCCATGACACAGCAATGCAAGATGTTCGACATTGAGCCAATTCCAATTGTCAAAATACGAGCAGCAGCAACAACAGCAACGCAACAGCCAGAGAAGTGAGCAATCAATACAATCAGCAATTCACCATGCAAGCCATTGCTTCATTGCTCCATTCGAAACCTTATAGCATTACAGAATAGCAGCTGTATAACGAATATTGGCCAAAGGCATTGTAAATGCGAAAGTCAGTTAGTCAAGCAGTCAGTCAGTTAGACAGACAACTGCAAATGTGATAACGCCCTCAACAGGAGCGTAGCATCAGGAAAGCGGACAGGCTGAATGATAAGTCAATGGGTTGGGCGAAGTTGGCGCGTCATCATCATGATTAACAAATCATTGACAACAACACAATTATGAACCACCGTGCATTTGCTGTTGCAGATGATCAGAGCATTTAAGGCTGAAAGAAGTAACACTGAAAGGAAATAAATAATAGCTTAAAAAAACTAAAAAACACGCTTTAATCTTAAAAATCGTACTAAAAATTGAGAAATAATTTAATTAGAAACAAAATGATGAAGGAAAATATAAGTATTTAAGGAAAAGGGTGGGGTGCTCAGTATGTCAAAAAATATTTAAAATCGCTGTTTTTTTACTAATATTTTTATTTTGACTTTTTGGAGATTTCATATATCGTACTCTTTAATTTCGCAACTAGGTATATTTTTGTACTAGTTGTACAAATCGAATATTTTCATTTTCAAATATTATTGAGCACCCCCCACGCTTTTTCTTAAATAATTATATTATCGTACATTTTGTTTCTAATTAAGTTATTTCTCAATTTATAGTACGATTTTTAAGATTAAAGCGTGATTTTAGTTTTTTTAAGCTATTATTTATTTTTAACTTTTTAGTTAAATTTTTCATTAAGGGATGTTTTATGATCTCCGAAATAGATCTACATACATATGTATGTATGTATTTATAACTTCTACCAAGAATATTAATTTTTCACATAAATTTTTTTCCATTGCTCATAAGAGGTCAAAAATGAAGCCTAAACGAAAAAATATCAACTAATATGTACTATGTGCATCGAAGCAAAACTATTTCGGCTTTTAATCGGAGATATGCTCTTCTTTATTTGCCTGTGCATATTCACAATGAACAGTTAGTGCTCCAAAATATTCTCATTGTCCTATAATCACTTCCATATTTTCTTGTATACCAAAAATAGTAAAAAATTTCTTGAAAATAAAAATAGCCAAACACATGTGAAAGTTACCAAGAAACCAACAGCGAAAAAATAACCTATTTTGGTAATTACCAAGCTCGGCAACCGTGCTATAAGTGCTATAAATAGAATTTGAACAAACAAAAAACACAAAACCAGTTCTTGCTTTGCATACGTATGTATGTACATGCGGTTGTTTTCATTATATTTGCAAATTCAACAACAACAAAACAGTAGGCTTGTTACTTATTGGCTGGCATACGTGAGTGAATTGAAATTCATAGAGGCCATTTCGAAGAACGGCAACTTAAAAGCCCCAATGAAGCATGGAATATAATGTTGAATGTCCCACTATATGATGCCGTTGGGCTGAATTCCATGTTTCGAATCCGGAGGAGAATAGAAATAATTGAGAGATTACAATAAAAGTGAATGTTTGAAAGATATAATAATTTAAATACTTTTTGGTTGCTTGTTTTTCCGACAGGGTAGGAATATGATGTATTGTGGAACGATCTTCCGTCATCCCTTGTCAAGTTTGGTTTGTCTCCAAACCAAACTTGACAAGGGATGACGGAAGATTGTTCCACAATACATCATATAATAATTTAGTTGAACGTTGCAACTTTTGGATGAGATGAAGTTACATACATACATACATACATACATACATACATACATACATACATACAAGTGAAGCTAATAAAAGCGTGTTAAGAAAGGAGTATCGGGTTAAAATCTTATATTTTAACTAAAATATTTTGCATCAAACGATTGACCTCGGACCTTTTCAGTAGAATTTAATGAGGACTTTTTTCATGTGTACCTTAACCCTCTAACACTCACTTAAATGGGCATTTTAACCCATACTTAATATCGTTGGACTGAAGTCAATAAAAATGCACTAAGTAAGTTAAAATGTTCTAGGAAAAGACTTCTCTTACGAACATAAAATGGCACTTTTTGTTGCTATAAAGTCATTGAGCACATATTATGTATGTACATACATAAATAACCATAGGTATGTAAGCATAAAACACAACCATGTAACCATGTAATGTCAGTTGTTGTTGAGTCAAATCATTCAACGTATCGAGCAGCAATCGCCATTACGAGCTGCTAGAAAATTGAAAATCGTACAAAAGAAAAAGTGAAGTATGTATCTCGAATTGTAGCCACAAGTGCATAGGTACATATGTAGATGTGTGCTAGTATATATGCCGCAAGCGATTTGTCTACTGTCATTGGCGCTTCTCCATTGACATGAAATGCGCGTTAATTGCTCAAAAGCAATCGTACCGCAAAGAACTATAGAATTGAAGGGGAGAGAAAAAAGTGTGCAGCAATCGAATAACATAGTTAATAGAAGTTGGCAATGGCAATTTTGCCGCAAACAAGATGACATACATACACAAAAGGCAAAAAGAAAGACAGCAGCACTGCGTTCTTTGACATTGAAGTCACATATACCTACGATCATGAACAAGTGGCCGCAAAGAGCTTTAAATAACATGTTTCCAGGCTTTGCTGTTGCAAAAATGATGTTGGACAGTACAAAAACTGCTTTTGTTGCTTTTGTTATTGGGCTTGTACAAACGCTTTTACCCTATTCGCATTGTATGTTTTCATATAGAAAAAGTGCTGACTATTTTGTGCCCCGCATATGTAGATGCATATCGCTACCATATCAAAAGTCATAAACGTTTTGGCGCCAAATGACAAATGACACTTGTCACAGATTTATGACATAATCATACGGTATGCACATTGTATGTAAATAGTGAACTAAAAATTGTTGTAATTTATGTCGTTGATATGTGTGTAGGCCTATTAAATAATAGGAATTGCGAAGAGCCTAAAGGAAGTAACAGATATGAGTTGGATAGAGTTAGTAAAACGTGCTTGTTTTTTGCTAAGTAATTTTGCTGGTAATGATTTCTTATAACACTTTTGGGGGCGGAATAATTGCCACACAGAACGAAAGGCCATTATGTACATAGTAAAACCCCCAAACTGTCTTAGATTTTTTTGTGTCATTTTAAATTTGCTAAATTTCATCTGAGTGATTTTTAAATAAGGAAAAAAAGGTTTAAAATACGTATCGTATGGAAATATGTTGTTAGAAAACATATAGTAAAATTGCACGAGCTTTAATTTCGTACAATGCTTTAACCCTCTAACATCTCTACTAAGTGGTCGTTTTCACCACTTTTTTATAAAATCCGAAAAAAATAGTATTTTGAGTGACGTTAGAGATTTAAAATGTTCTAGAAAATTTTTCGCCATAAAATTTCACTAGGGTTTTCTTCAGACAAGATCTTCTGTGTAAAGTTTTTATGAAATTTGCAAAAAAAAAAACGTTATATTATTCAATTGTTTTAAATTTTGACCGCAATTTAATAGAAACAGTTAATTAATTATTTAATTTATTTCTGTATGTATGCATATACGTCAGTCAAGTCAATTAATTTTGGTTTTCGCAAAGCTTTCCCTTTACTTTTCTGGATACTTTTATGCTTTATCCACTGCCTTGTACTGAAACAAGAAATAATTACATGTTAATGCAGGGCATTTGATTAATTCAAACCGACATTTTTATGGATATATTTGTGTCTACTTGCAGATATTTGCAACCACAAACAAGTCTAAATAAAACCGCAAACAGCATTTGGTTTTAAGAAAATATGTAAATTGTAAGTAATTAAAAGGAAAACTTGGTTTGAATCCAACCGCAAAAAAATTTATTAAACATACATGCATGTCAGTTGCAGGCGAAACATTTTGAAAAGGAAATGCACCAGGGAAAAACAGAAGGCTTTAAATCAGGGACGTAACGGTTATAAGAGAAATGGGGTAAAAGTCATATTTAACCATTATGATGAGAAAAAATTTTTTTTTGGTCCTTAATAACCATTATAAAAACCAAAAAACCGTTTTGGGTCTGAATAACCGTTATTCAGAATTTTATTCTTTTTTTGGTCAGCTATAAAAATCAAGCCTATTTATTTGTCAATATTTCTGGACGATATTGGTATCAAATGAAAGGTGTTGAGCAGCGTTTTTACACAGAGGTGTATTTGTTAAGTGGCCGCTGTGGTGCAATGGGTAGAGTGCTCGCCTGCTATGCCGGAGGTCTCGGGTTCAAACCACGGTCTGAGCTAAACACCAAAACAATTTTTCTAATTAGTAAAATTCCAATTATTGGGTTTTTTAAGAGCAGCGGTCACCTCTTGGCAGTGGGCGGCATACCCTCCGAGAGTATTTCTGCCATGAAAAAGCTTCTCACAAAAAATGCATACGCCGTTCGGAGCCGGCATAAAACTGTAGGTCCACCCAATTAGTAGGAAAAACAAAAAGGAGCACACCTCGAATTGGGAGAGAAGCTCGGCCATAAAACTCGTCAGAGTTATAATAGCGGCATTGTATTATTATTAGTATTTGTTAAGTGTCGTAGGTCGGGTTCCCAGTAGGCCCAAAGGTACTACAATCATCAACACTTTCCTCCGTACATTTCCTTTAGGGAAGAGAACAACTTCCGTGACTACGGGCCATTACTATCGCACGGCGATGACCGCCTTCTCATGAATAACTTTGCATAATAAAAAAAAGCAATGAAGCGAAAGCGTCGGGCTTTCATTCCAAACCGCATGCCGAACTTGTTACTTTTCGTACAGCATTTTTTTATTGATAGCTTTCGCCAGAAATTTTAAATATGCTAGTTTTCGTATGGTACGACGATTTCGTCTTACCATACGAAAACCAGCATACGATTTTTGTGGCTGACGAATACAAGCACATTCAATTTTTGGCTGACGAAAAGTAGCAAGTTCGACTTTTGGCTGACGAAAACTATCAATTTCGTTTAAACAACAACAACAATTTTAATGGAAAAACAGTATAAAATTATTGCTACTTTTCGTCGGCCAAAAGTGAAATGTGCTAGTTTTCGTATGGTACGGCGATGTATGGAGACGGAAAAAATTACATGAAAAAAGAATCTAATTTAATTCAGGTGGCATATTTTTTTCAATATGCTTTTGAAAAACCAACCTAATTACCAACTTAAGTCGATTTTCTATAATATTTCAGTTTGCCAAACACACTTAATCCAATTAAGAGGCTAAAATTCTATAAAATTTTGATGAAAATTAATTTGAATAAATAATAGCTTAAAAAACTAAAAAACACGCTTTAATCTTAAAAATCGTACTAAAAATTGAGAAATAATTTAATTAGAAACAAAATGATGAACGAAAATATAAGTATTTAAGGAAAAGCGTGGGGTGCTCAGTATGTCAAAAAATATTTAAAATCGGTGTTTTTTTACTAATAATTTTATTTTGACTTTTTTGAGATTTCATATATCGTACTCTTTAATTTCGCAACTAGGTATATTTTTTTACTAGTTGTACGAATCGAATATTTTCATGTTCAAATATTATTGAGCAGCCCCACGCTTTTCCTTAAATACTTATATTTTCGTTCATCATTTTGTTTCTAATTAAATTATTTCTCAATTTTTAGTACGCTTTTTAAGATTAAAGCGTGTTTTTTAGTTTTTTAAGCTATTATTTATTTTTGACTTTTTAGTGAAATTTTTCATTAAAGGATGTGTTATGCGGACGCAAGAATAAAAGTAAAAAGAAGTCTGATGGGATGTGGTGTTCTCCGGAATAGATCTACATACATATGTATGTATTTATAACTTCTACCAAAAATCCCAATATGCAGTGAAGTAAACTAGCTTATTATGCAATATTTTCCAAACCCTTTTATTCAAGGTTTTCCAAAGTAGTTTGGAAATACAAAATTTCCCAAACGCTTTGTTATATTTCACAATCAGAAAGTGAAGAGAAGTTGAGAAGCATTTGAAAAGAACAAAAAAAAAAAAAGAAACCTGATTGAATAAATTCGAATTTAGACAATAAAGCTCAGAATACGTTTGTAGCGTAATGGTGAGGTATGCTGCCTACGGACCAAGGAGCTCAGGTTCGAGTCCCGAGTGGCGCATTTTTTTTTTATTTTTATTTTTTTTATTTTTATTTTTTATTTTTTTATTTTTAGAGAAGTTTTTTTCACCTCACGTTTACAAAACATTGTATAAAAATGTAATTAGGGTTCCTTTTCGTTATTCAGAACTTACTATTAAATGAATTAAAAACAAAACCAGTTCTTGCTTTGCATACATATGTATGTATGTACATTGTACATGCGGTTGATTTCATTGCAAATACAACAACCCAAAACAGAAAGCTTCAAGCTTTATTTTTGAGTGAATTTATGCATTGAGTTTATCGCCATCGCTATGAGCGATCGCTGGCTGTTGTGCGTTAGTTCGCTCGCTATTTGAGTGGTTATACGTTTTTCTTTGAACATGTGTTTGTGATTTGAGAAGAATGTATTTTTGAGCGTTCGTGAGTGAGTTTTTCCGTACCCTGCAAGCTTGTTACTTATTGGCTTGTATACGCTCTGAAAAAAAAACGTTGTAAATACAAAGACTTTTGCCGTTAAATGAACAACTTTCCGCAGTTGAAATGTGCCCAACAACGCTCCGTTGTTGTTTCAAAGATGCGAGCGTTTTTGATTCAAATACCTTTCGTATTTAAGTTAACAACGGAAACTGTTGAATGAAATACTTTTACATTTAATTTAACAGTTTTTGCTTTTGAATTAACAGCAAAAAATTTTAGTCCAAATGCGAGCACTGTTGATTTAAATACTGTTCGTATTTAAGCTAACAACTTTTGCTTTTGAATTAACCGCAAAAGTTTTTGGTCCAAAAATGGGCACCATTGAAGCAAATACTTACGCATTTAAGTTAACCTCAAAAAAAATTGTAAACAATAGTATTTTTTTTAATATAATAGATATTATTTTATTTAGTTTTTTTATATAATATATGTTTACATACATAGTAATATTAATACTAAGGCCCGGTTTCACCAAACAAACTTTTTCCATTCAGTGATGGTCATTTGATGCATCATTTGAACAACACGATGCGTGGAAAGAGACACGGCCACAAAGGTTTGCATCACATTTTCACAGCGCCAATATAAAGATTATGGAAACTTGTAGGCAGTAGTGGCAGAAATATCCATCAATCCTGCACCTCAAATTATATATCAAATGACTATCACTGTCTGTAGGGCTTTTTACACACACAAACACATAAACACAACTAATTTTATTTTATTATTTCATAACACATTCTTTATATTAACTTACATTGTTTTCCGACCGCCAGATTTGTAGGTTTCTGCGCAATCATCGCCGACAAGTTTTACCTCGTTTGCTCGCTATCGGAAAACGGGATAATCAAACATATTTAATCTGAAAATACAAAATACATATATGTATTTTTAATCGTACATATGTACATACATATAATATTAATAAATTATAAAAATATATATATATATTATTATTGTGACTTACCTTTATTTGTAATTATATATTGCATGTACATACATATATGTATGTATAAATTTTTCCACAAAATTTAAGTTTGGAAAAAAAAATTTCTATATTTTATTTACTTCAAAATTTTTCAACAGCAAGGAAGTTTTTGAATCAAAAACGCCCGTATTTGAATTAACTATGGAAAGTTGTTGAATCAAAAACGTTGCCGTTAAAACAAATACTTTTGCTGTTGAATCAAAGACGGAGATTCAACAGCGGAAAGTTGTTGATTTAACTACGGGTATTTTTTTCAGAGCGGGAGTGAATTGAAATTCATAGAGGCTATTTTGAAGAAAGGTAACATAAAAGCCGCAATGAAGCATAAAATATAATGTTGATTGTCCTACTATATGATGCCGTTGGGCTGTTGATGTCATGTTTCGAATCCGGAGGAGAATAGAAATAATAGAGAGAACACAAAAAAGTGAATGTTTGAAAGATATAATAATTTAGTTAAATGTTGCAACTTTTAGGATGGGATGAAGTTACATACATACATACATACATACATACATACATACATACATACATACATACATACATACATACATACATACAAGTGAAGCTAATAAAAGCGTGTTAAAAAAGAACCTAAATTGAGATAAGTTGGTGTTTTTTTTTTTCAAAAAACAATTTGGAAAAAGCACTTATTTTATTTGAATCCATTTAAATAAAAACCGTTACGACAAGAAATAAAAATTCAATTTACAATGAACAACAGAAGATTGTTTTATCATGCCACGCTCTTACCTCTATGAAATTATATGATGGAAAGTCTCTGTGCAATTGCAAAACTGTTTTTTGCTCTACTGTAAAATTGTGAATTTAGACTTAGGTTGCTTTTCCAAACGTTCACAGATATGTTACTGATGAAGGGTGTGAGACCGAAGAAAATCGCTAATCTATTTTTTTTAAGGACCACCCTAATGTGCATATATATGTATGTGCTTTTCAACTTCTTTCCTTTTCTTTTCTTTAACACTACAATAAGCTTACGTGTAATAAGTAATGCCATAACAAAAACGTTTCCGCCACAAAACAACAAACGCCACCGCGGATAGTGGAATGCCAGGAAATAGCAAAGAAATACGCATTTAATTAGCAACATTTGCATCACAATTGTTTGCTGCCGTTTTTCTTTTTTGCATTCTCTTTTCATTCAACATTTAATTGTATTAGGAACTTTTATTTTATTTTATTTTATTTTATTTTATTTTATTTTTTTTTTATTACACAGTTCAACAAATTTGAAGTTTTTCTTTGCAACAGAGTAACCATAGCAAATATTTTCTTATGAGAGGACGTCGTCCATATTCGTCGCTATAGAAGAAAAAAGACGCAAACTGTTTTGTTGAGGAAGAAAGACGCATTAAAAATATTTTTCGAAAGAAAGACTTTATTTTTTTTGATAACGAAGAAAGACGCTTTATTTTTTTTTACTATAAAGAAAGATGCATTCAAATATTTTTTAGGAAGGAAATACGTATTCGATTTTTTTTTTTCTTCGTCAATATTAATGCTAATGCGTCTTTCTTCGCAGTTAATAATGCTAATGCGTCTTTCTTCGTCGAAATATTTTATAATGCGTCTCTTTTCGTCGAAATATTTTTTAATGCGTCTATCTTCGTCGACATGTTTTGTAAAGCGTCTTTTTTCCCCGACATATTTTTAATGCGTTTTTTTCGTCGACAAATTACTGGCATGCGTCTTTCTTCTTCCGGAGCGACGAATATCATACATATGTTTGAATACCGAATTCAATAATGCGATATCAAGCAATGTAAATTGACTCAATTAATTTGCATGTCTGAATCAGTAGAAGAAAATCACTAACCAGAAATCATGCACAATCAAGACTTAGATAGCCAACACAGGCAGCGCTACAAGAATTGCGTTAGGCACTCTGCACACGAGGCGTATCGTCATAGACGCGTACGAGACATTTCATGTAGCGTCGATTTCTCTACGCCTCAAGATCTGCACACGAAGCGACATGAAACTTCGCTGCACAAAACAAACAAACAAATTAATAATACGGTTTTTTGCTTTAAATTTCGAAGCTTTAAATAGAAAAGATAAAAAATTTTACGGAATCTTCCATTTTCTTTAATTATACACTAATTTTTTCCGATTTTTTACGCAAATTTTACTGCTTTCATAAATTCCACTAAGTGGAAAAATGTAAACAAACATCTTCTTCTTCCTCTTTTCTAAGCGTAGTACGCCTAGCTACCAGCACTGCTTTACGCCAAGCGACATGTAGCCAGCATACTTTGACGAATGCATGAAGCTGACGACTCGTGTGCAGCCCTCAATTGAAATATACGTGCGCGACATCAAAGCGTACAGCTTTCGTCTGTAGTATCTAATACGCGTCTAAAGCAGTACGCTCCGTGTGCAGAGTGCCTTAGTCGTATGTAAACTGTTGCATAGCAATTTAGGCAAATAAACTTCAAATCCAACCTTGGCTACCGCTATCAAGTAATTTGCAAGCATGCTACTGCATAAATGTAGCTGGTCTGCGCGCTTGTATTCATTTATTAGTTGCGATGTAAGAGGTCATATCCATTTTCTTCCGCAACTCACATATTGCATAGTCATACCCGTTTTAGTGCTCGGCATTCGGCGTTTACTGTGCTTAACGCAAGCATGCGGTTGACGTGTCCTTTTGTTGTAATGTCACTTTATGGCTGACAAGAAGCCAACATTGCAGCACTCCAAGAGGCCAACTTGTGTGTGCGAAGATCTGCCAGTATTCTGCACCTCTTGTATTTATCTTCGTCGAGTTGCATTGAGATAATGACATACGCGCCGCTGCTTAGTATGTTGTATGTTTAAAAGAAAAATACATACATCTTCCAGCACAATAACGTACTGCTTGTATGCCCGTAGTGAACTTTGTTGCTGTTATGTGAAGATACTTTATTACGCGTTAAATGTGTTGTACAAGTTTTATTTCTTTCGAAGTGGTTCTATCGTTTAAGTAATTATTCTTACTTTCAACTTGTCCCGCGGGCACCTCAACACTCTTCTATTCAACCCTTTCAAGTAGCTGTAGAAATATATAAAACAGCAATATGTAGGCAGGCCATAAATCTTATGTTCAGGGAAAAAGTCGCCAGCTATGTTTGCGTTCGTCCATCCATTCGTCCGTCCGTCCATCATACTTTGCCCTTAGAGATCAACTGCTTTCAATAGCTAAAGCGGAGTTTGAGCTATCCAGGAAAACTCGAGTCATCCTGGCATAACTAAGATCAGGCTTCCGTTGCAGATTGAGCTCATTCTGGGTCAGTATTCATCTTGACATATGTATGTACTTACCTAACGTCTATCTGGCATGACTTTCGAAACCCACTCACTTATAGTTCTTGCCTTATAGCCGAACCCAAAGGAAGCTGAAATATTGCTGGCCCTCTCAGCAAGTCTGATGACTTTCTTTGTAAGAAACTTCTTACTAAAATTAATTTTTTACAATGAAAATTTCGACACATAAATACCAAAAATTTATGTAGCAATCGTTCATTATTTGTATGCATATGAATAAAAGAAATATTCCAACCTGTCAACAAAAAAAAAAAAAAACAACACAAATCAACAAAATAAGCATGGGACACTCTCTGTCATGGTAGAAAAATAGAAGGTAAAATCACTTATTGACGTAGGCAGCCATCTTAGCCATTTGACTTTTATTGAATTTATGACATTTCATTGAAATCATGCTACCAGAGCAAGAATTATCTAAAGAAGGATATCACAGTAGATAAGCTGATTGGAATTGTGTATGTATACTAAAAAGTGTGAATGTCAGACAAAACGAATTGGCAAAAATTTTTCCTTGATATTCATTTCTCTTCTCTTTCACATTGATATTTTTAAAGAAAACACACACATAAAAACGGAAGTAATATAACCTCTATTTGGATAAGCCTTGTACCAGAGTAAACAGCAGCAAATGGTTTTTTTGGGCCGAAATCTGAAGTTTGTGAAAATAAGTTAATTTATTTTCAAAAAAGCAATATAAATAAAATGGCCGCTGTGGTGCAGTGGGTAGAGTGCTCGCCTGCTATGCCAGAGGTCTCGGGTTCAAACCACGGTCCGAGCCAAACAAATTTTTCTAATTAGTAAAAATCCAATTATTGGGTTTTTTAAGAGCAGCGGTCACCTCTCGGCAGTGGGCGGCATACCCTCCGAGAGTATTTCTGCCATGAAAAAGCTTCTCACAAAAAATGCATTCGCCGTTCGGAGCCGGCATAAAACTGTAGGTCCACCCAATTAGTAGGAAAAACAAAAAGGAGCACACCTCGAATTGGGAGAGAAGCTCGGCCATAAAACTCGTCAGAGTTATAATAGCGCCATTGTATTATTATTATTAATATAAATAAAATCAAAATAAATAAATAAATTTACTTTCATACGCGTAATTTGTGAAAAAAGATTTGAAAAATGAGCTGCCTCTTCAGGGGATGCGAAAATACCGTGCCCTTTTGCAAAGGCTCAGCGGTGAAGTTTTTTAGGTTTCCAGCAATTCCGTTTATAAGTAATCAATGGCTTCAAGCGCGCCAAATAGAGGGAGTTGATCTTCCAAAGAACCCGTTGATGTGCTCAGTGCATTTCGGTGCTAGCGATATTAGTAGCACAAACAACAAAACGTTATTATCGAAATACGCAGTGCCAAGTTATAATGCGAAAACAAAGTATGGACGCAATAAATAAAATGTGCATAAATCGTTAAAAATATGTATTTTTTAGAGTGCAATTAGTGGAAAGCTTTGTGAACAAAAATCTCGAGGCTGTAGATACGTAAGTGCTTTATAAACAAACATTTAACTAAAAATATCTCGAAGAGATCCTGAGGGAAAAAAAATTACAAAAACAAAAAAAATGAAACAAATTACAACTTAAATGAGTTTAATAAAGAACTTTAAAATATATCTACCTTCTTGTTTCATTTAATCTGAATTCTGCATTTCTGTACCACCAAATTTTTGCTTGTATTGTACTCCTTCTCTTCCCTTTCTGTAATATAGAAGTGAAAAATAACGAGCAAAATGTAAACAAAAAATTTTTTCGGACATAACGATGAGTCCAGCCTTACTTCTTTGTTAAATGCTCTGTCTGTTGTATTGCGTAAGGCTTTGTATTAAATATTCGAGCCAAATACTTCCCACTTTTCACATCCCTTATAATAATATATGACTTTCTTTGATAATTTCTGAGCTTTCTTCAACTAAAACTAAAATAACCAAAATTTTCTTAAAAAATCTCCATTTTTATATTTGTCCAATATGGGAGCCTCACTCATAATGTTTACAAAAAAGATACTTCAGAAAAATTCAATAGCCGTCAAAAAGTTTAAAGTGAAATTACCTTCTGAATTTTTATACCATGCTCTCTGTTAACAAATTTTGCTGCAGACATTCTTGTTGAAAACGTAGCTAGTGTGTGTAAATGAGATGTTGTGACACTCTCAAGAAAATTGCGTGACACTTACGTGACGCAAAAACTTCCGGTTGTCATTTCAAAAATTTACTGGAATAACCCAGCCAGCAAAATCATCGTAAACGAGCTCGTAAACGGATGTTTTCTCGAAGAAAACTCTAATAAAATATCGTTTATGATATCCGTTTACGATTCGCCTACGAATACTGTTTCGCTTTAAAATGTTCTGTGCCTACGAGTGTCGTAAATGTATCGAAAAAGCACTCGTATATGATTCTTTTTACGTCCGTTTTTTTATCGTAAATGTAGAAATTTTACAAACATACATACTTACTTTTAAAATATTGAGTTTGAAATTTTTGGTTTTCTTTTTTTTTTGACATGATAGAAAAAAGTTTATTTTGTTATTGTTTTCTTATTCGAGAATAGCTCGTAAATCGCAATGTTCGTAAAATGTACGGTACCTTGCTGGCTGGGAAGGCTCATATAGGTAAATGTATATATCATCGTTTAAAGTAGGCGCATTTCTGTCGTACCCAAGTATGAAAAGAATACTCGCTTATTCATCAAATTACCTTCAAAGCAACAACACCAACTCGAATATTTTAAAAATAGTCCAGTTGGTGTTGTTGTAATTTGATGAATAAGCGAGTATTCTTTTCATACTTGGGTACGACAGAAATGCGCCTAGTGTAAAACTGCGTAAGTGAAATTTTTGCCAAAAATGAGATTTCCCTAAAAACTCATTCCTGGGGTCCGACCAATTCATATAAGGATTTTGACGCGTTGTCCTAATGTTAGGTGTATGTTAAGGTGTAGGCGATCTGAAACATATTTTTTTCCTATAAAGTTAGGTTACAACGCAACCGATGGATCTACGCTTAATGCTAGGGTAGGAGGAAAAGTATATTCAGCCTACGTGGCACTAAGAACTCATATCGATTACGTGATCACTGCAGTTTCTTTCAGGCCGAGGTAACAGCGATACAGAAGGCGGTTGAGTTCTTGAAAGTAAGGAAAAGCGAATGTAAAGACATTTACATCTTCTAAGACAGTCACACTGCACCAAAAAGGCTTGAGACTGTCATATGTAAATCCAGGAACGTGGAAAACTGCCGCACATCTCTAAATGAGACGACTGAGCAGTTTGCCATTTACCTTGTCTGGCTGTCTCGACATTTTAAATACAGGGAAACGATATATGAGAGAAACTTGCAAGAGAGGACACATCCGCACACTTTCATTGTCGTGGAAGGGTATGCCGCTCACTACCAGCTAGCTCACACTAAAGGAGTTGTACTTGAAAGAAGCAGGTCGGAGTACCTACTTGCAACTATACTAAGCTCTTTTAGTATAACTGGAAGGCCAGACGAAAAAGAATCTACTCGCACTTGCGCGGAAGGTCCGAGCTAGCAATAATAACAATGCTAGTAGCAAGCCTTATAATGATTGGGAAGCATGCAGAAAGTTTGAATGCTCCATATAACGATTACTGCAGGGCTTGTGCGGATGAAGAAGAATCTGAAACAGTAAAATACTTGCTTTGTTATTGAGCAGCACTAGTAAAGTGGCGACTGAAGCATTTAGGAGTCTACAAATTTAGAGACCTCGGTGATTTAGCTACAATGGAATTTAGGAAAATGCCAAGATTTGTGGAATTTACACCTTGGTTCGAGTAGAGGGGTCTTCGGATCAACGTTGCGTCACAATCAGGGTTCTAAGAGAATGCACTTATATGCGAATGAAATCAGTTGAAGTCAAATTCAATGACTCCAATTTCGAATGCACTCATTGACTATCTTTTTGACTAAAGAATAAAAAAAAAGAAGTCTGAAGCCTTTTTGAAGTCACGACTTTGAAGTCATTTAGAGAAGTCACTTACTGACTTAATTTTTTGAGTGAAGTCACTAACTATTTGCAATAAAATTTATACAAACTACTTATAATGATCCATAGTAACAACTTTACTTCAAAATCATATGCATTATTAACAAAATATAAACAAAGGGAACCAGGGCCGTGGAGAGGGGGGGGGGGCAGCCAGGGCAATCGCCCTGGGGCCCGGAAGGTTTTTGGGGGCCCGGAAAGGCAAAGCAGTATTGACAGTACTCGAACTAGGATTTCATAGATACATACATATGTAGGTATTTTGTTGCTACAAAAAATTGTTTTAAAATTGAAGTGTTTAACTTAACCAAATCACCAAACTAAAATTATAAGCATCCAATCAAATATTTACCTTGTTTATACATGGGCAAATCCTAGAAAAGTGAGTTGAAATTGAGGAAAATCGACTTTGATTTAGAGTTTCCAAAGTACCGCAATTGGTAAGGTGGCGAACCAAGCTTCTCAGAAATATTTACTTTTTAAATGAAAAATGTTGGTAAACCTGTTTAAATTGATTTCAAAGAGTTGAGGTATACAAAATTTAAAAAATTATTAAAAACAATACCATTATCTATCTACTATTATTTCCATGATTTTATAGTTAGATACTAGAGTTATTACCAGGAACAAGTGCAAGAAGGATTAAATAAATAAACTGACATTGCGATTAAATTTAGTTTTTTGTGGAAGTATCAGGATCTGTCGGACGAAGAGCTCAGAGAAAAGGCAACGGCATTCTGCACGATTTATGGCAAAGTTATTTCTACGGATCTAATAGATGAAATCATTTATCTCAAAGCCATCCACTTAACAAATTTGGGATGTGATTCGCTGCCACCATTACAACTTCTGAACAAACTTCATAACTTGAAGATGGAAGTATTATTTCCTAACATCTGCATAGCATTAAGAATATTTTGCACACTACCAGTCAGTGTGGCTGAAGGGGAGCGTTCTTTCAGTCTATTGTCTCGCGTGAAAAATTTTTTGCGTTCTACTATGATGCCAAAATAGCTTGACAAGCCTTGGAACATTGGCATTGGCGTCCAGCCTTGCTCGCAGCATTAGTTTTGACTCAGTAATTTCCATATTCGCAGACCAAAAAGCAGGGAAGGTTTTCTTTGGATGATTCAAGCTCTTAAAATTTATTTAAAAAAGTTAATGTAAGCAAATCAAACAATGAGATCTAACATTTCATTTATGTATATATTGGGGTCTATACACAGTGCGTCTGACTCGCGAATCATCTGTGTACGTGTTGACTCGCTGTCATTCTGGGCTCACTTGCGTCATTCATTTGTGAATAGTTTTCATTGCAGAAGGTTCGAAATGAATATCTCAGACGACCTGTACTTCGATGAATTCAAGTAAAAAAAATTTTATCTTCCTGAATATCGAACTTATTGGCAAACATTTTTGAAAATAAAATATATTTTTTCTTTTCGTTATTTATTTTTTAAACGGTTTGGAAATTAACTGACAAAATTTGACAGGCGAGTCACAGCAAAATATCAAACTAATTTTGATTTTCTTGAGTCATGCCAGAGTCATGTCGGTGTAACTACTACATGCGCATTTTCACTAATACACCTAAACTGACTCTTGAATCAGACGCATCGTGCATAGACCCTATATGTAAGTGTTCTAGTAAATCTTATTTTATATGAAATGTGAATTGAAAAATTTTTGTATGTTATTTTTTTACTAGATTGAATTTATTTTTTAGGGGGGCCCGTAAACGCGAACTGTCAGGGGCCCGGCTCGGCTCTTTGCGGGCCTGAAGGGAACTTATAGTGAATTATTGATTTTTAAAATCAGCAGCGAGAAATTGCAACGATAAAGATATGAGTGTGCATCGAGACGGTTCAAAAATAATGCTTTTTATGCATGCACTTTTCCATTAGATGATGTTTAGCGGTGCATTGGCTAATACAGTAAAAACATTGCAGCGACAAACAATTATTATTAGGGCAACAGAAGATATGCAAATGCATATTTTTCTGTTGCAGTCCTATTTACATATGATAAATATATGTCGGCGTTTTAGCTCAAGACGAAGAGAATAAGCCTAACTTGTTAGGGCATATTTTCGCATATTTAGGTCAAAAGGCTTATTTTTGCATATCTTGACTTATTTGCATATTTTTGGCATATTTTGCTATAAATTTTTTTTTCTGTTTTTAAAAATTCGATTTCTACATTTTGCCACAATTTTATTCCAACTGTGAAAACTAAGCGCTATAAACTGCCATGGTATAATTCAGAATTGAAAAAAATTAAAAATCTTAGGAATAAATTCTATAAGAAATATCGCACCCATGGTTCTAACGTCTTTTTAGATAAATACAGATTTTACATAAAAAAATTCAACTGCTTAAACAAATTTCTTTATAGGAATTATATTCTTTGTACCGAAGTAAATATAAAAGCTAATCCAAAGTCATTCTGGTACTTTGTCAAATCTAAGAAAAATAGTTCTAGTATTCCATCGGCAGTATTTTTAAATGATCAATTTGCTTATACGCCATCTGATGTCGCAAATTTATTCGCCGTGTTTTTCAGCTCCAATTTCGATGTTGATAATGGTTCTGGTTTCTCTAATACTAATTCTATTAGTAATACGTCACTTAATTTCGGCAGCCTACAACTTACGTCCGACGATATTTCCGCTGCCCTGTTAAAGCTAAAATCTTCTACGAAATCAGATAATGACGGGATTTGTGCTGACTTTTTAAAGAAATGCTCTGCGCTTATATTGCCGCTGAAAATTATTTTTAATCTTTCCTTGGCTTCTGGTGTCTTTTGTGATGAGTGGAAACTCACCACCATTACTCCAATCCACAAAAGTGGAAATAAAAATAATGTATCTAATTATAGGCCTATATCAAAACTTTCAACGGTCTCAAAACTTTTCGAATCCGTTGTGAAAGATAAAATTTATTTTGCAACTAAATGCTTAATTTCGCCTAATCAGCATGGTTTTGTCCCAAATCGGTCTACAACAACCAATCTGGCTGTTTTTAGTCAGTATTGCCTCTCAGCTCTTTCAAAAGGTTTTCAAGTTGACTGCATTTACACTGATTTTTCCAAGGCATTCGATAAAGTATCGCATAGCTTACTCCTCAGTAAGCTAGTTGCTTTGGGTTTTCACTCAGTGTTTCTTAAGTGGATAAAATCGTATTTATTTATGAGACGGTGTGTTGAATCTTGCAATGGTTACAACTCAAATTGCTTTATGGCGTCCTCTGGTGTTCCTCAAGGGAGTATACTTGGACCCCTACTCTTCCTACTTTTCATAAATGATGTTAGTGAACAAATTACTAATTCTAAATTTTTGCTTTATGCTGATGATCTTAAGATTTTCTCGGCGGTTAGATGCTCAGAGGATGTAAATCGACTCCAATCAGACGTTGACAACTTATTTAAGTGGTGCCAAAACTCGCGTTTATTGTTAAATATTAATAAATGTCATCACGTATCGTTTTCTAAAAGTAGGAACACTTTCCCATCTTCTTATATGATTAATCGAAATGCACTTAAAAAAGTTGATGAAATCAAGGACCTTGGTGTCAAATTTAGGTCAAATTTTTCTTTTAATTGTCATGTCAATCATATTATTTCAAAATCCTATTCGGCGCTAGGTTTTCTTAGGCGACAGTGCTCGAAGTTTTCTGATCCCTATACTCATAAACTTTTATATACGTCTTTTGTGCGTTCTAATTTAGAATACGCTGTTTTTATCTGGAGGCCATATCATATTAACTTAATTAATAGAATTGAAAGAGTTCAAAAAGTATTTATTAAATTCTGCTTACGTTCTCTGAATTTCACGCAGCCCCTGCCGTCTTATAAGTCACGTCTGCTTTTAATAGACCTAAAATCATTGGAATCGAGGAGATCTGTGCTATCGCTTACGTTCGTGTTTAATATTTTGAATGGTGTTATCGATTGTCCTGTTCTGCTATCACAGATAAGTTTTAATGTCCCGCAAAGGTCTTTGCGCAGCGCCAGGCCTTTCTATGGGGAATTCTGCAAAACAGAATATGCGAGTAATGCTCCTATTGAAAGAGCATTAGCTGAATTCAATGAAATCTCGGGTTCTATCTCTCTTGACTTTTCTTCCTCGAAAATTATGTTTACCAACTATCTGAATTCAATATTCTAGTTTTAAGTTTAAGCTTGTTTTTCTTATTTAATTAAATACAATATTTCTTTGCTGTTAGTCTGTAAGTATCGACTTGATGCATATGACTTGAATGAAATAAATAAATAAATAAATAAATAAATAAATTCATATTTTTCCTTCTCGCTCGTAAAATTGTTCTTATTTACATTTTTTACTCTGGCAACTTTGATTTGTATATACGTATACTATTTGCCATTCCTCTTTGTCTGACAAGTTCAAGGCGAATTTAATAATTTTCGCAATGCAAAGGCAGATATACCAGGTAGGCGCAGAGTCGAATTCAGAAAATCCATATGTATTTTGTTGTTGTAATTGGTAGAGTGTAATGTCAAAATTATATTTCGCCGTGGTTAAAATCTGAATTCGCTTGGGACTCGCTCCTTCCTATTGGCCATGATTACAATTCGCTTGGATTTTGACATTACACTTTACCTTTGGAAATAAAAAAAAGTAGTTTCTGAATTCGCCCATGCGCCTACCTCTAAATTAGTGTACCATGCGCAATGCTTCATTCAAATGTGCTACACGAATCAGCTGTGTATCTACATATATAGGCGTATGTCAGACGGTCAATATATATTGATGAAATCCGTGGATCGCGATTCATATTGACAGTGTGGTATCGAGTATTGATGGATCGCGATTCTGGATCGCAAAATGTTTAGAGCCTATACACACTTGCGACTAAATCGATTTAGTCGGGCCGGATGTAGTGTGAATACGTAGAGGCGGTGCCACGCCCATTTTCCAAAATTTTTCTATTTTTAATTTCCGGTCTATTGTGGAACTCATGCCACAAACTTTCAATGAGTTATCTTTATATTTGACAAAGATATCGCTTAAAATGTTTTTATTGGGCCACTTCATAATACACATATATAAAAGTGGGCGTTGTCGTCGACCGATTTTGGCAATTTTTCGTCCAAACATTTGCCTAAGTAAGTATATCACGCGTACCAAATCTCATCGATATACCTTCACTCGTTTCTGAGTTATGACTCATAAAACTTTCAATGTTTGACCCTTAATAAGTGGGCGTGGCACCGCCCATTTTCCAAAATTTCATCAAATTTATTCATAGGGGCCTGAGCTCAACACGTGGGTAAAATTTCATCGCTCCAGCTATATTAGTGACTGAGATACCAAATTTCCGATTTTTTCTATACAGGAAAAGTGGGCGTGGTCATGGTCCGATTTCTCCCATTTTCAATACCAACCGTCCCAGTCTCGATACCAACTTGCATTTCAAATTTCATCAAAATGTCTCAATTTTTGCGCGAGTTAGAGTGTTTACAGACCGACGGACGGACGGACGGACAGACGGACGGACGGACGGACATGGCTCAATCGATTTCTCTTTTCACCCTGATAATTTTGATATATATAAGTCTATATCTATCTCGATTATTTTATGGTGTTACAATCCACCGTTATGTGATTAAAACTATAATACACTGTGTACTAGTACAGCTGAGTATAAATACTGGGTTTACGATTCTGAAAAATATATCTTCTCAACTTTCTCAAACAAACAACCAGTCGTCAATGTTTGAACGCTACACGTGACTGAAATTCTTGCTTTTAAATACGCCCCGATAACTTCAGTTGACGTGGAAAGATCTTTTTCTACGTTTAAAAACTTTTACCGCGACAATCGACATAGTTTCCTATTTGAAAATGTATCACAAAATTTTGTAGTTTACAGCAATAGCAATTTGAATAAATAAGTATGCAAGTTTTGCACTGGAATTTTGATTGCCATCAACACATTAAAATTTAAAATTCATGCACATAAATATGTATATATATGTATGTACTTATATATATTTTCGTATGTAAAAATATATTTTTCTGTTGGTAACGAAGATGTGTTTCGCAAATGTGAATTTTTTTATTTCGTCTTTTGTACCTATAAAATGTACCTTTAATAAAAATAATTTTCTGTTACAAAAAGTATTGTAATTTAATAAAATATGAATTTTTGATTTCGCTTTTGTACCTATTTCAATTTTATTTAAAACTAATTTTTGATATTTGTCCGGGCCAGGGTTTGAACCTGGAACCTCTTGCATGAAAAGTGAGCACACAACCTACTATGCCGTAGATATGTATATCTTTTTATTAAGTATATAACAAAAATTTTAAGGACATATTTTCAGTGCTTAAACCAAGTTTTAAGAGCATATATTTAGCGCTTAAATCATATTTTTAAGGACATATTTTTAGCGCTAAAAACGAATTTTTTAGGGCATATTTTCTGTTGCCCTAATTATTATTAATTATTTGTACAATATATTTTACAGTTTAATAAATATTGTTTTATTAAAAATAGTTTGTGATCATGTCCCGTGTGCTACAGGTAAATTGGCTTCAAATGACTCCAACTGACTCTAACTGACTTCAATTGACTTTAGTGAGACTTTTTATTCAATGAATGCAATTCATGAATAACCAAACAATGACTGAAAAAAGAATTCGCAGTCAAAAATTAAATGAAGTCTGAATGGTGAATTCATTTTTTATTTAAGTCCCAGTCAAAGAATTTAAAAAATGGCTGCAATCATTTTATGCTAAATCTAGTGAATAATTATTCGCTAAAGAATGCATTATTTTACATCTCTGGTCACAATGGGACCTTCGCGGCCTAAGTGTGTTAAGTGGCACTTGCAGCCACTGCAATCTTATCTAACCTAACTTAACCTAACCTACGTTACATTTTTCTCAGTTACCCCAAAAAAATGATTTTAGCATGTGGTGTGTCACTGTAAGTTGCTCGTAAGCTACATCAACAACCAACAATTTACTGCATGCATGTCTGATTTGCACCTACTGATATTTGTTACAAACTTCTGCATATAGAAGATTTTTTGGAATGACAGAAGCACTGACAATATCTTTAAAGCACTGAAGTTTTAACAAACACTGTTAGCGAACAGTTTTAGAAGCACTGTGTGTGTGTGGCTTGTAATAAAATCAAGCAAACAACACTTATAGGTGGTAGGAGAAGATACCCTGCAAAAAATGCGATTAATCCGGGACGTGTCCGGGATCAATCGCAAGGGAGCATGCGACTAATACAATTTTACATCCCTTTATATGGAGTGAATTGATCGCATTTGTTCGAGCATGTCCTATGAAGAGACTAATTGTTCAACTTGTATACCCGAACGGGTACCAATGTAGATTAATCGCTTTCATCCCGAACGGGTACAAATGTAGATCAATCGCTTTCATCCCGAACGGGTACAAATGTAGATCAATCGCTCACATCCCGCATGGGTACAAATGTAGATTAATCGCTTTCATCCCCAACGAGTACAAATGTAGATCAATCGCTTTCAGCACGAACAGGTACAAATGTAGATTTTTCAAAGTTGTTAGCCAAGGCAATTTTTAATAACAATCTTTAAAAAATTGGAAATGTTCATACATATTTAAATAAAGATTATATAATGTTTTACTTTTGTAAAAAAAATCTCAATGAGTCAAGTTTTCTCAAGTGGGCCACCTAAAATCGATTTTTCGATATTGTATGGTTTATGGATAAATTTTGAAAGCTAACAAACATTGTAATATGATCGCAAAAGCGATTTTGCTAGTTTTGATTTTTCAGCGAGTTATTCGCGGTCAAAGTTTTTTTTAACGGTTTTTAATTGACTTTTGCAAATTTTTTTGATTTAATACGGTTGGGTCATCTAATCGGGTTATTCGTCCCTAAAATGTCCCTTTGTCTCACCTGAAAAAAATTTTATTTTTGTGTTTTTTGGGTATCATTGCATTCAAAAATATTTTGCGCTAAAGTTACAAGCGATAACCACAAACTATACCCTGTTCGAAAGACAATGAAAATACGCTTCCAAAGACATACAACTTGCGGTGGTAGAGCAAAAACTTGGTGAACTATAGCTCGTCAAAATAAAAAATTTCTTAATTTTTTGCGATCGAAAGCAAAAACTTTGGTTTTAAAAGTAGATTTTTTATAAGCATTTGTAAAAATCAGGAAAGTTTTATTTTTCCAAAAATTAGCCTATTAAATTGCAAACATTTTAAGCCTAATATTACTAGGATCTGTTGAATACTTTTTTTTTTGGTAATTTTTTTGAGGTGAAACAAAAGGATATTTTGTAAACGAAAAACTTGGTTAATTGAATCGACCACGTTAAAGCGAAAAAAATTTGTAAAAGTCCGCCCTTAAATTTGAAGCTTGTGGTATCGGAACAATTTTTTTTTTTTTTTTATCACGCGAAATACCGCGGAAATAGTTTTTTTATTGTAACTGTGTTTTCTTACATCCGATTTTTAAAATTGATATGTAATTATTTTAGTCTTGTGGTGCTCTATATTTCCCCCGTTAACGTGCTTTTGAGCTGTAAAGTGGAAAAAAAAACAAAAATATAAAAAAAAAATGATTTTAACCCTCAACCGGCCTTCACTAAAAATGTTGTAACTTTTTTTTTGGTACTGAGTTACCAAAATTTCTTTTCAGCAAAATGAAGCCTGATATTAAGCGCATAGACTGCTGATTGGTATTTTTTCCTAAACATATGAGAACGTGGAAAAAAACGGGAAAAAGCGCGATTACTTTCAAAAAATTAACTTTTGAGTTATGCCACTTTTGAAATTTCAAAAACTGACCACTACATCTTGTTGCTAAATAAGTTTCCTAAATAATGCCGAAAAATCAATAGAATCGAAGCATTGGTTACCGAGTTATTCAAAAAAATTAAAAACCGTTAAGAAAACTTTGACCGCGAATAACTCGATGAAAAATCAAAACTAGCAAAATCGCTTTTGCGATCATATTACAATGTTTGTTAGCTTTCAAAATTTATCCATAAACCATACAATATCGAAAAATCGATTTTAGGTGGCCCACTTGAGAAAACTTGACTCAATAAATAGTAAATAAAAAAATTGTAAGTTTTGAGTATGCATTATATGAGCGTAATGTAAAGGATTTTTTCATAGGATATTTTAGGCAACATTTTGTTAAAATTATTATTAATCTTGGTTATTAAAAGAAAGAGTGTTCAATTCATTTTACCGGTTGTTCTGCAATTTTTTAAATACATTGCATATTTTTGTAAAATTTCTACATTTAAGGAATCGAGATTTTTACCCGTTCGGAATGAAAGTGATTAATCTACATTTATACCCGTTCGGGATGGAAGCGATTAATCTACATTTATACCCGTTCGGAAACAATTGGTCTACAATTAGTCTACATTTATACCCGTACGGGAACAATCGGGGACTAATTGTTGACCGATTGTTCTCGAAAGAGATCAATCCGGGACAAATCTCTTTCGGGATTAATCGCACATTTTTTTGCAGGGTATATACGTACTAGACATATACGCCGCCGATTGACGCCGCCGCCGCCGCGCCGATTACCTTCATACCCGTATGGAGCGAGATGTGTACATATTTTCCTAGTTTTGCTAACTGCAAAAGTTCTTCAAAATTAAAAAAAAAAAAAAAGGAACCAATCGACGTGTTTTGACCTCAGGAACACGAACCTGAATGCGGAAATGTTTTATTTTTTGCCCGTTAAAAGTTATTAACAAAAACTTTGGCTGTTCCCTACTTTATTAGCCTCAGTCCTAAAGAATTTAATGGCGTTTTCTTTTCTACGAAAAAATGTTGCCCTTCTATATCCCAATTATCGAATTACGTATCCTGACTTTCTATAAAATGGCTGAATTTGTAGATAAGGGTGCCCTCTTACTTAGTAGTTAGAGGTCAATATTTGGTGAAAGGACCAGACAAACTTACAAAATGGCTAAGAAAATCAAACAGGGCAACATTATTTCGAGAAAATAAAACGCCATAAGCTACTGGAAAATTTTCAATTGTAACTTTCTGAACTTAAACGGGAAAAGGTGTAGACAAATACCATTATAAATGGATTAGTGAAACATTATATTTATTTTTATTAGATATTACCCCCTGAACGTTCTCTGTGAATTTCGTTGAAAATTTTCCAGTAGCTTAAATTCTTTGGGACTGAGGCTAGTAAAGTAAGGAACAGCCATGGCTTACATAATTTTTTCTCAGATACGGAACTTTTCTGGGATCTCTTCCATTTAGTCCTACTTCTCGAGGTCTGTTGCTAATTGTTCTACTCAAAATTGAATAATTTAAACCCTCCTTGATATCATTAGATGGCGATTTATGTATGAAAATGATCCCAAACATGCCTCCAGAATCGAAAACTCATGGTTTGAACGTAAGAAAGTTGCTGTTTTGAGTAGCCCTCACAGTCGTCGAACCTCAGCCCTATAGGGATTATTAAAGAACACGATGGGGGATCAAAAATGGAAAAATAAGCAAGAGTTATGGAAAAAAAAATAAAGAAGCTTGGTACTTAATACCAGTTACAAATTGCGCTGATTTGGTCAACCCTATGCCACGAAGAAGTAAGGAAGTTATAAAAAATAAAGGAGCTTCAACTAAACTTTAGTTTAAATCTAGCTGCAGCAGTAATATTGTAGTTTATTTGAAAAAAAAAACAATCGAATTTAAAGTTTGTCCCTATTATTATTATTTCCAACTTAAATTATACATTTCATTATTTTTATTCATAAAAATTAAATTATTATACAAAACTACCCCAGAGTCATTGAAGCATGTCCTCTCCGTGCAAGCATCAATATATGGTAATTATTATTTGGTCTTAAAATGAAATAAATGGAGAATTGCAAAATTTTGTCCCTATTATTTTTTCCAACACTGTATATATGTACATTAGATAAGGTTGGTTCCCATACGAAAAAAAAAAGTTGTGAAAGTCCGCTCCTAAATTTGAGGCTTATGTTGAGAGGGTTAAGGGACACAAAAAAAATTTTTTTTTTGATCCCGCGAAATTCCACCGAAATCGTTTTTTTATTGTAACTTTGTTATTCTTATCCGATTTTTAAAATTGATACGTCATTATTTTCGTATTTTGCAGCTCTACACTTCCTTCTAACACTCTTTTGAGCTCTGAAGTCGCTTTCACATAGTTGGGTCAGCTAACTTATTTGTATGTCCATGAATTATCCTCTTTGTTTTGCCAAATGAAAGTGCTTCAAAATTCATGACAATGTTGCCTTTAAAGGGTTTTACTAAATTAATAAACAAAGAAGTTACGTCACTACGAATATTTAACGTAGCTATTATTTAATTTATTTTTTTAAGCAATTCAATATATGTAAAGTTGTAAAAGTCCGACCCCAAATTTGAAACTTATATTGAGAGTATTAAGGGACAAAAAAAAATTTTTTTCTGATCCCGCGAAATTCCGCCGAAATGGTTTTTTTCTTGTAACTTTGTTATTTAACATCCGATTTTTTAAATTGATACGTCATTATTTTCGTATTTCGAATCTCTATACTTTCTTCTAATGTCCTTTTGCACTCTGAAGTCAAATAACAAAGTTACAATAAAAAAAACTATTTCGGCGGTATTTCGCGGGATCAGAAAAAAAAAATAAAATTTTTTTCTTTAATCCTCTCAATACAAGCTTCAAATTTAGGGTCGGACTTTTACAACTTTACATATACTAACTTTCTTAAAAAAATTAGTTAAATAATGTCTTTATTTTATATTTTAGTTTATGTAACAATTGTTTTTTGCTGTTAATAAAAAAGTTTCAGCAATTTATGGTGGAAATTAGTTTATTTATTCCATTCAGCCAGCGCTATTAAGGTAACTAAATAAAATTAAGATTTGAATAAGGATTGTGATTTGTAGATTTGGGGTAGGCGCGCCGGCGCGAAAAAGCACGCCGGCGTCGCCGCCGCCGCCGAAATTTTTTTGGAATGGCGCCGCCGCCGCCGGAATCACTGTCGGCGTATATGTCTAATACGTATACACATAAGTAGGTCACATCAAATATACGCATTACAAATTTAAGCGCAATTGACAAAAAAAAATGTCAAAGAAAAAAAAAACAAAAACAATAAATAAATGATGACAGCAACAAACAGCTGTTGCTGCCCCTACTGCTGCAGCTGTTGCTACAACGCCTAATTGAATGAACTGTTGCTTGCTGTCAACACCACCACCAAACGCTACTTTTTGCCGTCGTGCTGTTGCAGGATTTCATTGCAAAAAAAAAAAATAATAAAAACAAAAACAAAAACAACGCAGTAGGTACTACACTCAGCGAGCCATTGGCAATAAACGGAGGGTATTTTTACAAGCATTTACTCAACCATTAAATTGTGACACTGCAATAATATTGCACTTAAGCATGCGCTTGTCGACGACGCAAAGTGTACAAGTGCAGTGGTAGTAAACAAAAATACATAGGTACAAATACATACATATATACCCCGCAAAAAAGTTTTACTTATTGTTGACAAATCAGGTCTAAAAAAGAGTACGCTGGCAGCGCTGCTTCTGTTATGCACTCACCCCATCTACTCCTAAGGCTGCGAACAGAGTGGGCGCTGAAAGCCGAGCTGAGATTGTCAATGCGATAAAGATTGTCAGTGCGATAAAACTGGTTACATACAAGTCAATACAAATAAGCTTGTACATAACACAGTGAATGCCGACAAGAGCAGAGAGCAAAGCCGATGAGTGCGAGAAAAACCGTTTCAAAGCGTTTTGCGCGCTTGTTTGCATTGTTGATGTTTACTTTTTAGCGTGAAATCGTGTTTTTTAATGGTTTATTTTAAAGGAATTTAGCTGGATATTTTCTTAAATCATTATATAAATGACGAAATTCACCAAATTGATATATTTTTAGTGTAATTGGATGTTTTCCAAATTCTTTTGTGATAATAATTGCATTAACCACACTAGGAGAAGCAAAATACTCTTCATCAGATGAATCCATTACCGTGTACAGCAATTTTATAAACACAAATGAAAAATAAGACTAATACCATGTCTCCACATAACGTGTTTCGCTCTTTTTTTCTGCATTTTCTCTCTCAATCTTGTTTCGACACGGAAACCAGTGCCGAAACTCGCCAATTTCCATACAAATTTCTGAGAGCGAGTGAAGATTGAAACACTGTTTCATTCTGAATCATTTTGCCAACCTCGATGATATCGATGTCTTCTCTAATTTTGTATCGAAAATCTATCGAAATCTCACACAGACCAAAACAAAGACGCAGAAATAAGCAAACATACAAACATTTAAGAAGAACAAGAAAGAGAAATGTCAAACTGAATCACGATTAGCCACGTGGAGAGATGTGAGCCAGACGTTTTGCTACATGTTTCTTAGGTGAATCAAGTTATGTGGATACGGGCTTTAAATCACATAAAGGCAAAACACATGGAATAAACAGAATTTCAGCGCTGATTCTCGCATTCACTGTGTTATAGACAAATTTTCTTCTCGCATGAAAATAAGCGTCAATAAGCTCGGCTCGGCTCCGCTCGGAATCAGCGCCCACTCTGTTCGCACCCTAACTTTCTAACACTTATCTAGGCCTTACTTCGCATGGCGGATAAGCCTTTGGAATAAGCTGTGCTATCAGCAGTACTTATGGCCTGATGACATCAACACAGGAAAATCAGCCTTATTTTAAGGCTTACGCCATACAAATTTGCCACCCTTATAATTTTCAGGCCTTATTTCGGAAGCCTTTAATTCTGCTGTTTTAATTCTTAAATAAGGCTTAGATTTTTTGCTGGGTATGTACATATGTTTGCATGTATAGCTGAGTGTTTTCATGCGTGTGCATGCAAGTTCACGCTCTCATGCTAAATAAATTACTACGCACATCAACCAACCATGGCGCGATGTTGATGAAAGCCAACGACCTAGACGGCGTCAAATTGCCCTGAAGTCATGCCAACGCCACTAAACATACGCGCCAACATACCTCTAAGAACTATTTCACTTCGCACTTGCTGCCACTCTGCGCTCTGTTTTTTTTTTGTTATTTTTCATTAAACGCTTTGTAAGCTGGCAAAATTCTACTCATGTATTAAAGTGTCAGCGAAATGACACTCAACTCATGTGCGCTGCAATGCAATGTTAAGTATGAGTGGGTGGGTGGGTGTTGGTGTGGTTGTGTGTGTTGGTGTAGTTGTGCGTAAAATTGCATGCGTGTAATGCCAAAATTCCCCATTTAGGTAAGTGCTAAGTATGTGTGAATGGCATGTAAGCGTTGGTGCAAGTAAAATTAATAAATATGCTTGTTTTTGTTTGTGTTTTTTCATGTAGATGATTTTTTGTTTTTGGTTTGGTAAAGATATGAATTTAGGTATACAAACATAGGCAAATATGTATGTATGCACATCTTTTGGTAAGTACACTTTGTTGTTGAAATTTACTGTGCTCGTAATTTAGGCGAAAAGCTAAAAACAAAAGCAAAATCGCTCAAGGTTTACGATGTTGACTTATATATACTTATATTACATATGTATGTATGTACTTATATGAACATTATAAAATAACTGAAAACATAGTAGTTAAATTAAAAAAAAAAATTGTCGCAAAACATGTTTATACGTACATGCATTGGGTTTAAAACATGTTAATTGCTTTGTAAACAATGCTTAATTAACGATTAGCAAGCACAATAAAGGTATAGCAATACATAGATGAAACGAAAAGTTTTAGCAAGCATTTTACTTTTACCTTGACACAAGTGCCAAAAAAACTAAAAAAAAATTAAAGCGTGAATAACGAGTATTCATGAACATTGATGTGTAAACAGTTTCGAAATCGGATATTTATTCCCTTTTCCTTATTCCTTTTTTCCTGGTTTTCTATGGATTAAAATGCGACTATCGTTTTTGTAATTTTTTGTTGTCATTGTGACTGCTACTATTTTGTTGTTTTTGTTTGTTTTGGTTTTTGGGTTTTAAATTTTGATTTTTTATTTTCTTTTGTTTTGTATTACCCAGAAACATGCAAGATAATCCGGGTCCTCGTTTTGACCCTTATCTCGGGACCCGGTCTGGGAATCATAAAGAGTAGAGCTCCATGTAGAAGCCCTGCTCAAAACCTTTCATTTAATACCAATATTGCTCAGAAACATGCAAGATAATCCGGGTCCCCATTTTGACCCATATCTCCGGACCCGACCTAGGAACCATAAAGAATAGAGCTCCATGTAGAAGGCCTGCTCAAAATCTTTAATTTGATACCAATATTGCTCAGAAACATGCAAGAATATCCGGGTCCCCGTTTTGACCCATATCTCCGAACCCGACCTAGGAACCATAAAGAATAGAGCTCCATGTAGAAGGCCTCCTCAAAACTTTTCATTTTATACCAATATTGCTTAGAAACATGCAAGAATATCCGGGTCCCCGTTTTGACCCATATCTCCGAACCCGACCTAGGAACCATAAAGAATAGAGCTCCATGTAGAAGGCCTGCTCAAAACCTTTCATTTGATACCAATATTGCTCAGAAACATGCAAGAATATCCGAGTCCCCGTTTTGACCCATATCTGCAGACCCGACCTAGAAACCACAAAGAATAGAGCTCCATGTAGAAGGCCTGCTCAAAACCTTTCATTTGATACCAATATTGCTCAGAAACATGCAAGAATATCCGAGTCCCCGTTTTGACCCATATCTCCGGACCCGACCTAGGAACCATAAAGAATAGAGCTCCATGTAGGAGGCCTGCTCAAAACCTTTCATTAGATACCAATGTTGCTCAGAAACATGCAAGAATATCCGGGTCCCCGTTTTGACCCATATCTCCGGACCCGACCTAGGAACCATAAAGAATAGAGCTCCATGTAGAAGGCCTGCTCAAAACCTTTCATTTGATACCAATATTGCTCAGAAAATTAGAGAGGTATGCATATCCATACATTTGCGTACATGTTCAAACAGGTTGGTCCCTTTTATTTTGCCTATTTGTCGCATTGTTGCAGAAAACAACAACAACAGCAACTTCGCTTCGCTTCGCATTTGCACGGCTATGCATGCAAGCATTTGTAAGTACATGTCTATCTACCTACCTACCACTGACAATGCCAAGCGATTCACACGGACACAGCAGCGCACTAACACAAAGGTCATTTACGGTTTACGCGTAAACTTTTGAAATTACTCGTAGCTACAGCAAAGATGTTTACACATCAATTATATGTAGATATACATAAAGCCAGAGCTCTACAAGCCGTGTGTGCATTTACATACGTTAAAAGTATAAGAAGAACTAGTAAACCCAGCCACGCGATGCTGTGGCTTTCAATTACACTGTGCGACAATTTGAGTGTGGAAGACCACTTATTGCCACATTTAGAAATTTTTTTGATTGCCATTTTAAATTTGACTTCCTCTTAAAAATGGCAGAATATAGTTCGGCTTTAAGCCCATTGATTCGTATTAATAAAATATAAAATGAATCATATATATAATTACTGGTTATTTTTATTTTACGTGGACCTAGATTTTGTATACAAAGATTTTATCGGAGAAGTCTCATGGTGAAGTTTTAATGCGAATAATTTTCTATAATATTTTAACCTTATAGCGACCTCCAAAAGGTCATTTGTCGTACTCCTCTTTCTCTTCCCCTTTCCCTTTTATTTGCTCTTCCTTTTCCCTTTATCCATTTTACTTTCCGTACTCTTTCCTCTTTCGCTTCCTTTTCTTCGCCATTTTCGTCCCTTTCATTTTCCCTTCCCTTTCTTTTTATTACCCATCTACAGAAAAAAACTTTCATGACACTTAACATATAAAAATCGGACAAACTGTAGCGTAAAAATAATATTTTGAACTGGTGGCAACCCTTTTTGTAAAAATCGTAATAGATTACTAATATTCAGGCCAAGCCTTTCATATGCCCGGCAAAGCCATTTCATAAAATTTAAAAATCAAACTGTGGAGTAAAATTAAATTTTGGAACAGATGGCAACCCTCTTTGTAAAAATTATAATAAATTACTTATTTTCATGCAGGTTCCATGACACCTCAAATTTAAAAATCAAACAAACTATAGCGTAAAACTCAATTTTTGAACAGGTGGCAACCCTTTTTGTAAAAATTGTAATAAATTACTAATTATAGCTCAAGCCCTTTCATATGGTACATGAAATTTAAAAATGAAGCAAACTAAGCAGGAAAATTAAATTTTTAAACAGGTGGCAACCTTTTAAAAAAAATTAAACCTTCCTGCACATCTACAGGCCAAGCCGTTTCATATGATACCCCATTTTCGAAAATCGGTATAACGGTGTAAGAGTTATGGTGTGTACAAAAAATCGCTTAGCGTAATATATATAAAGATATCAAAACAAAGCAAATCGTAATTAAATTATTTATTTGCTGAGTTTTACAAATCTAAAACCGATGTGATACGCAAAAACTGGGTTGGCGATTTAAGTCCACCAACCATAAAAAACACATAGTACGAGTCTTAAGCTGCTTAAGTCCTTTGCTACATAGTTAGAAATAGAATCGCATAAACTAGTAAATATATATGTAGAGTCTTTTGACTGCAATGCGTTTGCATACCACAATTTCCTAATAGCCCCGTCACAATGAAATTTTGACGGAGCAGCATGCATTGACAGCTGAGTGTAATGTTTGTATTTGCATGGGGAGCGATACATCCAGCAGCACTAGCGCCATCTACCATAAAAAAGTTCCCAACTTTCAACTTTTGCTGCATGTAAGGCATAAGAAGAAGCATTTGACATATGTTCGGGGCAATGGAGCGCAGCGCTGCGAAGAGCAAGGAGCTAAAATCATTGAAAATAGCGGAGTTGGAGCTAAAATCACTTACATACATGTGGATATGTATCAGAGTTGAGCAAAATTTTTTCGAATAACGAATAATAAGTGGATGAATAATTTTTTTTTATCTTTATTTGAATAATAAATAATTTCGCTCACTGCAAAAATAATTATTCGAATAATAAATACATTTTATTTACATACATTTTTGTGATAAAATCGAAACCATGTACGTATATATGTATCTATATGTTCTTCAAATGCTCTTTTTTTCTACCGAGAATTTTTATTTCTTGGTTCGTATTAACAAAAATATAGCAAATGCTTTTACTGTGTAACCTAAATCAAACGCAAGCCGTCAATTTAACGCACGCACGCAAATTTTTCATATGCGTTGAACCGAAATTGACCTGAGTGCGTGTTCAGATAAAGAAATAGAAAAATACAGAAAATCAGAGAAAATCTTGTTATTTTGTGGAATATGTACCTAACGATATCACGATATCAAAAGCAAGTGTCAATTTTTTTTGCAAACAATCACCCACAATGCTTAATTTCAACTGTCACGCAAAACAAAAATTGGGCGTCGAATTTGCTTCTTACGCACGCCGTTAAATTTCGGTTACTCCCATACAAGTTGTATGGGCATGAGAAATTTTTGACAGTAAATTGACGGCGTGCGTTTGATTTAGGTTACACAGTTACTCAAGATTTCGGAAATTTGAGATTAATTTGTATGAACCAAATTTCAAAATGCGAGTAAAAGGTCTGAAATCTGAAGCAAAAGCAAATGCTTGGCATTTATTAATATAACCCATTATTTTAAATAGCAAATAAAGTTCCGAATAATTTATTCGTAACTAATTTATCTAAATAAAAAATTTTAAAATATATTTTTATTCGAATAATTACACTGGATCACAAAATTAAATTTTTTGTCTGTACTTTGGACGTGACTATACTATCTATATGTAAAATCGGTCGCTGATTCCGAAAATCGGGTTCATTTTTAATTCTATGGGAAGGTTTTTGAGATATCGGCAATTTACCGTTATTTGGCCAATGGGTCCATTTAATCCTGTATATCTCTTTAACACAGTGAGCCATCTTCCTTCGGGTGACACCAAACGAAAGAAAATTAAATTTCCTTTTCATGGCTGCTATAACATTTTTCTCTAACTCTTATAGTTTCTGAAATATTGACGATTCAATTTGAATTTTTTCGATTTTTTATGATTTTTTGAAGAAAAAATTGACTTTGTCAGGAAATATCTTTAAAACCAATGTCTTCACCTTCGGTTTTGCTCTTTTACGTGAAGCTCCATTCTATTGGGAAAAAGATAAGCTATCAACGAATAAAATCCATGGTAAAATGGAAAAGTTATAGGCGATCAAGTAAATACATCAAAGTCGCGCAATGCCTCTGCACGGGTATATTCTATGCATGTTATACCCGTAAATGGGCTTGTATCTACTGCGCTGCCAAAGCGCTGCTACTGCAGATGTGTAGGTATTGGTACAATATGCATAGAATATACCCGTGTAGAGGCATTGCGTGACTTGGCTGTATTTAGATGATCGCCTATAACTTTTTCATTTTACCATGGATTTTCTTCGTTGATAGCTTATTTTTTTGGCTTATTTAATGGTAAAAAATGGAGCTTCACGTAAAGGAGTAAAGCCGAAGGTGAAAACATTGGTTTTAAAGATATTGTCTGACAAAGTCAAATTTTTCTTCAAAAAATCGTAAAAAATCGAAAAAATTCAAATTGAATCGTCAATATTTCAGAAACTATAAGAGTTAGAGGAAAATGTTATAGCAGCCATGAAAAGGAAATTTAATTTTCTTTCGTTTGGTGTCACCCTAAGGAATTTAGCTCACTGTGTTAAAGAGATATACATGATTAAGTGGACCCATTGGCCAAATAACGGTAAATTGCCGATATCTCAAAAACCTTCCCATAGAATTAAAAATGAACCCGATTTTCGGAATCAGCGACCGATTTTACACATAGATAGGATGGTCGCGTTCAGAGTATTTTTTGGCTGTAGAGCAGTGTTATTTAAATAAAAAGTTATTCGAATAATGCCTAAAAGTGCAGACATTGGTGACTTATCTGTAACCTTATAAAACAGCTGATTCAACCAACCTTACGACAAGCTGTGTTACTAGTCATTGGTGCCTTATCGTAATTCTATAGCTGTATCGTTAACTTGCAGACCAATTGGATTTTGGTTAGCAACCCTAAATCCGTAAACAGCTGACACTTGTGAAAGCAGATTTAGGAAGGTAGGCGCATTGGCGAATGCAGAAACTTCTTTTTTTATTTACAAAGGTAGATTATAATATGAAAAACAAAGCGAATTCACATCATGGCCAATAGTAATGGGCGAGTCCCAAGCGAATTCAGATTTTAACAAGGAGAAATATTATTTTGACATTATAATCTACCAATTACAATGGGTGAGTTTCTAAGACAAAGCTGCTCCGCAACTGTTGAGCTCAACAGTTGGGTAGCAGTTGAGTTAAACAGCTACGTCTTAGAAACGGCTTGATGAATTTATCAGCTGTTTGGCTTTACACAACATGTTGAGCTCAAGTAGCGAACAAAATTTGTGATGGAAAAAATGGCGAAAAGTTGCCAACTGTTGAGCTGAGCGGAACTACTCAACAGTGCGTTTCTAAGACAAACACTCAACAGTTGCGGAGCAGCTTTGTCTTAGAAACTCACCCAATAACAAACTACATGGGAAATTTCTTAATTCGCCTATGCGCCTACCTTCCAAGATCTGCCTCGACAAGTGTCAGCTGTTTACAGATTTACGGCACCACTAACAGCTCACATGGATAGCGATAAAGTTTCAATAAGGTTAACGATACTGAAATACTTACAAGTCACCAATGTCTGAACCTTAAGTCTGGTAGACATGCATCCCTATTAATTTTTGTTTGTGTTATTTATTTAATTTTAATAAGTTTTTTTTCTTTTAACCGATTTAGCACATTGTAAGAGGAAAAATTTCATATGGACTCGTCATGTATTGATACATCTCGTAAGATGACAGCGAATAGTTTTTTATTATCGCATTTATTTTAAAAATCATCGTCCACCGGTCGATATACTATATATATTTTTGAATTTCCATTACAACATGAAAATTTCACTTTATATGTATCACATCCACATTTTCTCTACTAACAGTTTTTATACATTTAGTATAAACTTACTTCCTATACCAGTTTGGTAAGAAATTCCCACAAACAGCATCCCTGATCACCGCAAAAAATAAAAATTGGGAGCTAAGAGCGGAGCTAACAAAAAAATTTTGTGAGCGGAACTAACAAAAAAAAAAAACTTTCGCTCCGATGCCCTGATAGCAAAGAAACGCAAGATGATTGTGGCGATGCACCTACATGCAGCAAAATGCAACTACATCCAGCAGTTGATTGTGACGGGGCTATAAGCCCTTTAAAGGTGCACAGATTTAATTATGGATGAGGCGGAGGAGCAAATGCATATATACATACCAGTGCCGGCGCTTTTATTAGCTTCACCTGTATGCATGTATGTATGTATATATGTATCATCCCATCCTAAAAGTTGCTACGTTTAACTAAATTATTATATTTTTCAAATATTCACTTTACTTTTATTGTGTTCTCTCCTCTATTATTTCTATTCTGCTCCGGATTCGAAACATAGCATCAACATGAGATTCAGCCCAACGGCATCATATAGTGAGACATTCAACATTACATTCCATGCTTCATTGGGGCTTTTATAGTTACCTTTCTTCGAAATAGCCTCTATGAATTTCAATTCACTCACGTAAGCAAGCCAATAAGTAACAAGCTTTCTGTTTTGTTGTTGTTGTATTTGCAAATACAATGAAAACAACCGCATGTACATACATACGTATGCAAAGCAAGAACTGGTTTTGTGTTTTCGTTTGTTGAAATTCTATTTATAGCACTTATAGCACGGTTGCCGAACTTGGTAATTACCAAAATAGGTTTTTTTTTCGCTGTTGGTTTCTTGGTAACTTTCACATGTGTTTGGCTATATTTATTTTCAAGAAATTGTTTACTATTTTTTGTATACAAGAAAATATGGAAGTGATTATAGGACAATAGGAATATTTTGGAGCACTGACTGTTCATTAAGAATATGCACAGGCAAATAAAGAAGGGGATAAGTATCTCCGAATAAAAACCGAAATAGTTTTGCTTCGATACACATAGTACATATTAGTTGATATTTTTTCATTTAGGCTTCATTTTTGAGCTTTTTTTATAAGGAAAAAATGTAAGTGAAAAATTAATATTTTTGGTAGAAGTTATAAATACATATCGCTAGCTTAGAGTGCAAATTGTGTAAGTCCTTTTTTCAAACTTTGTAGGAGAGACAAAAAAAAAATAAAAAAATTCAAAATAAAAAAAAATTTTCTGTTCATATAAAAATTTTGGACTTACACAATTTTCTTCTTTTTTTGGACTTACGCAGTTTGCGTATCGCTGAATAACAACGAGTAGGAATATGACAAGTATCACAGACTTGTTTAGCGTGTCGCGTATTTGATTTTTCTAGCGTTCTACATAAAAATACACTTTTTCATAAAAATGGACTTATATACAGTTTGCACTCTAAGCTAGCGATATGTATGTACATAGATATATTTCGGAGATCACCACATCCCTTCATCAGACTTATTTTTAGTTTTATTCTTGCGTCCGCATAAAATATCCTTTAATGAAAAAAAATTAAAGAGTACGATATATGAAATCTCAAAAAAGTCAAAATAAAAATATTAGTAAAAAAACAGCGATTTTAAATATTTTTGACACACTGAGCACCTCATACTCAGCGCTCGCTAATCCAGGCTGTGCTGTAATTGGCTGTATTAACAAAATACACGCGAATGTTGTTAGTGGGTTAACGCGCCATCAGAACTTAAGTTGAATAACGTAAATAGTAAACATATTTCAAACGCAAAATAACCAGATTGTAAAGGAATTCGTAAAATGAAGTTAGCGAAAATATTTAGGCAAGTCGGGCTTTAAGGCACATACGAAGCATCCGCCACTGATACATACATACACAATGTGAGGGCGCAAATGTGCAACATATGCAGTTTTACACACCGATAGCACATTTACTACATTTGTTCACATCATTTCTTTTTTTTCTAGGTACTAAGATTTAAATTATATATACACATACGCAGAGAAAATACATAAATGGAGATACATACATATAAAGTGCTCTGATTTTGTTGGTTCTCAGTTGTTGAGTGCAAATATTCACACAAGTTAAGCTGGGTTTTATCTAGGAGGTTATAGGGTTACCAGCTTTTATTTGTACTAGCCGGACCCGTGCGCATCTTGCGCAAAAAATAACAAAACATACGTGGCGCGAGTCGGTATGGTTTGTGCTGTCACGCCCATTTTAAAAAACTTATTATTTATTTGGTTTGGTGGAACTTATGAAACTTTCAATGAGCTACCTACATATATTTTTGACAAAGATATCGCATAAAATGTTTTTATTATACCTATGTATATAGGTATGTGCTTTATATTTTTATATAATTTACATATATTTTTATGTACATACATACCTATATGTGGTCCCTGCCGACTTGGGTAATTTTTTTCCACACGTTTGCCTTGGCAACCAAATCAGTGGTCGAAGCTTAATCGATTTATCTGCTACAGTTCCTGAGTTTTGACTTATAAATCTTTGAAAATTTGCTCCCCTTGGCCCATTTTTTTAAATTTCAGCATATTTCCCCATAACGGCATAAGGTCATTACATGTATGAAATTCCATAACTCGGGCTTTATTAGTGACTTAATTATCATGTTTTACGTGTTTTTCGAAATACATCCATATGCCTTATTTTCAACCCCAACCTTCTCTGTTCCCATTAGAATCTGTTTACCAAATTTCATTAAAATATTTCTATTTTTGCGCCAGTTAGATTATGTACGACCGGCCGTTCAATCAATTTTTTTTTTTTTTCATCGTGATCGTTTTGATTTATGTAAGTCCATATCTCAATATTTTATGGTCTTACGTACAACCTTTATTTGATCAAAACTATAAATACATGTACATACATATATTGTACTACGAACAGCTGTAAATAAACACATCCCATGCTGAAAAACCCCCATTCAGTGTAAGTATGAATACACATGTGTTCGCCTAAAATAATGTGATGTTTACATACAAACATACAGCTGAAGCTTATAAAAGTGTTTTAAAATATACATGGCTATTCATCTGGGGTGACATCTACATTTGAAATTTGTATTTAACACTGCACTCTTGTTAGAAAAAATAATTTTGATGGCATAGTTTTAGGCGCAAATCTTTTAGTTTAAAACATTTTATTTTTACAAAATACTATTAGAAAAAAAGTACCACGCCCAATAAAACACCGTTTCGCATGCATAGCTAATTAATACCTTAAAACGATGCCTTACTTATTAATTTTGGTAAATTATGTGAGCAGAAAAAGGGATATTTATAAAACACCAATTAGAAATAATATATATGATTTACTCACTGCGCACAAGATTAAATCAGATTTTTTCGAATAAAAATGAACTGAAGATGGTAAAAAGAGAATTGATTGCAGAATTTTATTAAAAAAAAAAACAAACAAAAAATTACAACAACAAGAGGCTTTTATGTAAAAAGAATGCAATAAATTCGGCATAAAAATAATGTGTAAAATATTTTTAGTACGCTTCCAAGGCCTTTTTAATACGTCAACCTGAAATTTTACTCATTCGACCTCCCAGTAGGCCCAAAGATCTACAAATCATCAATACTTTCCTCATTATATTTCCTTTAGGGAAGATACTAACTTCCATGACTATGCCCCATGATTACCGCACGGCGATGGCCGCCTTCGCGGTATATCAAACAAAAGCCAGTATCCTGGTATGAAAAAAAAAATCGCATCACCTCAGAAATGGGCCTAACTAGTGGGCTGCCTCGTCATGCAATATGTAAATGTTTGGGTATCAAAGATTGTTAAGAGTTTTTCAAATCTTATAAACTCTGTGCGCGATCTTACAAAAAAAAAAACGCATTTCAAATTTACACTTTCCTTCATTCTTCGTTACCAACAGAAACTTTTTTCCCCATCAAAGCTCCGCAATCTTATTTAAAATTCACATTTAAAACGAAATGCTGCTGCTTACACTAAATAATAGACAACTTCAAAGCAGCAAACAGCTAAAAGAAAAGAAAAACTGAAAGGAAAGGAAAACAGACAAAAACTTGTCTGCCAACGTCACTTGCACTTGCACTTGCAACAAACATAAAAAAAGGAAAACAAACAAACAAACAAGAAATGCGCTCGTAAGACATCAAATTGTTGAATCAACGCGATGCTGCCATGTAAGCAATGTAAAGCTATGAGCATTGAATATTTAGTTTTAGTTTTGGTTTTTTTTTTAGTAGCAGATAACACTTGTAGACATACGTACATTGCCATTTACACTTATGTAGTTAGTTTCGTGCATAAAATATATAAAAATGCCTTTTGTTGTAAGTTTGTCAGTTGCAAGTGTGATGAAAATGTAGATTTGATGTTGCTGTACTGAAGCTTTGTAGTAATTTTCGTAGCGGCAGAGATTTTTTTCTATTCTGACTTTTCAACCTAAAATCAAAATTTATTTTATAGCGTGTTCTACTGAATGAATCTAAATACTTACTTCTTTCACATAAATTATGAGGTGGGTTTTGTCGGAGGCTGAGGTAGCGCTCAGCCTATCCAGGCTTGAATAGAAGTCCCACAATCCCCCACTGAATGAGAACACTAACTATATATAAGTGTTAAGGTTGAACACACACACACACACCCGGCCGGAGATGTTGAGAGGGCAACAGCTTTCGGTAACAAAAGAGTGAGATGGTGAGACGAGAGAAGGGAGGTTTATAGACGTGGACGGAGTAGCTGGCAGCGACTGTTATCGGAGATTCTCCGGGGAGGTTGAGCGGTAATGGATACAGCGAATCCAGAGCGGCGGGGAGCGGCCAACGGTCGTAGTAGCAGAAGGCGAATAGCGTTGATGACGGTGGGGAGCGGTACCAGGCGTATGACAGCGGACAGACGATGTTGGTGGCTGCGTAACTCCTGTAGACTACGGGTATAACCTACGGAGAAACTACGAAGACTGCGATTAGTAACTGGCTCTCACGCTGTTAACCCCCGTCCCCATGACTGCACTATATTGGAAGGTGCTGGATGGAGTACGGAACTGTACCATCCTTAGCCTGCAGACTAGCTGGAGGAACGATTTGAGGTGTGCCCCACCGGTACAGCGATTTCCCCTTGGTCATCCAAACTGATCCACAGCCAGAGCCAGGGCCAAGTGCAGGAGGATCGGGTGTCATGAAGGCTGCTTATCTGTCAACGAAATGCTTTTGGTTGTTGGTGGAGATTTGCGCTATTTTCCTAGAGAGCTTTTAGGCGCAAGTTGTCGGATGTTACAGTGGTGGCGGTATTATTGTAAAGCTACGTTACAAAGTTTACTAATTTTTGACGGTCTTTATTATGCTGGCATAAAAAATGTACATTAGGGTGGTAGCAACTTAGCAACTGGGTGGTAAACGCCCCAATGGTTCACCTCAGGGTTAATGAGCATTTGAAAAGAAAGGTTTCTTATCGAGTAAAAAACACTGATGTAACAAACTTTAAGATCCGATAATAAATGCGAAAGATGTGAATAGAACTATAATTGGGCGACATCTAGGGTGATCCAAAAAAAAATTTTTTTGGAGATGTCTTCCAAAGATAGTAAAAAAACCTTATTAGGGTGCGTGCATCGACCTTTTTGTTGAAATTTTTGGTGTTTTGTGTAGTATGTACCCCATCGGTGCACTTAGGGTTAATGAGCTTTTGCAAGGAAAGTTTCCTTCACCAGTAAAAAAAAAACATTGATGTATCAAATCTTAACATACGACTATAAATGCTGGAGCTTACGTCGAATTTGATTAGCATTACCACTGCAAAAATGTGAGGACCAGGTGGTCTAATTGAACGGAGCTCTGAACGGTTCGAAGCGAAGTGGTTACGAACTTGGTTACATGTTATGCTGAATTGGACAAAACCTGTTTACGGATTTGGTTAGATTGTATGCAGCGCTAAAGCAGGTTTCGTCATGTCCAATGATATCGCAATGTTAATCTAGCCATATTTTTTCATATATGTTCTTATTTGAACCATTTTGGTAACTAGTAATGGTAACAATGTATCCTAGTCCTATTAACTGGTCCCTCTTTTTGCAGGGACCAGTCCAATGTGACGATATTGCTAAGAAACGCGAAATCGAATCTTGATACAATGTAGCCAAAAGAGGGACACACATTCCATACCTCAGGACGACAGCTATCCTTGTTATTTCTCGGCCGGCATAGATGACATAATGTAATATTCAGATAGTTCAATAGATAAAAAAAAAGTTGAAATAAAATGTTCAACTAGCATTATATTTTGGTTTGAGAACTGTGTGAAGTTGCAGCGTAAAAGCCCGTCTCCACATAACTTGATTCGCCAGCGAAACATCTCACTAAATAATCCGTCTCCACGTGGCTGATCGTTATTCAGTTTAACATTTATCATTCTTATTTTTCTTAAATGTTTGTATGTTTGCTTATTTTTGCGTTTTTGTTTTGGTCTGTGTGAGATTTCGATAGATGTCCGATACAAAATTAGAGTAGGCATCGATATCATCGCGTTTGGCAAGAGGATTGAGAACAAAACAAGTGTTTCAATCTTCATTCGCTCTCAGAAATTTGTATGGAAATTAACGAGTTTCGGCACTGGTTTCGAGGTCGAATGAAGATTGAAAGAGCGAATGCAGAAAAAAGGAGCGTGACTTAATTTTTCCAAAAAAAAAAAAAACAAAAAAATTGCCTTTTTGGTCGAAACTCTTCTTTGTTTTTCGACAGAAGAGCACAACAAAATCAATTGAAGCCAATGGAAAGTCTAATATTAAAGCAAGCAAAAAAAAAAAAAACCAAAAATTGTCGCAAAACATGTTTATACGTGCATACATTGGGTTTAAAACATGTTAATTGTTTTGTAAACAATGCTTAATTAACGATTAGCAAGCACAATAAAGGCAGACCAATACATAGATGAAACGAAAAGTTTTGGCAAGCATTTTACTTTTACCTTGACACAAGTGCCAAAAAAACTAAAAAAAAAACCAATTAGAAAATAATTAAAACAAGTAAGGAAGCCTAAGTTCGAGTGGAATCGAACATTAGATACTCAGCTGTATGTTTTCATAGTTTGTTTGCGTTTGATGGAAACACGGTGTACTTTATATAAAGCGAGTGCTGCATAAAGTGGGCGTAGCCACGCCCATTTTCAACATTTTTATCAGTCATCCAACTAAGCATATGCATATTATTCTTTGTGCAAAATTTCATTCCTTTTTGACTTCTAGTTATAAAGATGTCACGTTACAAATTCCCAAAGAGTGTTCCAGATATATCTTTCTTAAAAAGTAGGCGTGGTCCTAAACCGATTTCAATAAATTTTTGCGTGGCTATTAACACATGTTATAAAAGTGTATAAACCAAGTTTCGTCATAATATCTCAATTATTTGTCGAGTTATAGGCTAATATCCCTTTGTGTAAAAAGAGGCGGTGCCACGCCCATTTTCCAAAATTTTTCTATTTGTTGTTTCTGTTTTTTCTATATAGGAAAAGTGGGCGTGGCCATGGTCCGATTTCGCCCATTTTCAATACCAACCGTCCCAGTCTCGATACCAACCTGCATTTCAAATTTCATCAAAATATCTCAATTTTTGCGCGAGTTAGAGTGTTTACAGACGGACGGACAGACGGACGGACAGACGGACGGACGGACGGACGGACAGACGGACGGACGGACGGACGGACGGACGGACATGGCTCAATCGATTTCTCTTTTCACCCTGATCATTTTGATATATATAAGTCTATATCTATCTCGATTATTTCACTCTGTTACAATCCACCGTTATGTGATTAAAACTATAATACTCTGTGTACTAGTACAGCTGAGTATAAAAACAAAAGGTAATCGCCAGTACAACAGCAACGAAAAGAACTGTAAATGAACAGAAGCGCACAGCGAGAGGGCAAAGAGAGGGTAATTAAAAGGCACACATGCCGAAAAAGTCAGTTATGTTGAAGCATACATTTACATGTGTATTTAGTGGATACATATGTACATACGTTTCTAAGTATGTATGTATGAATAAGTAATTTGGATGGAAAAAGTTTTATTTTTTTTTTATTTTTTATGGTAGTTTGTGCGCAAAAATTGGAACAAACTGCTGAAAATGTGCTAGTAAGCCAAAATAAGGTAACAATTGAACAATTAAAAAACTGAAAACAGAAAATAAAATAAAAAAAAAATCAAGCACAAAACTAAAATTAAGCGAAAATTACAAAGTCAAAAGTTGTTTGATTGAATTACTTGCAGTTTAAAAAAGAAGCAGAGAAAACTGCAAAGTTGAAGCAAGTGATAATTTATTAAGTGATATTTAAAGAGGGGGGTACACGTTGCACCGAAAAAACAACTTACTCAGATTATGGAAAAGTTGGAATGATTCGGCGCTAAAGACATATTTCCATATTTTGATGTACGATTTTCTTCAAATCAAGGAATAAAAACCACGTTATAAAGAAAATTGTACATCAAAATATGGAAATATGTCTTTAGCGCCGAATCATTCCCAGTTTTCCATAATCTGAGTAATTTTTTTTTTGAGTGTGGAAACACCAAGTAGTGATTTATTTAGAATAGTTTAAAGCTGAGATTGACTAATTTAATCTTTTATAGAAATCTTAGATTAAAATCAGAATTATTTTAATTAAAAAAAAAATATGGTCTATCACTTCCGGATTCGTATACGGTGCCGAGAAACAATATCAAATATTCTTTGGAATATTTATTTACCTTCTTTGGGCGTTGAGAACGATGAGTATCAATTGGCGCCAGTTGCCATGAAGGAAATGCGACTGGCAAGCTTTGTTTGATACGGTCAAAATCGTTTAGATGGCTAAGCGCTATTTAAACTGAAGGAGCGGAGTATGAAGAGGAAAACGAATTAGAAGAGAATAAGAGGAAGAAGAACGAAACGAACTAGAAGACGAAAGAAAAATAAGCAGATAAAGGAGAAAGAGAAGAAGAGGAAGATGAAGAAGAATAAGAATAATACTGATTTCACACGGGCGGTTAATGAAGTAATTATCCACATTTTCTTCATTAAGTTGATAACACAGTTCCATTTTCCACATAGAACTTAAATTACACTGCTCTACAGCCAAAAAACACTGTAAAAGCCAATGTCCTATCTATATGTAAAATCGGTCGCTGATTTCGAAAATCAGATTCATTTTTAATTCTATGGGAAAGTTTTTGAGATATCGGAAATTTACCGATATTTGGCCAATGAAGCAAAAACAGACAGCCGCGTCCCATTGGCAAAAAGATATTCAGGCTTATAAAATGTATGTAACTATGAAATTAGGCTCATATCAGGGGACCACCTTAAGAATAGAAATACATACATACATTTCCGACTCCAAAATGAGCTCATAATGAGTTTGAAAGCTCCGGGTTAGGATTCCTTTCTGACCCTTTTACGACTCCAAATGTTTGCTGGGATTATTTATTCAAAAATTATTGTATATAACAAAAAATTATTTTATGAAAAGTGACATATCCTTGTTAATTGAGGTGTGTGAAACACTGTAATGTACTGTACTACAGTAATTTTCTGTAGGAAAAGAGTATAAGAAGTGGAAGAGAAGAACAGGAAGTAAAAGAAAAACAAGAAGAACTTAATCAAACTTTCATAAAAGTTCACGGTAGAGATTTGGAATTAAAACACATCACTTTTTAGAATCTGAAATATGTAATACTCGTAGATACACATGAGTAAGTCCACTCTCAAAACTGGCAATGTGAAATTTTTTCCATACACTCAAAAAAAAAATTACTCAGATTATGGAAAAATGGGAATGATTCGGCGCTAAAGACATATTTCCATATTTTGATGTACAATTTTCTTTAAAACGTGGTTTTTATTCCTTGATTTGAAGAAAATCGTACATCAAAATATGGAAATATGTCTTTAGCGCCGAATCATTCCCACTTTTCCATAATCTGAGTAAGTAGTTTTTTCACTGTATGGAGTTTTTGATGGATTATGTAATAGTAATTAAAATTTTTCCGTATTCTGAAAAAATAGCATTAAATTCGATTACACTTTCAAAAGTCTCTATAGTTTTATATGTACATATTCAAAATTCTAATTTTGTTTTTTCTTCTTTGTGGTTTAATATAAAAATTCACATAGGGACTTTTGAGAGCGGACTACTCATACATACATACATATGTACATACATACATATGTACATACATACATATGTACATACATACATATGTACATACATACATATGTATCTTCAAATAAAAATATAATTCAATTAACATATTTATTGAATAAAAAATATTAACAAGAACACACACAAAGTAACACGCCATTTGGAATGCCCAATTGACTGGATCAAGTGCTTTGCTTCGCCTGTCAAAACTGTCAGCATTTAAATTGTGCAAAATTAAAAGCGATTATTTTGCAATACTTGTCAATATGTCTGTCAAAAAAACAAGACAATTGATTTCAAAAGGTAAAATTAAATGTGCATTCATGCATTAATATCACATTACAAGTACAGCACGACGATCACGACCACAATTGAACGGACACTTAATTAGTAATGCAAGAATTAAAACTTGCGCACACCCCCAACGCGACGCGAGACAATACAAAAATTAAATTAATAGCCTTTTAAATTATTTATGACTTTACATATGCATGTATGTATGTACATATGTATGTATATCACAAAGCTTTCTAGTATGTTTGCGTGTGCTGTAAATCACAAGTCACTGCTGTTGGTACGCCATGGCGTATGCGCAATTACAATTATCTATTCACATTTTTTTCGTGTGTGTCATTTGTTTGTTCAAAACAATGCTTAATGTGACATGTGGCATAATTCAATTAATATGTTATTTATTATGCATTTTATAGCACTTGCAGTTGCACTTGTGTATAAAGTGTTGCGCTGGCTGTCAAATTGAAAAGCATTTTATTAGTTAAAGTAGTGTATAGGAAGGTATATTTGTACATACAAAGCATACACAGTAGATGAGTTTTTTTTTTTGTATGGCTTTCTTTAAACCTTCTCAGATCACTAATAACCCAAAAAACCGTCAAGAGCAAAATTTAAAAAAAAAATTTAGAAATTTTAAATCATGTAAGCCTTTTATACCCGACTTTACTTCACTTAAACTTGATGAACTCATCCAAATATTATTCGATTTTTAATAGCTATACATTTATGGAAAGTGTATTAAATAACACAGCCTACCGTGTGATTTAGTTGAAAAATAATTTCCGTTTTCGGGACGAGTATAGGGCAAGAAGGTGAAGATTCATGAGAAAAAAAAGGAAATGATCAATTTAGACCGCGATATTACCTTCCCTGGGTAGTGTCCCAAAAAACGGAAGACGCCATTCGATTTAGCGGTTAATTCTTCGTAAGTGTGAGTATAAATTTTTTTTCTTGTGCAAAATCCTAACTTTTTTCAGATATAAATCTAAACATACCTTGAAATTCTGGGAATTTGCGCGGTTTTCGGTGTAGCTCCATCCAGTTTTTGGAAAAGTGAAATTTTTTTTTTCAGTTTACTTACTCTTAAAGATCATATTTTCATATTCCGGTGCCGGAAGGAATATCTAAAAAAAAAACTCATCTAATACACAGTTGCTGATTGTTGTTATTTTCTTTGGAATTATAGATTTTTTTTTGTACAAAGATTTTGTTCGAGTATAGCCCTTGTGAAAATTTATGGCGAATAATTTTCTAAACCATTTTAACCCTCTAGCGACTTTAGAAATGCCATTTTTTTCAATCTTCGAGAAAAGGGGTTGGAAAGGATCACTGCGTGAGTGCACTAGAGGGTTAAAATGTTCTAAAAACTTATTCCGCGTTTAATTTTACTGTATGTACCCAAAACTGGTATACTTGGGGTGTGTATTTTAATCTTTTTTTGAACTCAAAACTCTCAAACAAAAAATTGCAAATTCCAAGCGGTCATTGCAAAGGAATTCGACCAAAGAATGCAAAACTTGGGTTTTACTAAACGATTATAGGACTCTTATACGGAGTTGGTTTCATTCCGCCCAGAAAAATACCTATGAGTACCATACCTATATACATACACACATACATATTGATGTACGCATGCACATTGCAGAAGCCACCATACCAACCCTGCAGGGAACTCAATAACCAGTGAGCAAAATTTCTAGTTCCGAACTAGCGAAAAGGTGTCAAAGGAAAACTAGATCAATTGTAGTTAGACCCTCACCAGTTCAGAAGGAGTGAATTGAGTGACCATTATAAGACACACTTTGATTTGTATGCAATTTCGAAGTGATAAAAATTATATGAAAATTTTTCGTTCGTTCAATTGCCGTCGGCTTGGTATATTTCTGCAATTCTCAGATGTTTAGTGAAGCATTTTATATAAATTGTTTTCTATTTGCATCTTGTATCAAATGAAATGTTCCCCTAATTATGCTTTTCCGATCCCTCAGGCTTATTTTTAATTTTTTTTTATTTTATTACTTTTTAAATATTATTGTAAATTTTTATTAAATAAATAAATAAAAAAATATTAGTTAAAAAAAATTAAAAAAAAAAAAAAATTATCATCCACCTGGACAACGACAGGATTCGAACCCGCGCCCCTCAGATTGAAAGGCACATGCGTTAGCCAGTCGGCCATCGCGCCACTTGCATGAAGTGTGTCAAAGGCTGCACTTAAGCGGCAGATGTAAAACTGTAGATTTGTAGGTACTTGTAGCTAGTTCAGAACTATCGAAAATGTACCAATAAACGAACTAGTGTAAACTGTAGAATTTAGCACTAGTTCAGAACTATTGAAAATGTAGTGCGGAGGGTGGGGCGACAATTGACACCGCCTAGGACATGGCTGTGTTGAATTCGCCAGTTGATAACATGCAAAATAGATTTAGCTCGCAATAGTAGTGGCGAAAAACGCACTAGAACCGCCCTAGTTCGGAACTAGAGATTTTCCCTACAGGGTATGTATGACCATAGCTTTTTACATATACACGAATTCTGTTATTTATATATACGTACATATATATACATACATAAAAATATAATGCCCATGAATCCTTTTTAAACCACACGTTCATTCACTCATTCAAATTGAAATTACATGCCTTAAGCATTTCATTTCAGCTCAAGTGGTAAGCCATTCACTTTGTATTCATTTATCAACCGAACAGAGCTGAACGGACAGGACAGGGCAGGAAAGGACAGGACAGGACAGGACAGTACTACACCGGACCAACCATTTCTGCTTCGTATTGTGACGCATAATGACATAATGGGAACAACTCAATTCAACAGTCCGAAACAATTTAAGTCAAGTAAACACTGGAGAATCAGACAAAAGCAGCCATACATTTGTATGTGCATACATATATACCACATACAAAATGTTGCGATTTGCCTCGAAACAGATTTGTCAAGGGCTCCTCTCTTTCGGGTACAATTGGTCTACAATTACAGTCGAGTCTGTATATAGTGAACCCCGCTATAGTGAACAACTCGATATAGTGAACACCGAAATATTTACATAGAGTACTCTAAATATTGAAATATTGAAAGCCTCTAAATAGTGAACAAAATTTTAAACGCAACGGTAAGCAAAAGTGACAAACAAAAAACAAAAATTAGCCAGAAATATGTATGTAAAATCGGGTATTCCTCGAAAATGCTCATTTTATGTTTATTCCTGGAAAATCTGATTCAATTTGATGTCAGTGTTTATTTGTTTCCTGTCGGATGCATACCGCTTCTGAGTGAATATGTGCTGTTTTATCTGTTTCTAAAAGTTTTTGTGTATTAATAAATTAAGTTTTATTATGCCTGCGAGGAAATTCCTTTCGTTAAAACAAAAAGCTGAAATTGTTGGGGAAATCGAAAGAGGCACTAGTGTTTCATCCTTGGCAAATACATATGGTGTAGCAAAATCCACAATTTCGGGAATAAAAAAAATTCTCTTAATCGCATGACCTGAAGCCAACACTACTGATTTGCTGGCATACTATTATTGACAAGCCTGCGCGAGAAAGTGATCCAAAAATCACTTTCCGAACGCAAGAAGCAAACATCTGTTCGCGAATTCTTTAAATAAAAATTCATATAAACATTTGTATTTTCCAAAGTATTAATTAATTCCAATGATATGTTAATCTTACATTTACACACATGAATTTTTATCAAATAAACTATGTTATTTAAAAAAAAAAAAATGGCAACCTTAATATAGTGAACAGCCTGGATACTATGAACAGGTCGTGCAAAAATTAGTTCACTATATACAGACTCGACTGTACTCCTCAATTGTACCGAGAAGTGTAAAAATTTAGCCTAATTGTTGACAATTTTACTCAAAAGGTTATAAACGAACTTCGAAATATATGCCTTTTCAGTTCAGTTATAAAAGGGTACAACTTAAATTCGATAACCGATTGGCATCAAAGTGGAGTAGTCTACTTTCGTACTCATTCAGGTAAAAAAGGGTACAATTAGTCTCCACGTAGGGTATGCTCAAACAAAAGGCAACACTTTATTACATATAAAGAGACCACAAGTTGTATTAGTCGCATGCTCCTTGCGAGTGAGCCCGAACACATCGCGGATTAGTCGCATTTTTTGCAGGGTACATGTACATATGCATATGTGTTCCGAGCAAAAATCACAAAGCAGCAAAGGTAAATGACAAAAGGTAGGTATAGTAAGGAGCGGAAAGACTTGCGCTGACGAAGAAACAGGCGGTTAAGCTTGAGTTAGATATGTATGCTTTGAATTGTTCAGATATATGTATGTATGTAAATTAATGAAATAGATACACATACATACATACATACATACATACATATGCATATATAAGACAAGAGTTCCAAGCTAAATAAAGCTGTCGTTGAAATGATCTAGTACACCCATACAAACATACATAAATCAATCTATGTATGTCTGAGCTTAAGAGGCCGCTAGATGCTTTAAGTTGTCTCACAGATAGGAAATATTGGCAATTCTCAACAAATTGCTAGCTTAGAGTACAGTAACTGCAAAAAGATGATTGCTTGATTTTTGTCTATGTTTGATTTTTGTCTACTTTTGTCTATTTTTTACAAAAACTTTATAGTGCATAACTTTTCTATGTCTATTTTTTGCAGTATAATTTTCCAATGTCTACCTTTTGCTGTATAAAATTTGTTTGCCTATATGTTTGACTATTTTGTATGTGTCTACTTTATCTGGCACAACTTTTCTATGTCTACTTTTTACAAAATAATTTTTACAATGTCTATTTTTCACTGTATACAATTCGTTGTCTATTTTTACACTGTATTGTTGGAATGTCTACTTTTTTGCGTAATTTTGCAATGTCTATTTTTTACCAGGGCTGCACATTAACGTTATTTTTTATCAATAACCGAAAAAATATTTTGTTTTCAATTCAACTTTGAAAAATTTTAACGTTAAGTGCTGAACAAAAAAATACTGTTTTGATAATTATCAAAAAAAAATTATGAAAAAAATTTTGTTTTGTTGATTATAAAAAACAAATATTGAAAAAATTTTGTTTCAATAGCCAACAAAAAAAATTATCAAAAAAAATAACGTTAATAAAAATTCAAAGTAAAATGAAGCCGTAAGCCCGAAACAAATTTTTATTATTATTTTCTTTTTGATAATCAACGAAACAAAATAATTTTAATAATTTTTTTTTGATAATCAACGAAACGAAATAGTTGCAATAATTTTTATTTGATACTAGCTGACCCGGCAGACGTTGTTCTGCTAAAACTTATTCCTATGAAGCCTAAAGAAAATTCTTTGATTACCGTATTGCTAACCATTATCTTAGAGTCCATCTTAATGACTGCGAATAACAAAAAATTGTCTATTCTCTGAATAAAAGTTATAGTTATATTAGCCGCGACAAACCTATCCCTATCCCTATCCCTATCCCTATCCCTATCCCTATCCCTATCCCTATCCCTATCCCTATCCCTATCCCTATCCCTATCCCTATCCCTATCCCTATCCCTATCCCTATCCCTATCCCTATCCCTATCCCTATCCCTATCCCTATCCCTATCCCTATCCCTATCCCTATCCCTATCCCTATCCCTATCCCTATCCCTATCCCTATCCCTATCCCTATCCCTATCCCTATCCCTATCCCTATCCCTATCCCTATCCCTATCCGTATCCCTATCCCTATTCCCATCCCCATCCCCATCCCCATCCCCATCCCTATCCGTATCCCTATCCCTATCCCTATCCCTATCCCTATCCCTATCCCTATCCCTATCCCTATCCCTATCCCTATCCCTATCCCTATCCCTATCCCAATCCCTATCCCTATCCATATCCCTATCCCTATCCCTATCATTATCCCTATGCCCATCCCTATCTCTATCCCTATGCCTATACCTATGCCTATGCCTATGCCTATGCCTATGCCTATGCCTATGCCTATGCCTATGCCTATGCCTATGCCTATGCCTATGCCTATGCCTATGCCTATGCCTATGCCTATGCCTATGCCTATGCCTATGCCTATGCCTATGCCTATGCCTATGCCTATGCCTATGCCTATGCCTATGCCTATGCCTATGCCTATGCCTATGCCTATGCCTATGCCTATGCCTATGCCTATGCCTATGCCTATGCCTATGCCTATGCCTATGCCTATGCCTATGCCTATGCCTATGCCTATGCCTATGCCTATGCCTATGCCTATGCCTATGCCTATGCCTATGCCTATGCCTATGCCTATGCCTATGCCTATGCCTATGCCTATGCCTATGCCTATGCCTATGCCTATGCCTATGCCTATGCCTATGCCTATGCCTATGCCTATGCCTATGCCTATGCCTATGCCTATGCCTATGCCTATGCCTATGCCTATGCCTATGCCTATGCCTATGCCTATGCCTATGCCTATGCCTATGCCTATGCCTATGCCTATGCCTATGCCTATGCCTATGCCTATGCCTATGCCTATGCCTATGCCTATGCCTATGCCTATGCCTATGCCTATGCCTATGCCTATGCCTATGCCTATGCCTATGCCTATGCCTATGCCTATGCCTATGCCTATGCCTATGCCTATGCCTATGCCTATGCCTATGCCTATGCCTATCCCTATCCCTATCCCTATCCCTATCCCTATCCCTATCCCTATCCCTATCCCTATCCCTATCCCTATCCCTATTCCTATCCCTATCCCTATCCCTATCCCTATCCCTATCCCTATCCCTATCCATATCCCTATCCCTATAGCTACCTACCTTTACCTTACCGGGACCGTCCATCACCATCCGGGCCCACTACTTTAGCCATCTCTGGGAAACAGCCTTAGAAATCACAATGAAAATAGCTGTATGTGGAAGCCTGCTCAACGCTTTTCATTTTCTACCAATATCGCTCGAAAACATTCAGGGGTTATCCGGGTCCACGCTTTGACCCAAATCTTGGAACCCGGCCTAGGCATCACTATTTAAAAAGCTCTTTGCTGAAGTCCTCCTCAACAGCTTTCATTTGATACCAATATCGCTCAGAAACTTTCCAGGGTCACTCGGTCCCACGTTTTAACCCATATCTGGGAACCCGGCCTAGGTATCGCAATAAAAATAACTATATAACTATAATATGTTGAAGGCCTGTTAAACACCTTTCATTTGATACCAATATTGCTCGAAGGCTTGGTGGATCGATCTGGGTCCTCATTTAGGCCTGTATTCCGGGAAGCTCCCAATTTTTCGAAATTCTATATACCCTACTATGTGCACTAACACCACATGAATCTACTGTGAAAATTTCATAAAGAACGGTTGGTTACTTTGGGAATTTATAGAGGACACACATCCACAGATGCACACATACGCACATACACACCGATTTTTCCAATTTTCGGACTTTTCCGGAGGGATTTTCCAAAATTTTCTTCCGTACGAACCATCTCCTCGAGAATACGAACAATTGACAAAAAGTTTTACAGAAATCGACCCAGCCGTTCTCATCTGATGAGGTTAGTAACATTTTTTACACCATTTTTATATATATAGATTCAACAAAACAAAATTTGTTTGTTAATTTTTATTTGATATTCAACAAAACAAAATATTTTTGTTGATATCGTTGTGCAGCCTTGTTTTTTACACGCTAATGTCTACTTTATCTTGAACAACTTTATTATGTCTATTTTTACAGCATAATTTTGCAGCGTCTCTTTTAACTGCATACAATTTTGTGTCTATTTTTTACATACTAATGTTGGTAAGTCTACCTTTCTTGCACAACTTTTATATGTCTACCTTTTGCTGCATACAAGTTTTTGTCTATTTTTTACACTTTTATGTTGGAATGTCTATTTTTTACAGCATAACTTTGCAATGTCTATTTTTACTGCATACTATTTTGTGTCAATTTTTTATAACCTAATGTTGGAAAGTCTACTTCTTCTGCACAACATTTATATGTCTACTTTTTACTGCAAAATTTTGAATGTTTATTTTTTCTGCATAAATTTTTTTTTTTTTATTTACACCCTAATTTTGGAATGTCTACTTTTTTTGCATAATTTTGCGATGTCTATTTTATACTGCATGAAATTTTTTGCCTATTTTTTACACGCTAATGTCTACTATATTTTGCACAAATTTTCTATGTCTACGTTTTACAGCTTAATTTTGTAATGTCTATTTTCTACGGTATGAAATTTTTTTCTATTTTTTACACGTTAATGTTGGAATGTTTACTTTTCTTACACAACTTTTCCATGTCTGTTTTTGCTGCATATTTCTACGTTTTAAAATCTAATGGAACCTTGGTTTTCTAGCATAATTTTTCTGTGTCTACTTTTTACTGTATTTTATTTTTATATAGATTTTATAGCATAAGAATTGTATCTAACTTTTACACATAACAATTTTGTCTACTTTTTGCAGCATAAGAATTTTATCTACTTTTTACACATAACAATTTTGTCTACTTTTTACACATAACAATTTTGTCTGCTTTTTACAAAAAACAATTTTGTCTACTTTCTACAGCTTAATACTGGCATATCCAGTTTTATTTCCATTACTATTCTACTACTCCCAAATTTTGTCTACTTTTTACTGAACAATTTTCCGAGTGTCCACTTTTTTCTCCACTATTTCTGCGTAAACTACTTTGTAAACTAAAGTTTTTGCTGTCCAGACTCTAGATCTCACTCATTCTTATACAAATGTTTTTACTCTCATAAACTATAAATTGTATGTGTACAAACTTATTCATATACACACAACAAATTTCTGTTCAAATACAATAACAATAAATTTTCGACAATTCCTAGTATTTTACTATTTGAAAATTATCATTTGTGAGAATTAACAAACACAAGCGCTTGTATCTTACTCCAAAACGGACGCAACAGACTCAGGCGTCACTTTCCAAACCAGCTAAAAGTGCACGCTGCTTGGCTTGTACATACAAATGTATGATTGTGTTTGGAATTGAGGTCGAAAGGTTTAAGTTATTTTTGTTAATGATAACTATAATGATGTAATTTTGGGTTTTGTTCTTTTTTCTGATTCGTTCTATTGAAAAACTTTTAATTTATAAATTTGTTTCTAGAGAAAAACAAGTGGTTGACGTATATTTTTTAGAGCATATTTTAGCATATTTTAATAATGACAGAATATTTTACTTGTAAATGCATATTTTGTCATATTTTACATCTTTGAGGAAAATCATTGGCCCGGTTTCACCAACCGGTCTCAACTTAGTTAAGCCGATTTTTTGAAGTTTTCAGTTTCACCATGCAACTGAGCTAAGTCACAAGTTAGTCAGCTTTTGTCTTGACTAAAAATAAACTAAGAATTTGAGTCGCTTTAGCAAATTTAACAACCAAAAGAGCGAATATGACAAAAAAATAGCAAATACAGCAACCAAAACAACCAAAAAAAAAAAACAGTATTTGCCATAAAAGCTGGCAGGGTTGCTGGTTGCGAAACTATTTTCTTAGACTAGTTGGTGAAACCCAAAAGTAAGTTAGCCCCAAATCTGGGCTAACTTAAGTCAAAACTTAGTTTTAGCTTTAGTCACGTTGGTGAATCCGGGCCATATTATTTCTGCTAAGTTATAAAAAAAATTTCAGAATTAGTGCGCAAAAATGCAACTATGTCCTTGAACATCTTTCGATTTAATTATCGAACTATCGAAACATTTATGCAAATCTCATTTTAAAACGGCACTTGAAAAATTTCAGTTGTTTTTGCATTCTTTGGTTTTGCTTTTTGCTAGCGTTTTCTTATTTTAAGAAACGGTAAGTGCTTGTTGAAATAAAGATTGAAAATATATACATTTATGTATGTACATATGCAAATTCTTACAGATAATGCCAAAAGCTAAACAAACTATTTCGGGAAAGCTGAAGAAGATCGTTAAGGAATTTCCCGATCTTCAAACTGACGGTGAGGTGCCGATTTGCAAGTTATGCAGCAAGACCGTATCATTTAAGAAACATTTCTTGTGAAGCAGCATGTGCAGAGTGAAAAGCACATCAAACTCAAACGATCACTAAATTTGCCACAATCACAAAGCTTTGTAGCGAATAGCTTGACACCGTCATATGTCGAATTCGGAAAGGATTTGTGTAAAGCATTTGTATGTGCAGATATACCCTTATATAAAATACGTAGCATAAATCTAGTGCAGTTTTTTGAAAAATGGGTTTCCCAGAAAATACCATGTGAGACAAGCCTTCGAACTACTTATGTTAAGCAACTATATAGCAATACTATGGAAAAGATACAATCGCTATTAAAATACCACTTTATTTGGATTGCGATTGATGAAACTACAAATTCTGCAGGTAGATATGTGGCAAATGTTATAGTCGGAATTTTACATGAAAACTTTGATATATCTAAGCAAAAGTTTCTTTTGAACGTTGCAGTATTGGAAGGTGCAAATCAAAAAACAATTGCTCGGCTTTGCGATGAATCTGTAAAACTTTTGGGAGAAGGCTTCAATAGAGATTATATTCTTTTATTTCTAACAGACGCCGCACCATATTTTTAGGTGGTGACAAAGTATGGAATATATTACTGTGGCGTCAATTTAACAAAAATTTTCCCGAATTTGTTACAGCAACGCACTTCCGATATCTTGTGCATTTTTGCAATTTTCTGGGGCATATTTTTGATTTATATGTCATACTAGAGGTTACCCGCGGGTTTCACACCACGTGCTTTTAAAAATATTAGCATATTGAGTTAGTCCAAAAAAGTTACATAGAAAAATATCATTCTTGACGTCAAAGATAGTTTTCTTATTTTTTTTGTCCGTTGAGTACGTAATTATCTCATATGCCCAACACCAATTTTCAGTACCCTACTATAAATATTTCAAGAGATTTTCGCTGTAAAAATCTCAGTCTGTATGGGAGGTGCCCCATCCCTGCTTTACCAAGACCTAGCATTTTTACCCGTTTAATACATATAGGGAATTCACAACCTGTCATATTGCGTCATATCGTCATAAGTCATAATATTTTGTGGTTGCATTCTATGCTATATGTGTACTAAATAAATACAACTCTGCTCGATATGTTTTTGAGTCGTCGTATTTGATCATCTGTTTTTGTTTACTTCTTCACAGGGCTTCGGAAAAGTCTTTTATAACTATTTCCGTACAATATTTTAATATGACATATGACTTTATGACACTTTGTGAATCACCTAATAGTTATCTCACATGCCCTCACACCAGTTTTCAGAACCCTACTACAAATATTTCCAGAGATATTCACTGTGAAACTTTCAGTTTGCATGGGAGGTGCCCATCCCTGCTTTACCAAGACCTAGCGTTTTTACCCGTTTAATACATAGTTATCTCAAATGCCCTCACACCAATTTTCAGTACCCTACTACAAATATTTCCAGAGATATTCGATGTGAAAATTTCAGTTTGTATGGGAGGTGCCCATCACTGCTTTACCAAGACCTATCGTTTTTACCCGTTTAATACATATAGGGAATTCACAACCTGTCATATTGCGTCATATCGTCATAAGTCATAATATTTTGTGGTTGCATTCTATGCTATATGTGTACTAAATAAATACAACTCTGCTCGATATGTTTTTGAGTCGTCGTATTTGATCATCTGTTTTTGTTTACTTCTTCACAGGGCTTCGGAAAAGTCTTTTATAACTATTTCCGTACAATATTTTAATATGACATATGACTTTATGACACTTTGTGAATCACCTAATAGTTATCTCACATGCCCTCACACCAGTTTTCAGAACCCTACTACAAATATTTCCAGAGATATTCGCTGTGAAACTTTCAGTTTGCATGGGAGGTGCCCATCCCTGCTTTACCAAGACCTAGCGTTTTTACCCGTTTAATACATAGTTATCTCAAATGCCCTCACACCAATTTTCAGTACCCTACTACAAATATTTCCAGAGATATTCGATGTAAAAATTTCAGTTTGTATGGGAGGTGCCCATCACTGCTTTACCAAGACCTATCGTTTTTACCCGTTTAATACATAGTTATCTCACATGCCCTCACACCAATTTTCAATACCCTACTACAAATATTTCCAGAGATATTCGATGTGAAAATTTCAGTTTGTATGGGAGGTGCCCATCCCTGCTTTACCAAGACCTAGCAGTTTTACCCGTTTAATACATAGTTATCTCACCCCAGTTTTCAGTACCCTACTACAAATATATCCAGAGATATTCGCTGTGAAAGTTTCAGTTTGTATGGGAGGTGCCCATCCCTGCTTTACCAAGACCTAGCGTTTTTACCCGTTTAATACATAGTTATCTCACATGCCCTCACACCAATTTACAGTACCCTACTACAAATATTTCCAGAGATATTCGATGTGAAAATTTCAGTTTGTGTGGGAGGTGCCCATCACTGTTTTACCAAGACCTATCGTTTTTACCCGTTTAATACATATTTATCTCACATGCCCTCACACCAATTTTCAGTACCCTACTACAAATATTTCCAGAGATATTCGATGTGAAAATTTCAGTTTGTATGGGAGGTGCCCATCCCTGCTTTACCAAGACCTAGTGCTTTTCCCGTTTAATACATAGTTATCTCATATGCCCTCACACCAGTTTTCAGTACCCTACTACAAATATTTCCAGAGATATTCGATGTTAAATTTTCAGTTTATATGGGAGGAGAGTGCCCATCCCTGCTTTACCAAGACCTAAATTGTTTATCCGTTGAGTATATATTTTTGTATTATTCCTTCACAAAAATTTTCATTATTCTAGTACAAATATTTCAAGAGATATTACGAAAAAAAGGAAAATTTTGTATGGGAGGTGCCCATCCCTGACTTTTAATCAGATTAAAAATATGCCTATAGCAATTACCGGGTGAAAATACCTAGGTGTGCAAAGTTTTGTGAGGATCCGTTCAGCGGTTTTCTCGCCAATTGAGTTTAAACACAATTTCCATTTCACATTTATAATATAAGATTATATTGGGATATTTTGTCTTTTTTGTGGCATGTTTTAATTTTTTTGAAGCATATTTTTGGTTGCCCTGATTATTAGATATCATTATAGATAATTATCCTTTTTGTTTTATTTGTTGCTTGGAAGTGTGGTAACTGCTGAGATTTCTTGGCTACGTTTGCTCTACCACAATCTATTGTTGTTTGTTGTTTTGTGGATAAGTTACACTGCTCGATTGCACAAATATGCTAATTATAAAGATGCTGAAGCAATCATTAATTTAATGACTAATGTGGCCGCATTGTCGAAGTTTTATTAGCTAATAAATATTGGATTGTTGCAACATAACATTTAGTTGATATTATTGAAAATTAATTAGCATTACTTGGTATTCCCAGTCTTAGCTCATTCTGTTACTTTGAATACTCTCTGGAAATAGAAACGTTGAGATTGCTAATGACTTAATAAGCTGTTTTTTGCTGAGCATGTTGCGCTCTACAACAGCTTCGTCTGCAACAAAGTTGCATTTGAGGGCTAAAGTGTTGTTGCTACTGCACAATTGTATCCAACTCTATAAAGAAAAACTCTAAGAGCTGTTTGTATATATTTTACTATTTACAGTATTCACAGTATGCTGTGTTAAATCAAGTGTATATTAATTAGCTGCAGCAGCAATTGCTTCATGTTGCAAAGGAAAGCAAAAAAGCATCACGAAACTAAATTAATTAAGTAAAACAGCAACAATGTTAAAAGGTAAACAAAATTCAGACTTACAAATTTGCCAAGTAATAAGGTTTTTTACTTACTTATATGCTCAAGGACTACTTACAGTTGGCGGCCCTAGCGAAAATTGGCTGGACAAGCCTATGTATGAAGCATAGCTATTAGACATTTATGTAATTTTCTTTGCTATATTATCTTTGATTAAATTCGTTTTGCATATTTTCAATGTTACTCTGTTTTGAAAACTTCATGAAAGCCCATGTGTGGAATTGTTGAAGCAAGTTCACTAACCAGGTTGTGCTGTAATTGGTTGAACAAACAAAATAAATATGTATGATGGGCCAACGCGCTATCAGAACTTAAGTAGTAAACACATTATATAAAAAATATAAAAAAAGATTTTAAAGAACTTTGTAAAATGAAATGAACGAAAATATTTAGACCAGCCGGGCTTTTTGGCTTGTATTAGACGTGCGCCAATGTTACTAACATATATATGTAAGTATGAACATATGCATATGTGCATATTAGAGGAAGAAGTACTAGTAGTAGTAGTAGTAGTAGTAGTAGTAATAGTAGTAGTAGTAGTAGTAGTAATAGAAGAAGAAGAAGAAGAAGTAGAAGAAGAAGAAGAAGACAAAAAAAAACAGAATCATGAGGAAAATTCTACAATATTTATTACTTTGCTGTAAGTTCGATTAGTAAATTCTTTTTGTTTTTTCTTTATTATTTTTTGTGTTTGCGGAAGCATTGCAAGTTGCGGTGAATAAATATGGTAAAAGTATTTGCAAAACTTGTAAGTTTGCTTACAAACACAGTAGTTTTAATTTAACCCTTTGACGCAATATGTAGCTGAAAGATAAGTTGTAGCTTCTCGGTTATTGATGCCGTTGTCCCGTCTGTATATTATAGCTGAAGTACAGAGTGATGGAAACTACGTAAGTACTCTGAATCAATTGCAAGTTTTAAAATGATTTTGAGCACAATTCAATGATTCAGATTCAGAAAATTACAAATCATAAAATTACAACTCAAAAAATTACAATTTAGAAAATTACAATTCATTTCAGGAATTTCAGGATTCAAAATTTCAGAAAATTAAAACTCAAGTTCAGAAAATTACAATTATAATTTGGAAAATTGCAGTGCAAGTTTTGAAAATTACAATTTAAATGCAGAAAATTACAATTCGTGTTATTAAAAACTAAAATCATTAAAAACACGACATTATTTATAAGAAGATGCCGTTTGAAGTTTATCAAAAATTTATTGAAATGAGTAGTCGACCTTCAAAAGTCTCTATGTGAATTTTGTTTCGATATTGATTTTTTGATGGATTGTGTACCAGTATTTAAAGGTGTACAATGTCCATTAAAAATGTATTGCAAAATCCTTCCGTATTCTGAAAAAAATCATTAAATAAAAATACAAAAATTCAAAAGTCTCTATATTTCATTTATATACTTCTAAAAGTAGTTATGTGAAGAAATACTGTCTCAAAACTAGTTATGTAAAATATTTAACATAGAATTTTCAAAAATCCGTCATATTGCGGTTTTAGTTTTTTATACCGCTTAATTCCTTATGGGCGAAGCTTTCAAGCAATAAAAAAATATTGGAATAAAATAGAGCTTGCGGCTGCGATGGTTTTTTCTAATTTATAGCTTAATATGAAAAATTCACCTAGCCACTTTTGAGAGTGGACTACTCAAACAATGTGCCTAAAAAGTTGCTAAAGTAATTTCGGTTGTATATGAAAATGAAATTTACTGCATAAATTTAAAATTCCGTGCGTTTGAGGGTTAAAAATGATTTATATTTGTCATATATGTATGTATGTACATAAGTACTATTATGTGTGTACTTTATACACAAAGTTTGGTGTATGTATTTTTTTGTCTAACAATTTTCATACAATCAAACTGCAAATAAGTGCGTGCAAAATTTATGTAGTGTGCCATTTTTTCTTTTTTTTCCTCTCTTCGTTTTTTTTTTTTCTTTTTTTTTTCTTTTTGCAAGTTTTGGCAATTTAATTACAAAATTGCAATTGCTAAGATGCAGACACTGAGATTATACATACTAACACTAAAGAGGGCGTGTGCGGGTTGACGGTTATTGTTTGTGGCTGGTCTTACAACAAAATAAATAAATTCAAAAGAAATTGGTAGATAGAGGTAAGTAAGAAGAGCCAAATCTTGAGCAACTTTATGAGTTAACACATACGAACTTATATATTTGCTTATGCAAAAAAAAAAAAACAGTTGCACCGCATAACCATAAATTTTGCTTAACGCAAAAGACGTATTAATAAATAATATGTATATTTATAAGAGCACATATGTGGTAGCAGAGTGTATACATAAGTTCAAAATAATTTATGTATATGCATATGCCTAACAGCAAACCAATTTACGTTGGTTGCTTGGTGGGTTGGTTGGTTGGTAAAACTGCTGCTCTCGCTACTTTTACTGCTCCTACTACTGTTTCAGCCTTCCGCCTTTAGCTTCATTCATAAATGCCTTTTGCAACTAATTGCACCTTAGAGAGTGTAAATGGTATCTCCCCTTCTCTCTTCCTCTCTCTATCCGTCTCTTTTATTTAGCTGTGCGCGACTAGACAAGAAGTTGCAATTCAACGGCCACATAAATTAAACAAACAAACAACTAAATGAAGCCACACAACAAATGCGGCAGAAATGTATGCACATATGTAAGCGTTTAAGTGGTAATACAAAAATTTGAGTTTGTGTGCAAAATATATATAACCAGTTGTGAGTTTTGATAACAAAAGTACTGATTGATTGAATATAGTAATCTGCATGACTTGGTTAGAATTTGGCGTTTTTGAGAATGACTGAGCCAGCTCTTGGTTTATAGTGTAGCTCATAGGTGGCCACAAATTAAGCATAAGGGAGCCACACGACAACAACATCAATAAAAATTGCAACAACCTTCTTCTCGGAGTTATAAAAATATTATTTTGCCAAATAACGGTTTATTGCAACAACATACATAAAAAAAATCATACCATGAGCACTTTCTATTCTTAGATGTCATTTTGAAAAGAACAAATGTACAATGTACCTACATACATATGTACATATGTATAGATATGCTGCAGCTAGGCATTCAAATCAGCGTTGCCGTTTTAAATTCTTGAGATTACCCAAAAAATATTTAAATTACCCATAATTGCCCAAAATTCCCCACATTTTATACATCTTGTATTAAACTTATTTTTTGCATAAAAACAAATCTTTTGTCCGCCATAATTCCGTCACTTTAACGTCGATTTTATGTGGAATTGGAAAGGGTATTTCATCCTCTCAAAATGAAATGAAATAACATAAAACGCAAGACGGCAATGACGGAGATATTGACAGATTAATAATCCTCCTTTTCTTCTTAGCTCGAAAACTTAAATTTCAAAGTATCTCGAAAACTGTTCTACTTTTGAACCATTTGATTATATATGTATTTGGAATGAGCAGAAATACATAGGAATCAAATGACAAGGATATTTTTTTGTCGGGTAGTGTTATCAAGAGATTTCCAATAAACAAGTATTTTCATATTTATTTTACTTTATAAGGGTTTGTATTTTTAAATTCATGTGCATATATGTATGTATACGTGTGGTTAAAAAAAGTTTTAAAGAAACATAAAACAAGTAAGAGAGAAATGAATCATTAAATAGTCCGATTTTCTTCAATTTATAGGTACCTCCAAATCTGTGGGTTGTTTATGCAAATATTTATAAAAAAAATTTTTAATGATCTTAGCAATTTAAGTGGAGAAGTTTTACCCCAAAATGTATCGTTGGTTGTAGGGGAGCTATATGTTGTAATGGTCCAATTTGGCCCATTCCGACAAATGATCAACGTATCTTAACAACTGAGGAACTAGCTCATGATTCTGATAATATCGGTATATATTTTGGTGGGTCTAATTTTTCTCCTTCTGGAACTTTCTCGTTTCTGGACCAAACCTGTTTTGGCTCAATCTTATAATACCATTTCATGTCCATGAAGGGTATAAAATTGCTTATTTTTTCCTAGCTAACTTCTTACTTTAATGGGCTTATGAAATTTGCTTGTACATGTTTGACCAGCCGGTAATTCAAGATTAAATAAATGCTGCAAAAACTCGTGCACTCTTTCACACAATGCGAATGTAATAGAAACTCATGAAAATAATTAAATTTCTAACACGCTTTTATTAGCTTCACCTGTATGTATGTATGTTTGTATGTATGTATGTATGTATGTATGTATGTATGTATGTATGTATGTATGTATGTATGTATGTAACTTCATCCCATCCTAAAAGTTGTAACATTTAACTAAATTATTATATCTTTCAAACATTCACTTTTATTGTGTTCTCTCGTTCTCTCTATTATTTCTATTCTCCTTCGGATTCCAAACATGACAACAGCCCAACGGCATCATATAGTAGGACATTCAACATTATACTTCATGCTTCATTGCGGCTTTTAAGTTACCTTTCCTCAAAATAGCCTCTATGAATTTCAATTCACTCCCGTAAATAAGCCAATAAGTAACAAGCTTTCAGGGTACGGAAAAACTCACTCACGAACGCTCAAAAATACATTCTTCTCAAATCACAAACAAATGTTCAAAGAAAAACGTATAACCACTCAAATAGCGAGCGAACTAACGCACAACAGCCAGCGATCGCTCATAGCGATGGCGATAAACTCAATGCATAAATTCACTCAAAAAGGAAGCTTGAAGCTTTCTGTTTTGGGTTTGTTGTATTTGCAATGAAATCAGCCGAATGTACAATGTACATACATACATATGCATAGCAAGAACTGGTTTTGTGTTTTGTGTAACAAGCTTTCTGTTTTGTCGTTGTTGTGTTTGCAATAAAAACAATCGCATGTACATACATATGTATGCAAAGCAAGAACTGGTTTTGTTTGTAATTCATTTAATAGTAAGTGCTGAATGAACGAAAAGGAACCCTAATTCTATAATTGCATTTCATGTTTGGAAAACAATTTTTATACAATGTTTTGTAAACGTGAGGTGAAAAAAATTTCTCTAAAAATAAAAAAAAAAAAAAATGCGCCACTCGGGACTCGAACTTGAGCTCCTTGGTCCGTAGGCAGCATACCTCACCATTACGCTAGAAACGTATTCGGAACTTTGTTGTCTAAATTCGAATTTATTCAATCAGGTTTCTTTTTTTTTTTTGTTCTTTTCAAATGCTTCACCTCAACTTCTCTTCACTTTCTGATTGTAAAATATAACAAAACGTTTGGGAAATTTTGTATTTCCAAACTAGTTTGGAAAACCTTGAATAAAAGGGTTTGGAAAATATTGCATAATAAGCTAGTTTACTTCACTGCATATTGGAATTTTTGGTAGAAGTTATAAATACATATGTATGTAGATCTATTTCGGAGAACACCACATCCCATCAGACTTGTTTTTTTTTACTTTTATTCTTGCGTCCGCATAAAACATTCTTTAATGAAAAATTTCACTAAAAAGTTAAAAATAAATAATAGCTTAAAAAAACTAAAAAACACGCTTTAATCTTAAAAATCGTACTAAAAATTGAGAAATAATTTAATTAGAAACAAAATGATGAACGAAAATATAAGTATTTAAGGAAAAGCGTGGGGGTGCTCAATAATATTTGAACATGAAAATATTCGATTCGTACAACTAGTACAAAAATATACCTAGTTGCGAAATTAAAGAGTACGATATATGAAATCTCAAAAAAGTCAAAATAAAATTACTAGTAAAAAAACACCGATTTTAAATATTTTTTGACATACTGAGCACCCCACGCTTTTCCTTAAATACTTATATATTCGTTCATCATTTTGTTTCTAATTAAATTATTTCTCAATTTTTAGTACGATTTTTAAGATTAAAGCGTGTTTTTTAGTTTTTTTAAGCTATTATTTATTTATAGGTATTATTATTCATATAAAACTATTAAAAGGCGAATTACCCACAATTCCCCAAATCATAGCACTCCCCAAAAATTACCCAAATATTAAAAAATTCCCCAAATTTGGGGAATTACCCTCAAAACGGCAACGCTGATTCAAATATTTTGCTAAACAACATGAACGAGGTAGCAGATATAAATGTACAACCATATGTACATATGTATGTATGTATGAAGGCGTAACTACACAATGAATGTCGGTCGAAGCTGGACCGTTAGGTTTGAGTGCTCGCCGCCACGACGATTTCTGTGAAAAAAAGAAATGTGTGATATTCTGTCGAAATTGATTTGCTTGTTGTTGGGAGCCACTCGGAGCCACAGCGATGTTGTTGGGAGACAAACGGAGCCACTGGAGCCATTGGGTGGCCATGTATGGTGTAGCTTGCCATTTTCATATAACGCGCCATTAAATTTTATTTTGAAGAAATTTCTTGTTTATTAAAGAAAGCTGGGTATATATTTGACTATGCAAAGTAAGTCACACTCTTTCTTTTTCTTTTAATAATTGCATACTTGAGATACAATTGGGCGTATACACTCCCACAAAATATGTGGGTGTGTCGCAACAGAAGCTTGCAGATTTCAAGTGCAACGATAAAACTAAGCACGTATATAAGTACATATATAAATACATTTATAACCAGTAGGTAAAACCGTAAAGTGCTGCTAAGCAGTTTCTTGGAAAAAGTCCTTTTCTAGAACTTAGATATATTACCAAGAACTTCGAATATATCTATATATTCACAATAGTGCAAACTTCTTGCTTAAGCAGAGTAGGAAGGAGTTTCGGCCACTTATGGGGTTGATTAAAAGACACAATCCATGGGGACAGCACGTGGGCAGCATAGGCTTCATTGAGAGCTCATTTTGCGTATTCTGTCTGGAGGGCGGCGACGACAGTAGCACAGGGAATTTTCTCTGCACCTGTCTGGCTTCCGATAGACTATAATAGCTAATTTTCGGGTCAGATGTACTGAACATGGCGGATGCATATTCTAAAAGGATCTGGAACGTTTTGCAGAGGAATTCCACTATACCATCTTTTCAGCTACATCCCTGCAGTATTTATCAGCTGGAAAACAGCACATATTTCCTACTGAATATTCAGTAGAGATGTAGTTCTAATATCTGAACTTTCCCTTTCGTTTTTATATAGAGGTGGCGTCGAAAATCAACTACCTAAAAACTGCCGAACGAGAAGGGAGAGTTTCTGTAGGAAAAAAGGCCTGAATACGTAGGGAGAACTTCCATAGCATGTATTTCAGTACACCTGATGTCTTCACTGCGTGTTCAGTTATTTTTTCAGCAATGAATTTTGAACTTACTTTCAGGCTATTTTTCATAATGAATATTCTATTGAATATGCACCTCCTTACCTCAAATACTGCTGGGATTCTGATCCTTTCAGAAGGCCTTATGTTCAATGGTCAGATATGCCTGAGTGCTTGGGAAAGCCAAAATTTTCGAGGTTTACCACAATTCCATTCATTCTATTTCAATGCATTCCATGTATTATTGCAAAGAAGTCCTCGTATTTCGAAATATACCTAGTTATTTCTTTATTTTGAAAAGATGGCATCGCAAGCTTCTCTCACACTCTCAAATATCGGGTAGTGTGATGATAGACGAACTTGTCACCTCCAACTTTGTATTCTTGGAAAGATTTGAGGGACTTCTTTCTAAAAAAGCTGCTTCAGCCTTTAGCATCTGCCATCATTCAAGATTCGTGAGTGTCTGGAAAGCAAGAACGGACTAAGGGCCGCTCACTTTAATGATACTGCCGAACATCTACAGATTGATGATCTCAGTGGTTTGGTTAGCATTCAATTCAATCCAGAAAATTTTTATTATTCGCTAATTCTATAACAAATTTTTGCCGACCATTAAGGTAGATTTATATCCCCCAGAAATAAGGAGTCTTCGTTATCCGATGAAATTTCCCATGTTGTTGTTTTTTTTTGTAGCCACCAAGATACTCCGCTAAGGTTTTGGGGAGTGCAGGGGAAGTAACAGTGCTTTGCCGGATATATCCGGTACGCTCGAGAACTAGTCCCTTCTTACACTAGCCCGACTGTCGTTCCAACGATCTTTTTGGCCATCATCAGCCTTCCAGGCCAGTGGATTTTAGTCGCCTCTTACGGCAGGCATTCCTTTCCACCGGTATATGCTAAGCCCCTAACCCGTCTTCTTTATTGGCACGTAACCACCTAAATGATTTTGGCCGAGTCCAATAAAGCGCCCCAATTGTTTTTGTTTCGTGCTGCTTGGCGCAAATTGGTGATACAAAGGAAGGAAGAGTCAGTTTTCCCTGATCTTCCCAACGCAGCGGAGATCTGCCTTTTCTTCTGATTTTAGCGGGTTTCAATAGAAATATGTACTTTCTTAGCCCGTGCACCTTCAACCATTCTCACGAGATGAACTTTCTTCGCTGAACAATGTTGCCATCGCTAACACACAAAGGTCCATAAATCTTCCAAAGAACTTTTCTATCGAAGTGCCATTCTCATCGCTCTATGAATTCGATATCCAGGCAATTCTCCATGAAGCAGAGTCTTATTCTCAAAATACATCACGTAGTTACTTTTTTTTTATACTGTCTCATTTGCCATTTTTGATAGTTATACCAGGCAAACTTAGTTGAAAGTCACATCCAAAGGTCGTCTTTGACATTTACCAAAGCAAAATGTCTTCGTAAAGAAGGCTTGCTAAATACTCTATAGAGTACAACTTTGTGGGACCACAGTATTGCAGAATGACACAATGCATTTCACCAGTTCCAAACTTGGGACAAACTGTGCACAAAACGCTTACTCTAGATCACTTCTCTTCTTGTTATTCTCTACCTAGTACTAGCTTTTCCAACTGGGCAAGTAAACAAATTTACATACAATAAGCTAGATACAAAAGGCAAAGCAATAATTCAAGGCGTGTTTGGAAAAAATTGCGGAAGCGGAATTACATGCATAACGAAATTGCTCGTTGTTTATACATAAATACATACCTGCTCGTAGCTACATATGTCTGCATATTTGAATTGCACTTGTTTAGTGTTTCCTCCCACTTCTTCTTCCCCGCAAAGCGCTGTACTACGAGTATAGGTACTTTTAGTTGCCAGCAATTTTTCTTGCAGCTTTTGCACGCTGCTTTTGTTAATAATTTACGGTATTGGTTACATTTGTATGTTCATGGGGCTAACATGTCACACGTAGACATACACAAACACACGCCTAACATTTTATAATGAAATATGAATTAATTGCCAACAGCGTTGCATGGACGATAGGTACATATATGTACGATGTACAGCTTTTCAACACATTGTCAACCACCCACGCATTTTTTAATAAATTAACAAGCAACTCAAAGAGCTCTTAACGGTGATGTTTTACACTCGCGTGAATGTAAGTTATAACTTAAAGGACGATTTATGAGGATAAGTACATATGTATATCAGTTCTAAAATATACATAAATTAATTAAATTCGCATGCAGTTTGAATGTGACGATGTTCGTAATACAAAAAGCAGGATAAAATAAGATTACTTTAAAGTTGACTTAAGTAAAAGTAAAAAAAAAGAATAACGTGAAAAAAACTTGTTTTAATTGCTTGCAATTTCGTATTGCGCAAAGTGCTATACAAGCAAACATGCACTTTCTTTTAAAAATTAAACAAAATATTTACATTCACATTTATGTATTTATATGTGTGTAGTTATAAAATGTCAGAGAGTGCTAATTGAACGAGAACGACTTTGTAGGGAAAAGTGCACAGCAGAGCAGAGTAGAGAAAAAGGCAAATAATAAATAAAGAATAAATATGTATGTTAAATTGGCTGTACTTGTGTTTATGTGAATTACTTGTATGTGTAGCATATATAGGAGACAGTCAAGTAAAGCCAAAGTCTCACATTAGAGACTAGATAGGTCACTGGCTCAGAAATGATTCTAGAGCGATGTAGAGCGTGACAACTCGTACAAATATGACCAATTTCAAACAATTATACATATTTACTATTTTTTAAAATTTCCCAAAATGAGTCAAAATAGTAAATTTCACACTATTGGACCGATTGCCAAAATTTCCTAAAAAGGGAATTTTTTAAAAAATGATTGTTTGCCTTAAACTTCAGTGAGTCACTATGATTGATTTAATTTTACTAATTACCAAAATTTCCCAAAAAGGGAAATTTTTCCAAAACCAACTCAAATTGTTTGTCCAAAGGTCTAAACAAGTTATAGTAAAGACATTTGTCGTTTTCGATTCGCCATCACACAAGCGAGGTCGGATCGAACAAAAATGTTTGAATCCATAATGAGTAGTAGCCACACTCGCTAACTGGTCGATAAAAATTTCCCTCTGCTCGCTATCATTCACATATAAATTTGACAGAAGGAAATTTATAACCAGCAGAGAAATTGTGAATCGAAAGCGGCTATTGTAAAAAAAACAATTCAAATCAAAATTTCCCAAAAAGGGAATTTTTTGAAAAATAATAAAACCGTTTAACCGAAACTTTCAACTGAGTCAAAATGGTAAATTTCACACAAATAATTAGTATATTTGCAAAATTTCCCAAAAAGGGAAATTTTTAGAAAATGTAATAAAATGGTTGCCTTAAACTTCAGTGCGTCACAGTGATTAATTTAACGCAATTTTTCCCTAAAAGGGTTATTTTTTTAAAATCAACTACATTTTTTTATCTATCTATCTAAATGGATCATAGTGGTGAAATTAAAAAAAAATCACCTCAAGTTAAAATTTCTCAAAAAGCAACTTTTTTTTTAAATTAGATAAAATTATTTCTCATAAACTTCAAAATGAGTCAAAATGGTAAATTTTACACAATTATACTAATTTATAAAATTTCCTAAAAAGGGAACTTTTTAGAAAATGTAACATAATTGTATGCCTTAAACTTCAGTGCGTCACAATGATTAATTTAACGCAATTTTACTAATTACCAAAATTTCCCTAATGGGGTTATTTTTCTAAAATAAACTAAATTTTTTATCTATGTATCTAAATGGGCCATAGTGGCGAAATTTTAAAAAAAAAAAAAAAATCACCTCAAATTAAAATTTCCCAAAAACGGAATTTTTTAAATTAAAAAAAAATTGCCTCGAATTAAAATTTCCCAAAAAGGGAATTTTTTTAAAATTAGATAAAATTATTTCTCATTAACTTTAAAATCAGTCAAAATGGAAACTTTCACACAATTGGACCAATTGCCAAAATTTTCCAAAAAGGGAAATTTTTAAGAAATGTAATAAGATGGTTTGCCATAAGTTTCAGTGAGTCATTATGATTGATTTAATGCAATTCTACTTATTACAAAAATTTCCCAAAAAGGGGAATTTTATAAAATTAAATAAAAATACAAAAAAAGTTTTCAAAGTTTAAGCTATCTTGGAACTATTAAATTTTAAACTAAACAAACAAAACTTCTTATATCAGAGACAGTTCAGAACGGGCTTTAGACTACTGCAGAGGGCAGCAATTGCCATCACCTTGATAAAAAACGACAGTTGAAAGCATTGCGTTGGGATAGATGGAGAATCAACAATGTCTCTATATGAGCTAGTTTTGCGCTAGCTTTGAAATAACGCGATTTGCTGACGGGTGTTTATATGAATTTACCTCTATGTATTTTTATGTGTTTGGATGCACTGCCCTTGGCCAATGTGTTTATTTAATTTCATGCAAGTTATGTTTGTACAAACGATGTTATTATGTACATACAAAAAGGGATAACATTTATTAGCATAATATCAGTTTATTTACTTATCTTTTATATTTAAAATTTAATATATGACGTTGTGCAAACGCGTATACCCAGCAGTATTTGAGGTAAGGAGGTGCATATTCAGTAGAATATTCAGTATGAAAAATAACCTGAAACTGAGTTCAAAAATCATACCTGAAAAAATAACTGAACATGCAGTGAAGACATCAGGTGTATTGAAATATATGCTATGGAAGTTCTCCCTGCGTATTCAGCCCTTTTTTCATATGGAAACTCTCCCTTCTCGTTCGGCAGTTTTTAGGTAGTTGATTTTCGACGCCACCTCTATATAAAAACGAAAGCGAAAGTTCAGATTTTGGAACTACATCTCTACTGAATATTCAGTAGGAAATATGTGCTGTTTTCCAGCTGATAAATACTGCTGGGTACTCTCTCACATACACGGAAATACACCACAGACACATATGTAGCTGCACATGAAAACCCTGCAGGAAAATTGGTGATGTGTCAAAATGACAAAATGTCAATGATATTATTTTCACAACTTTTATGACATTAACTCGCTTTTGACTAGTGTCTGAATGTCATTTATATTAATTTATACACTTTTTGAAACAGTACTAATGTCACCTGCCACCAAAGCCTTAAATTTCTTACTGGCTATCTATTTGACTATGTTATTTGCATAAAAGGTGTGCTTAAAGTGAGCGTGACTATTTGATATTCTTGCTAGTTATTTCGATTTTTTTTTTGCTTCCATCTATGACTTTATTAAATATGCATGCATAGCATAACAAGCTTGTAAAATTTAAATATACATACATGCATACATTCAGAAATGTAAACACATACTTACCGTGCTATGTGCATACGTATGTATCTGTGTTATGTCCGTATTAAGTTAATATGTTTATTTGCATATTTATTTAGTTATATGGTTTTGTACCTGATTTCTTTTGAGGTTATTTATTCGATTTGAGTTATGTTTAATTTTATAAGCAAATATTTGTGTGCAGAGAATAAAGGCTTACATGTAAATGTATTGCCGTTTGTGCAAATATTGCAAAAATTGTCAAGTGCACTTATGCTATACATACATACATATGTGTGCGCTTATTCGGCAAATATGTATGTGCTGTGACTGTGACTGTACCTTCCAAAAAGTGGCATAAGGAGTTTAAATATATAAGGAGTACGCTCAAGAACAATTTTGAATTATTTCTTGGGCGTTTAAATAGTAGTAAGAAAGTAATTTTATTTTCAAACGAAATGTCATATTTGAATTTATTTACCTCCTAGAAGAAATAATAGAAAATGCATTATTTCTTGTGCACTTTTTCTAAAAAATTTTTTAAAAATAGTAAGTAGCAGAAAATGTATCAAATTTCTTGAGAACTGCGTACTGCAAAAGAAAATATGACAAAATAAATTTTTCTTAAACATTTCTTGTGTGTGAATTTATATTGAGTTGGTTTTCTAGGGGCTCTGTATAGGTCTTTACAATGGCATTTTTTTTTGTTATTTGGTATCAACATACAAATGAATGTAATTTTTTTTAATTTTTTCAAGTATTTATATAAGGGTTTGAAATTACTTTCAACTTTTGTTTTCGTTTACTTTGAATTTCATTTTCATTTCAAAATTAAAAAATGAACAGCGGAACAAAAGTAAAAAAAATAAAAAATTCTACTGTACTGTAACTATGCAGCCTTCAATTTCCAAAAATTACTGTTGTTGTAATGTGGAAATTTTTACAGCACAGTAAAACAACAACAAATGCAAAAATAATTTTTTTTTACAGGAATTTTGTTGTTTTTTTTATGTGAACACAATCGAAATTATAAGGTAAAAAAAAAACAAATTGCAAAAAGCCGTACTGAAAATTGAAATTTTGTTTATCTGTGTTTTGCTGTTAACTGAACTGGTTGAAATTACACAGCAAAGCAACAGCACAGAGAAAAAAAAATGATTCGAATGCTCTCTGCTTCGAATGTAGATATTTTCAAAGGAAATCAAAATTCAAAAGTTCTAAAAAAATAATGACAACTTTCGCAGAACAGGAACAGATTATTTTTTGAGACTGTTTCTGTTTTGCTATCAGTTTTTCAAACCCTGATTTATATGTGAACGAAAACTTGTGAACACGTAAACTAGACGGAGAAAGATAGGGAGAGATAGATAGAGAGATAGAGAGAGAGAGAGAGAGAGAAAGAGAGGGGGAGAGAAAGAGTATTCCCTATGAGCTGCTAATATCAACACAGAAAAATCAGTCTTTATATAAAGAATGCTTCGTACAATTAACATTCCTTAAATATTTCAGCCATCAATTAAACCTTATGATCATATCACATAAGCCTCTCATAAGGCGTAGATTTTTTGTAGGGTTCAAAAATATGTGTATTTGTGTTCGTTTGGTGTGTTATGCTAACATCTTGACTGTTTATGGCAAAAAGTGACTTTACAATCTAAAACTGTAGATAAATAATTACATACATAAATATGTATGCATTTCTGAACAAGGGTCGTATTATAAATTTGGCAAAATGAGTTTGTTTAAAAATTCAAACCCGCGCAAACTTATGAGAGAGATTGTGTGGGAGAATGCAGAGGGATTTGCGTTAAAATTTATTTGTTAATTTGTGTGATGATTTTCAGTTACTCACATGAGTTAAAATGTCGGGGTTTGCCGCGTCGCTGTTCACCTCATCTTCCCAACGCAGTGGAGGTCTCGATTTTCTTCTGCATTTAGCGGGGGTTGCGATAGAAATACTTTCTGGGCCACAGCAACCTGACCCGCTCAGTTGCTGGATTTTTATTCGCTGAACAATGTCGATGTCTGTATAAAACTCGCTCAGCTCATTGTTAAATCTCCGCCGATACTCGCCCTCGCCAACCCGCAAAGGCCCATAAATCCTCCGAAGAAGTTTTCTCTCGAATACTCCAAGTGCCATCGCATCTGATTTTGACATTGTCCATCGTCTTCTGCGCCGTACATGAAGACTGGAACGATGAGCGTCCTGTAGAGTGTGATTTTTGTTCGTCGAATATGTTACTTTACATCAAAAATATGAAAACTCATTGAAAATTACGCTAAATTATTGCTCGACCCTTGTCTCTACCGATGTCTGCAATGTACAAACAAATGCATTTGCTCTTATTCCATTTCAAAATAGCCAAGGGCATGTAATTTTATTTTACTTCTGGAGATGTACATACATAGATAAAATTCTAATATCTTACTATTTTATTTGCGTTAATAACTAAAATGCAATCGTAAGCAAATAGCAATACAAGCCCTTTTCGCAATTTGCACATTGAGTTTTAGGTATACGTTGAAACATAAATAAATAAATATTTGCATGTCCTTGTGCGTATTTGAGTAATTCATTTTTAGCAATTAAGTGGAGAAGAAACCTTATGCATTGCAGTCGAAGATTACATACATATGTATGTATCAATGCTTGTGAATAAATTTTATTGTATTGCTAAAAAATACACTTACTACCTATATGTGTATGTCGACAAAAGATTTGGCATTGTTAGAAGATACATCAGAGTTTCCCTAAAAGAGCTATTTTTCTAAAATCAGCTAAATTTTTTTTATCTATGCATTTAAAAGGGTCATAGTGGCGGAATTAAAAAAAAATTACCTCAAATTAAAATTTCCCAAAAAGGGAATTTTTTTTTAAATTGGATAAAATTATTTCTCATAAACTTCAAAATGAGTCAAAGTGGTTAATTTTACACAATTGGACAAATTGCCAAAATTTCCCGAAAAGGGAAATTTGAAAAAAATGTAAAAAATGGTTTGCCTTAAACTCCAGTGAGTCATTATGATTGATTTAACGCAAATTTTACTACTTACCAAAATTTCTCTAAGAGTGTTATTTTCCTAAAATCAACTAAATTTTTTTATCTATGCATCCAAATGGGTCATAGTGGCGAAATTAAAAAAAAAAATCACCCCAAATTAAAATTTCCCAAAAAGGAAACTTTTTTTAAATTGGATAAAATTATTTCTCATAAACTTCAAAATCAGTCAATATGGTAAATTCCACACAATTAGACCAATTGCCAATTTTCCAAAAAAAGGAAAATTTAAAAAAAATGTAATTAAATGGTTTGCCTTAAACTTCAGTGACTCATTATCACCTCAAATTAAAATTTCCCAAAAAGGGAATTTTTTTAAACTAGATAAAATTATTTCTCATAAACATCAAAATGAGCCAAAATGGTAAATTCGACACAATTGGACCAATTGCCAAATTTTCCCAAAAAGGGATTTTTTTAAAAATGTAATAAAATGGTTTGTCTTAAACTTCAGTGAGTCATTATGATTGGTTTATGCAATTTTACTACTTAACAAAATTTCCCAAAAAGGGAAATTTTATAAAATTAAGTAAAAATACAAAAAAAAGGTTTCAAAGTCAAAGCTATATTCGAACTATTCAATTTTAAAATAAAAAAAAAAAAAAAAAACTTATATCAGAAGGAGTGTTTTATTGGGCACTTCTCTGCTCGCTTATACTCGATTCTGCTCTCTTGGCTGACAGTTTCCATACAACTAACATTTTGTACTTGACTTTAAGAGACCTTTAGAGAGTATGCCAGCTACTCATTAATCTGATCTTTACTGATTATGCCAATTTTTTCTATTGTGAATAAGTGAAATGGTTTCAAATTTTTGTCAATAGATGTCTCCCCTATCTTCGAATTTAACGCAATACCGTTCGTTAGAAAATTTTTTCCAATTCCGTACTAAAGAACGTATATTTTACAATATACGTTCTTTGTCCGTACTTTAACGAACGGTGTTCGAAGATAGGGGAGACATCTATCGATAAAAGTAGAAGAAATTTCATCAAATAAGCACACCTTTTTTCCAATTCCTTTACTTTAACGAACGGTCGTATAATTTTCACTTGTTTTTATACCAGTGGTTGTTTTTTTCGCAAGTCTCTAACTCTTGCCGAAACGAATACGGCTATAGTCAGTTCAGAACGGGCTTTAGACTGCTGCAGAGGGGAGCAATTGCCATTAACTTAAAAAAAACAAGTAAGGAAGCCTAAGTTCGAGTGGAATCGAACATTAGATACTCAGCTGTATGCTTTCATAATTTGTTTGCGTTTGATGGAAACACGGCGTAGCCACGCCCATTTTCTAAATTTTTATCAGTCATCCAATTAAGCATATGAATATTATTCTTTGTGCAAAATTTCATTCCTTTATGACTTCCAGTTACAAAGATGTCACGTTACAAATTCCCAAAGGGTGTTCCAGAAATATCTTTGTTAAAAAGTAGGCGTGGTCATAAACCGATTTCAATAAATTTTTGCGTGTCTATTAATACAAGTTATAAAAGTGTATAAACCAAGTTTCGTCATAATATCTCAATTATTTGTCGAGTTATAGGCTAAGAAATCTCGTATATTCCTGCTTCTAAAAGGAGGCGGTGCCACGCCTAGTTTCCAAAATTTTTGTGTTTTTTGTTGTATGCTCATAGTTGGACTCCTGCCATAAAATTTCAATGATATATCTTTATATTTGACAGAGATATCGCTTAAAATGTTTTTATTAGGTCACTTTATAAGACCCATATATAAAAGTGGGCGTGGTCGTCAACCGATTTTGGTAATTTTTCGTCCACGTATTTGGCTAAGTAAATATATCACGCGTACTAAATTTCATCGGTATATCTTTAACGGTTTGTGAGTTATGGCCTATAAAACTTTCACTATTTGCCCCTTAATAAGTGGGCGTGGCACCGCCCATTTTGCCAAAATTTTTGTACTTTTTGTTTTATGTCCGTAGTTGGACTCCTGCCACAAAAATTCAGTGATAGATCTTTATATTTGACAGAGATATCGCTTAAAATGTTTTTATTAGGCCCCTTTATAGTTCCCATATATAAAAGTGGGCGTGGCCGTAAGCCAATTTTGACAATTTTCCGTCAAAACATTTGTATATGTAAGCAAATCACGCATACCAAATTTCATCGATATATCTTCAATGGTTTCTGAGTTATGACATATAAAACTTTCAATGTTTCACCCTTAATAAGTGGGCGTGGCACCGCCCATTTTCCAAAATCTCATCAAATTTCTTCATAAGGGCCTGAGCTCAATACGTGGGTGAAATTTCATTGTTCCAGCTATATTAGTGGCTGAGATACCAAATTTCCGATATTTTCTATATAGGAAAAGTGGGCGTGGTCATGGTCCGATTTCACCCATTTTCAATACCAACCGTGCCAGTCTCGATACCAACCTGTATTCCAAATTTCATCAAAGTATCTCAATTTTTGCGCGAGTTAGAGTGCGTACGGACGGACGGACGGACGGACGGACGGACTGACGGACGGACGGACGGACGGACGGACGGACATGGCTCAATCGATTTCTCTTTTCACCCTGATCATTTTGATATATATAAGTCTATATCTATCTCGATTATTTCACTCTGTTACAATCCACCGTTATGTGATTAAAACTATAATACTCTGTGTACTAGTACAGCTGAGTATAAAAACGACAGTTGAAAGCATTGCGTTGGGATAGAAGGAGAACCAACACTGTCCCTATATGAACTAGTTCTGCGTTAGCTGTGCGATAGTGCGATGTTTATATGAATTTGCCTGTGTGTGTTCTTTTTTCTACTGCCCTCGGCAATGTGGTTAGTTAATTTTATGCAAGTAATGTTTGTACAATTGAACTTTCGATATCTAAAATAATTATTGGACTCGTGCTGAAATTGTATGTAATTTTCTGAACTTGGGTGGTAATTTTCTGAGTTTGATTTGTAATCTTCTGAATTCAAATTGTAATTTTCTGAGTTTGAATTTTTATTTTCAATTTTATGAATTTGAATAGTACTTAATTTGAATTTTTAAAGCGGAAATAAAAATACACACCACATATTATTGGGAAAGAAAAAAACAAACTTTTGCTGGCATAATTTTAGCAAGTTTCAAAGAACACCTGCATATTGCCTCACAATCTATTCATTTAACTAAAAATAATACAACTTCTTAGTTGTATTTAATTAAAAGTTAGTGCAAATTTTCAAATTTTATTGCTAAGTAAATCACATATTAATTTATCTTATTAATGTATATGCATTTGTGATCCATAAATGAGTTGAAATATCTTTTTTTTTTTTAAAGAACTAATTTCATTAAAATGCAAAAACTAATTGAGTTATACAAAAGATAACATCAGCAATATACTACTTGTGAGTTTGTGCAAATGTATATAGATATATATTTATTCGCTTGAGTGTTTATATGTGTATGATATTGTATTTCCGAAAGTGGCAACATAATGCAAAAGAAAGCACAGACGTTGATATTAGATTTATTTTGAGTTAACAAAAAACAGTTAAAACTAAAAAAAGAAAAAAAAATACATTTTAAAAAATGATCCCTAACTTACAGATTGGAAAGTAGATCGGGGCGATCATGCAGAGATTTTGGATATTCTCATATGAATTCGAATATTGCCTAGATTAATCCATATAGATACTTACACTGTGGCTCTGAGCTGAATGGGAAGGTATGCAGGTGGTAGTAAATTGTTTTGTGGCTCAGAGAGCTGAAACTTTCCTTTAACCTGCAACGCCATTGTGGTACGTCTTCTAGGCGGAGGTTCGTGTTATGAAAGAGGCAGGAGAACATATTCGAGAAGGAGTGCTCTAATGTAAATATGACATATTTGACAAATATGATAGGTAGCGCTGAAGAAGATTGAGGTTTTTTTCTTTAAATCACAACTAAGAGCTGTCGCAAGGCTGTTTTGACGAGATAGCAAAGCAGGCTTCTCTCACACTGGTGGGCTACTTGTGGACACCTAAACATATCGGATATTGAGATTTCAGAAGGATTTACGGGAAGAAACGCAGCAGCTCTATTTTCATCATGCTGTAAGGGTAAAGTGCAAACTCTTTCTGATGAGCTTCTTCCTCGAATATACGAATGCTAGATTCGGCCATTTTGGCAACTGAAATGTATGGCGTACTGATCGGCTACTTATACCAAGTAAAAAATCCCCTTCATATTAGTGTTTATCTAACAAATTGAGGAACATTTTGTGTCTTAGTATATTGCTCACCAACAGCCACTGCAACCTAATCGTATTAAAAAAATTTGATAAATTCTTAAAATAAATTTTATTACTTCTTTAAATTGATACTCCCAACAAACTTTTAGCAAAATTGTATACCTAAGTTCGAGAATGATTGAAATTGTACAAAAAGGTTCATAATATAAAATGTAAGCATGTACCCAGGCGATTTATCAATTGTCACTCAAATCACATACCAAATTTTTCGCTGCAAAACAGAAATTTAGAATCTATTTTCCAAATTCATTCCCTTTCTTTTTATTTTATGTTGTATACAAAGACAAATTAGATTTTTCAATCACGAAACATTCAGTCACCTCTTTTTTGCGCTTTTTTTTACTTACTACGTGTGGCATTTGCCGCATAGTAGATTTCGCCTGCCTGTGTCAGCGAGCAGCGTGCACGAGCAGCTGTGGTTGGTTTACTAAAATGCTTTATAACCAACCAAACCAACTAAATGTGACACAAACTCAAATGTGACACAAACTCAAATGCTCGAGACAACGTTTTTGCCAAAATACTAAAAGCCATACGTGCACGTGTACTTGTACTTGTATGTTTCCAAGAATTTGTTTTGGATAAAAATTACGCTTCATTTATTTTGTTAAGATGGCTTGTGATCATTGCACGTAGTATCTAAGTAGTAGTTGTGTATCTACACACTAATGGATGCTATGTCTCAACATATAGCTAAATATATTGGTATACAGTGATGTGCAAAAAAGAAAATAGCAACTAAATCAGCAGAATCATTTAATTTTTACGCTTTTTTATAATTTAATTGGAAAATTATATGAGCAGTAATGTGTCATAACATCTCAATATCATGGATTATAAAAATAATAGCTTTTAATATATTTTAGAATTTTTTTCATTGCATTCAACTAGCTGAAAATAGTGCCGTTTTCATAAACGAACCTAAAGTCTAAAAACATAAAAAGCCCAAACATACAAAGGATATCTTTTAAGGAATATTTCTGCCAGAAAAAAAGATTGCCGAAAAATGATATTATACGAATTGTTTGTCACTCACTGTGCGTTTAGCTATTTTACACTCATTCGACGGTAATTTAAAATGCCAACACGTTGCAGATTGTATGCTGCCCGCTGCATGTGATTGGCTACTTGTGTGATGCTAAAAGTTTTACGACAAAAAAATTGCCACTGCAGTAATTCGTGTAAATTCATACATATGTACTTTTATGTAAGTATGTACGTCGAACAGTCATGCCCAACCTCCAAAAATGTACGCCTTATAGCATATGATCACAAGCTTTATAATTTAATGCCTGCAATCCCTAAGGAATAATATATCTATGAATTTGATGTCATCAGCTATGTGCTGGAATGCATACCCTCTCTCTGAGAGGAACGCTTTTATGCAACATAGGGAATAAGGCTTATAACATTCCTTATAATAAGGTCTTATATGGACTTTAATTACCTTATTATAAATTTAAAATAAAATAAAATAAAATAAAATAAAATAAAATAAAATAAAATAAAACAAAACAAAATAATATAAAATAAAATAAAACAAATAAAATAAAGTAAATTAAAATAAAATAAAATAAATAAAATAAGGAAAATGAAGAAAAATAAAATAAAATAAAATAAAATAAAATAAAACAGATAAAATAAAGTAAATTAAAATAAAATAAAATAAAACAAATAAAATAAAGTAAATTAAAATAAAATAAATAAAATAAGGAAAATGAAGAAAAATAAAATAAAATAAAATAAAATAAAATAAAGTAAATTAAAATAAATTAAAAAATAATTTTGTTTGGCGAAAAGCGAACAAGTTCAGACTACGTATTGCCAGCGATGGTAGAAGTGATAGCTATTTCGAAGTTACGTAGTCTGAACTTGTTCGCTTTTCGCCATAAAATTAATTAAAAAATCTTCTGTGTCTATACAATAATTCAACAAATAAATAAAATATAGTAAAGTAAGAAAAATAAAATAAAACATTTAAAATTAAGTAAATTAAAATAAATTGAAATAAAATAAAATAAGATAAAATAAAATAAAATAAAATAAAATAAGATAAAATAAAATAAAATAAATTAAAATAAAATAAAGTAAATTGAAATAAAATAAAATAAAATAAGAAAAAATAAAATAAAATTAGATAAAATAAAGTAAAACAAATAAAATAAAATAAATTAAAATAAAATAAAATAAAATAAAATATATAAAATAAAATGAAATAAAATAAAATAAAGAACATTAAAAAATAAAAATAAAATGAAATGAAATAGAATATGATAAAAATTAAATTAAATAAAATAAGGAAAATAAAATAAAATTAATAAAATAAAATCAAATAATTAAAATAAAATTAAAAAAAAAAAATAAATTAAAAGAAAAGAAAAATAAAATAAAATAAAATAAATAAAATAAATAAAAGAAATAAAATAAATAAATAAAATAAATAAAATAAATAAAATAAAATAAAATAAAATAAAATGAGAGCCGAGTAGTTACAATCCCAAATAACTCCAGTGGCTATCACTGAAGTAGCTGCATTACTTACCTATAACTACAAGCGACAATAAAAACATACACATTTGTGGTTGTAGTGGTGCCCTTTTCCTGCCATTTGTATTTGTCGACAATATTTTGTTATGCGAAAAGGCACTTGATCTCGTCGTCAATGTGCATCGTCACAGCCAAATTGAATTTGTTTTATTTCTTTTACTTTTGTTTTTGAACCACCTAAACACATGCGGTATGTGCAGCAATCTTGATCACGATGACGATGACGACAATAAAAATGTACTTTAATGTATATGTATAGATGTAGAAAAAAGTCTAGTTTTATAACAAAAGTAAAGTTAGTGGTTTGATAAGGGATTTTAAAAGCCTATCTTTCTATAAATAAACTTTTTACAAATATCGTCTGGGTGGCTACCTACACCGAGACCGGCATTCAGTAGTTAATACAAAGCAGTCGAGAGACACATAGGGTATTTCACTGATGAGATCTCTTTCTATAAAATTTGTTCAAGGAAAATCTTTATTTCATCATTTTATTTTAATACCTAGCCATTTCAGTGTTTTTTTTTGCATGAAAATAAACCTACACACATATTTGTACACAAAAATTTACATTATCTGCCAAAAAACAATTGTGCTGTTCAACAATATCAAATATCAACCAAAATCAAAGTACTTTTTATCTACTCTGTGTACATGCTTAAGCTCTATGGCATACCACAAAAGAAAAGTAAGAAAAAAAAAAAACAATGCCACTTGAGCTTCAGCTAGTCAATTGTATTTCTGTAAGGATAAAAGTACAAAGTTAAAATGTAATTGATTTTCAGCATACGTATTCCCATTTGGCTTGTGCGAACATAACAAAACTTTGCACTTTATATTTAAATAAACGCTATGTAAAATCATGTAAGTAAATTATGTATGTATGCGCTCGTGTATTATATATATGTAAAAACATTATAAGATAAATTAGTCTTAAATTCCCATTGAGCATAGAAGATTTTCGACTAGTCTTTAGCCAAGTGTTAGAAGATAAAATTTTTTTGAAGGAATGTATGTGAGCAATAAAATTTATTAAACTTAAGCTGTTGAAAGCACAATGGTGAAATACAATTGTTTTTAGTATTAAAAATATTTCTGCATGATAAACGTCATGGGTTTATATATAAATATAAATAATAATATACCTGCTCATACATATGTATGTGCCCAGTAAACATTGTGTTCAAAAATAAGCTTCGATAGCCAAAATTAATACCGGAACTCTGGATAAACTTATAACAAATCTTATTTTTTCAACAGTTGCCGTTTTTTTTAAACACACTTAAAACAGGTGCGAATCACGAAATAAAATCGTAACAAGAGAATTTGAGCTACTCGAGTCTTAGTTATATTAGCAGAACGTACCGTATACCTTAAGCTTAACAAAGTTAAAATGGTAAATTTCCCAAAAAAGGAAATTTTTCTAAAATCAACTGAAATTGTTTGCTTAACGTCAAAATGAGGGAAATGGCGAAATTGATAAGAAATCAAAATTTCCCAAAAAAGGGTTTTTTTTAAATTAAATAAAATATTTTCTCATTAACTTTACTGATTAAAAGTAGCAAATTTTACACAACTACAGTAACCTGCAAAATTTCCTAAAAAGGAAAATTTAAAAAAAAATGTAATAAAATCGTTTGCCTCAAACTTCAGTGAGTCCTAATGATTAATTTAACGCAATTTTACTAATTATCAAAATTTCTAAAAAAGGGAAATTTATCTGAAAGCAACTAAAATTTTTTTGTCTAAATGTCAAAATGAGGAAATGGCGAAATTGATAAGATATCAGAATTTCCCAAAAAATGATTTTTTTTTTTTAAATTAGTTAAAATCTTTTCGCATAAGCTTTACTGATCAAAAGTAGTAAATTTCGGACAATTCTAGTAACTTGCAAAATTTCCCAAAAATGGGAAATTTTTTAAAAATGTAATAAAAGCCGCTTTCGATTCACAATTTTTCTGCTGGCTATAAATTCCCTCTGGCAAATTTATATGAGAATGAGCGAGCAGAGGGAAATTTTTATCGACCAGTTAGCGAGTATGGCTACTACTCATTATGGGTTCAAATATTTTTGTTCGATCCGACCTCCCTTGTCTGATGGCGAATCGAAAACGCCAAAAATGTTATATATATTATTAAATTAAATAAAAACCACGCTAAGCAGTTTTGTGATACTTGTCATATTTCTACTCGTTTTTATTCAGTGATACGCAAATTTGCTAAATTCATAAGGCGAATATATCTAATTAGCTAAGCCAAAAATATTTACAGGAACAGAAAATTATTTTTTCATATCGACATTTTTGTGTTTTTTGTCTTGTTTTTTTTGTCCTCTACTGTAAAGTTTGAAAAAGACACTTAGCAACTTTGCACGCTAAGCACGCGATATATGTGAAAAGGCATTCAAATTCACATTTGACAGAAATGTCAACTGTCAAATGTTAAAGCATTTTACTGAAAAGTAGGTAAGTGCATATGTGTGTGTAATAAATTCTAGGCCACAAAGCATTACATTAGATTACAATTATTATCGTATAAATATTTAAATATTTGCATATGTGTATACATACATATGTACGTAAATGCACACATGTGTATGTACTTTATTCTATTTGTGCTCTATTCACAGATCGTTAAACTAACCAAACGGGCATTACGAAAATGGATAAATTTTACTTATTTATTTTATTTGTATAGAAATGTAGAAATGGGCTGTCATACATATATACACATATAACTGAGTGTTGCATCACGAGAAAAATGTATAAGTGGAAATTTCTGTGGACATCTTAATTGCACGAATATCAAAAAATTTGCAACGGCAATAAAATGTACAGTTTCTTACGTATGGATTTTGACAATTGTAGAATTTTCAAAGAAATTAATAGATTTTTTTCTGCTAAGCAAATTTTTCTTTAAACTTGCACTACACTCTGGTAAATCGCTGCACAATATTAAATTCAATGTCACACTTTTTTGCTTGAAAAGAACACAAATTGTGACAGTTGAGTGGCGCCGCATTAATATATTGAGTTTTGTGTGTGCTAGAAAGTGACAGTGGCGAAATTTTTTTTGTACAAAAGAAAATGCATTAAATGGTTTTTTTGGAATGAATTTCTGTAAATATAACATCACACAAAACTGTTAAGTTCCATGTTAAATGGCTTAAAAAATATTTTGATATCAAAATGCTTACAAAACAAAATCTCTGCAGGGTGGTAATCATAAAATGTACACAAAATTATTTAGAATCAGTTAAGATTTAATGACATCAAGTGCAGCAAAAGTGAAATATTTTATAAGCTTGCAAATTATAAATGCAGCTGTGGCGCATTTACCCACAGGGCGTACATTTAGGCATATGTATACAGATATAAATATGTATTTAGATAGCTTAGAAAAGTGGCATAAGGACTTTAAAGGCATAAGGAAACTTTAAAAGTTCAAAGTTGGTTCACACTTTCACTCCCAAAAGTGGTATTGATGAGAAAAGATGAAACCCCTTTCGGAATAGCTATATAGTTACCCCAACTTCGCTGTTAATAGTCTTCACTTAATTTTCCACTTAACCAAATCAATACTAAATTGATAAAAAATAAATTTCGTGCTAGTGACTAGAAAATTGCATTTAAATCAGTAAAGCATTTCGTATGAATTGATGACATCAGTACAGCAAAATAAGCTTAAAGGTTTTTGAGGATTTGAATTATAAATCTTATGATAATATGAGATAAGCCTCACATAAGATGTACTTCTTTCAAGTGCTATGAATATGTAAAACTAACACATCAAGTTGGAAAGTGTAATGTATGGTCACCTATAAATGCATATAAAAGCCATAGGATCTATACATTCCAGAATGCATGACTTTTTTCATTGTGATGTCCTAGAAAAGTCATGCATCCACTTTTCCCTGCCAAAAGGAATGTTTGGATGAGAGTCGCTCTTGCGTGATCTCAGTGTCGGTTTATTTTCTCACTTAAAAGTAAAAAAATACTTTTTATTTTCATTTTTCTCTTCATTCTCTCTCCATCTGATTTCCAACTAGAAATATGTAAGTTCACTCCAGCATGTTCTCCTCTGCTTCTCTCATTATCGCACCATCTTCCCCTCCACTGCTTCACCCAACGCCTTCATATAGTGGGACATTCAATATAATATTGATCTGTAGTGCCGCTTTTATACGTCCGTTTGTCCGAAATAGACTCTGTGAATTGCTGTCGTCATTGTAAAAAGCAAAACTAGAGAAAACCTGATTCTCCTAATTGTTTTTTTTTTGCTAGATTCAATGTTATAGCTGAGAGCACATGTCCTACGAAAGTAAGTAATTTGCCGCTTAGGTAAAAGCGACACATTACCTTGTGCATTACCTCTTCTTAAGGGAGAGGCAAGCAATATTTTGATGAAAGTCCCTCTCGGCAGTGATCTCAGTTTCGATTTATTTTCTCACTAAAATTGCTCGCAACAATTGCCCTAATATGACCTAAAAATACATTTTTTTTCATATTTCTCTTCATCCTCTCTTCATGCAGTTTCCGATCAGATATTTGGAGCTTCGCCTCAGCTTGTTCTCCTCTTGTTCTCCTCCTCATCTCTCCTTGTGGCACCATCTTGTTGTTGTTGTTGTTGTAACCACCAAGACACTCCCCGCAGATTTTGGGGAGTGTAGTGGAACTAAGAGTCCTTTGCCGGATACATGCCGTATGCTCGGGTACTAGTTCCTTCTGACACTAGCCCGACTGTCATGAAAATTATTTTTCTTGGCCATTATGAACTTTCTATTCTCGGCCGATGAATTTTAGTCGCCTCTTACGACAGGCATTCCTTTTCGCCTGCATTGCTTGCTTCATACTGTTGTACATTTTATATTCTGTTCCGGAATCGAACTCTGACATCTACTTGAAATTCAATCCAGCGCCATCGCGTAATGGGAAATTAACATTAGCATATTGAATTTTAAAGATGCTTTTATGCTTCCGTTTTTTCTTTTCGAAAAAGCATCTATGAATTGTTGCCATCATTGTAAAAACAAAAAACAAAATTAAAAAAAAAAATATTCTCATTATTGCTTTTGTTGCTACTCAATGCTTTTTTATTATTGTTTTATTTCTCAAGCGCCGATACCTTACCTTTTGGCTTACTTTGGCATGCATTATATAATGCATGCGACATATTCTCATGCGTCCTAAGGGTTATGCATGACCATCTTTCCAACTGGGATAATTATACCAAAATACATTTATACACAGAAACATATCTAGCTAGTAAAGTCATCAAGCGCTGGACAAGCAAAAGCAAGCAAGACAGCTGAGAATAGTAAGAATAGAAAAGCTAGATAGAATACCATAGAGGATTCATTGCTTACGTACTCGCATTTATGCTTGTATATACAATTCCACATTCCAAACAACTTAATTCCGTTTAGAGTAAGATTTTTACATACATACATACATACTCGTATGTATGTTTGTCCATTAGCTAACTTGACATAACATCTCCACATGTTTACTCTTTACTACATTTGGACATTTTTGGCTTGTTTTCAGTTTTACGTGTTCAACCAGAAGATGTGACTATTTTGTGGGCAGTTGTCGTAGTGACAAAGCAAAACACACTAGGGAGTACATACATACATACATAACAATATAACATCAAAAACAGTTTTATACACATTTAACATATAACACAACCACTGGTATGTACACGCAGTTAAAGACAAACAAAAATAACAGTAAATAAAAAATTTTAGAAAAATGTAAAGTTAAGTCGTAGATAACGCGTTCCTTCATACTACTTGAAAACTAAAGTATGGATATGGATATACTTTTCAGCATAAAAGTCTCGAACTCAGTTAGGTGTACGTCATTTCTGCTTGCTCAGATAGCTCAGAAGACATCGACATTGTTCAGCGAATAAAAATCCAGCGGCTGCGTTGTGCCGCTAAAGGCAGAAGAAAAGGGAAAACTCCACTGCGTTGGAAGATTAAGTGAAGATTGACTCGTCCTCTCTTGGGCTTTCCAATTGGCGGCAAGCAGCACGAAACAGAAACAACTAGTAAACCCGGCCACACGATGCTGTGGCTTTCAATTACACTGTGCGACAATTTGAGGGTGAAAGACCACTTATTGTCACATTTGAAAATTTTTTGATATACCTTCATAGTTACTGATTATTTTTATTTTCTGTGAACCTAGATTTTTTATACAAAGATTTTGACTGAGGAGCCCCATAGTGAAGTTTTGTGCCGAATATTTTTCTAGACTATGGTAACCTTAAATCGACCTCCAAAAGGCCATTTTGCGCCTTTCCCCTTTATTTGCGCTTTCTTTTCCCTATATCCATTTTATTTTCCGTATTCTTTCCTCTTTCGCTTCCTTTCCTTCGCGATATCCATCCCTTTCATTTTCCTCTTCCCTTTCCTTTTATTACCCATCTTCAGTGCTAGGCCTTGCATCACACTTCAAATTTAAAAATGAGATAAACTGTAGCCCAAAAATGGATTTTTGAACAGATGGCACCCTTTTTGTAAAAATTTTAATAAATTACTCATTTCCATGCCAAGCCCTTTCATATGACACCTCAAATTTAAAAATCAAAAAAACTATAGCGTAAAACTGAATTTTTGAACAGATGGCAAGCCCTTTTGTACAAATTATAATAATTTGCTTATTTTCAAGCAAAGCCCTTTCATATGACACTTCAAATTTAAAAATCAAACAAATTATAGCGTAAAACTGAATTCTTGAACAGGTGGCAACCCTTTTTGTAAAATTTTTATTAAATTACTCAATATCAGGTCAAGCCTTTTCATATGGTACCAAAAATTTTAAAATCAAACAAACTATACAGGAAAATTAAAATTTCGAACAGTTGGCAACACTTTTCAAAAAAATTTAACATTCCTGCACATCTACAGGTGAAGCCCTTTCATTTGACACCACATTCTCGAAAATCGGTATAACGGTGTAAAAGTTATGGTGTTTACAAAAAATCGCTTAGCGTAATATGTATATATAAAGATAAAGATTGGCGCGCTTTATTGGACTCGGCCAAAAACATCTAGACGGTTACGCTACAATTAAGAAGAATAAAAGATGGGAATATATTATGATCCGAAAATGAGTTGTAGGACAAGAGCGCTGTTTGTCTCTGGTTTCGTAAAGTTCCATATATTTTACCTACACATAGTGTTCACATGATCGTTTGCATTAAGATTGGTGTGCATTATGACTAATTCCGAGGTATTTTACTTTATTTCCAGCCCTTCCTACAGAATTTCCAATCCCTTTTTCTGGCATTTTAAGCCTTAAAACATCTTGTTCGGCAATGGGAAATATATACGATTATTCGGTGTTGAGATAGAGGCCATTGATAAAATTTTACATAAAGGAGTATTCTGCTCTAAGCTCAATACAAAGACAGATAGATTGCAACCAGTGGCAGATCCCCTTGCGGTTTATCATAGATCTCAAATTAATGCCTATATAGATTCTGCGCCCAAATTTCCCAAACTGATCAAGGAAAACTCTATCATTCCAAAAGCAATGGTTGGATGGGTTTAGCTTTCAAAAGGCAAAACCAGGGATTGCAAATAATCGTTATTTTTTAAATTTTGACTAAAAAAATCATACTTAAGGAGAAATTCTAAACGCAAAAAAAGTACACAGATGTAATCACCGTAACGCAGACATGCTGGTGCATTAACTTTTATTTTTTCGATTTTTATAAAAAAATTGATTTTTAATCATTATTTTCTGAGTTTTATTTTCTGCTCAGAAAATGAAACTTATTTCTTGAGTTTTATTTTTCCCTCAGAAAATAAAAGTTATTTTTTGAGTTTTATTTTTCGATCAGAAAATGAAAGTTATTTTTTGAGTTTTATTTTTCGATCAGAAAATAAAAGTTATTTCTTGATTTTTATTTTTCCATCAGAAAATAAAAGTTATTTTTTGAGTTTTATTTATCGATCAGAAAATAAAAGTTATTTTCTGAGTTTTATTTTTCCCTCAGAAAATAAAAGTTATTTTTTGAGTTTTATTTTTCGATCAGAAAATAAAAGTTATTTTCTGAGTTTTAGCTTTTTGCTCTGAGAATAAAAGTTTCTTCAGTTTAATTTTACCTGCAGCTGCAGTTTATAAGTAAAAAAATTAAAAATTTATCTATCTACTTTACCCATTTATATGGCAAAATCTACAATTGCAGCCAAAATTAAACTGAAAAACTTTTATTCCCTGAGCGAAAAATAAAACTAAAAAAATAACTTATTTTCTGAGGGAAAAATAAAACTCAAAAAATAACTTTTATTTTCTAATGGAAAAATAAAACTAAAAAAAAAACTTTTATTTTCTGATGGAAAAATAAAACTCAAGAAATAAGTAACTTTTATTTTCTGAGCAGAAAATAAAACTCAGCAAATAATGATTGAAAATCAACTTTTTGGATATAACTTATAACCGTTACAGTCTCTGTTAAATGCCTTTAGTTTAACAAATAAAATAATGAAAATTTTGTTGAAATGGAAAAAATTTAGAAGCAGAGCAAAATTAAAACTGAAGTCTGCGAGTATTTGCTATTGTATACATAGGTATTGAATCAAATTCAAAACTGTTGGGGTAAGTGGAAAAAAATTCAACAACTATTTACAGCGAAGGTTGAGTGTATAGCTATTTCACGAAAAACCATTTTCGATCATCAGCACTCTTTTCGGAAGTGGATGCACCGGGGATTGAACCCGAGTCCATTCCAACTTCAGCCGCAATGACCCAACGGATAAACACACTCGGCCATTGAGACTCTGTGCAAGCTGTTGGATTTTCCCCACTTTTGCCTTTTTCATTTTCAACATTAACGTTAGTGTGTATATGCTTTTGCATATATTCTCCACAAACGTGCTGAATTTTTTGTTGTAGGCAGTTCGCAATGAACATTGTTGTTGGTATTTTATTTTATGTATATACCAAACAACGTTAACAATTTTACTTGAAAGAGTTTTTAGTGCTTAGCACGAAATTTTTATTTTAATTCAATTTTTAATTGTTGGGGTAAGTGGAAAAAAATTCAACAACTATTTACAGCGAAGGTTGAGTGTATAGCTATTTCACGAAAAACCATTTTCGATCATCAGCACTCTTTTCGGAAGTGGATGCACCGGGGATTGAACCCGAGTCCATTCCAACTTCAGCCGCAATGACCCAACGGATAAACACACTCGGCCATTGAGACTCTGTGCAAGCTGTTGGATTTTCCCCACTTTTGCCTTTTTCATTTTCAACATTAACGTTAGTGTGTATATGCTTTTGCATATATTCTCCACAAACGTGCTGAATTTTTTGTTGTAGGCAGTTCGCAATGAACATTGTTGTTGGTATTTTATTTTATGTATATACCAAACAACGTTAACAATTTTACTTGAAAGAGTTTTTAGTGCTTAGCACGAAATTTTTATTTTAATTCAATTTTTAATTGTTGGGGTAAGTGGAAAAAAATTCAACAACTATTTACAGCGAAGGTTGAGTGTATAGCTATTTCACGAAAAACCATTTTCGATCATCAGCACTCTTTTCGGAAGTGGATGCACCGGGGATTGAACCCGAGTCCATTCCAACTTCAGCCGCAATGACCCAACGGATAAACACACTCGGCCATTGAGGTTCTGTGCAAGCTGTTGGATTTTCCCCACTTTTGCCTTTTTCATTTTCAACATTAACGTTAGTGTGTATATGCTTTTGCATATATTCTCCACAAACGTGCTGAATTTTTTGTTGTAGGCAGTTCGCAATGAACATTGTTGTTGGTATTTTATTTTATGTATATACCAAACAACGTTAACAATTTTACTTGAAAGAGTTTTTAGTGCTTAGCACGAAATTTTTATTTTAATTCAATTTTTAATTGTTGGGGTAAGTGGAAAAAAATTCAACAACTATTTACAGCGAAGGTTGAGTGTATAGCTATTTCACGAAAAACCATTTTCGATCATCAGCACTCTTTTCGGAAGTGGATGCACCGGGGATTGAACCCGAGTCCATTCCAACTTCAGCCGCAATGACCCAACGGATAAACACACTCGGCCATTGAGACTCTGTGCAAGCTGTTGGATTTTCCCCACTTTTGCCTTTTTCATTTTCAACATTAACGTTAGTGTGTATATGCTTTTGCATATATTCTCCACAAACGTGCTGAATTTTTTGTTGTAGGCAGTTCGCAATGAACATTGTTGTTGGTATTTTATTTTATGTATATACCAAACAACGTTAACAATTTTACTTGAAAGAGTTTTTAGTGCTTAGCACGAAATTTTTATTTTAATTCAATTTTTAATTGTTGGGGTAAGTGGAAAAAAATTCAACAACTATTTACAGCGAAGGTTGAGTGTATAGCTATTTCACGAAAAACCATTTTCGATCATCAGCACTCTTTTCGGAAGTGGATGCACCGGGGATTGAACCCGAGTCCATTCCAACTTCAGCCGCAATGACCCAACGGATAAACACACTCGGCCATTGAGACTCTGTGCAAGCTGTTGGATTTTCCCCACTTTTGCCTTTTTCATTTTCAACATTAACGTTAGTGTGTATATGCTTTTGCGTATATTCTCCACAAACGTGCTGAATTTTTGTTGTAGGCAGTTCGCAATGAACATTGTTGTTGGTATTTATTTTATGTATGTATATACCAAACAACGTTAACAATTTTACTTGAAAGAGTTTTTAGTGCTTAGCACGAAATTTTTATTTTAATTCAATTTTTAATTGTTGGGGTAAGTGGAAAAAAATTCAAGAACTATTTACAGCGAAGGTTGAGTGTATAGCTATTTCACGAAAAACCATTTTCGATCATCAGCACTCTTTTCGGAAGTGGATGCACCGGGGATTGAACCCGAGTCCATTCCATCTTCAGCCGCAATGACCCAACGGATAAACACACTCGGCCATTGAGACTCTGTGCAAGCTGTTGGATTTTCCCCACTTTTGCCTTTTTCATTTTCAACATTAACGTTAGTGTGTATATGCTTTTGCGTATATTCTCCACAAACGTGCTGAATTTTTGTTGTAGGCAGTTCGCAATGAACATTGTTGTTGGTATTTATTTTATGTATGTATATACCAAACAACGTTAACAATTTTACTTGAAAGAGTTTTTAGTGCTTAGCGCGAAATTTTTATTTTAATTCAATTTTTAATTGTTGGGGTAAGTGGAAAAAAATTCAACAACTATTTACAGCGAAGGTTGAGTGTATAGCTATTTCACGAAAAACCATTTTCGATCATCAGCACTCTTTTCGGAAGTGGATGCACCGGGGATTGAACCCGAGTCCATTCCAACTTCAGCCGCAATGACCCAACGGATAAACACACTCGGCCATTGAGACTCTGTGCAAGCTGTTGGATTTTCCCCACTTTTGCCTTTTTCATTTTCAACATTAACGTTAGTGTGTATATGCTTTTGCATATATTCTCCACAAACGTGCTGAATTTTTTGTTGTAGGCAGTTCGCAATGAACATTGTTGTTGGTATTTTATTTTATGTATATACCAAACAACGTTAACAATTTTACTTGAAAGAGTTTTTAGTGCTTAGCACGAAATTTTTATTTTAATTCAATTTTTAATTGTTGGGGTAAGTGGAAAAAAATTCAACAACTATTTACAGCGAAGGTTGAGTGTATAGCTATTTCACGAAACACCATTTTCGATCATCAGCACTCTTTTCGGAAGTGGATGCACCGGGGATTGAACCCGAGTCCATTCCAACTTCAGCCGCAATGACCCAACGGATAAACACACTCGGCCATTGAGACTCTGTGCAAGCTGTTGGATTTTCCCCACTTTTGCCTTTTTCATTTTCAACATTAACGTTAGTGTGTATATGCTTTTGCATATATTCTCCACAAACGTGCTGAATTTTTGTTGGCAGTTCGCAATGAACATTTGTTGTTGGTATGTATTTTTATATACCAACAACGTTAACAATTTTACTTGAAAGAGTTTTTAGTGCTTAGCACGAAATTTTTTTATTTTAATTCAATTTTAATTGTTGGGGTAAGTGGAAAAAAATTCAACAACTATTTACAGCGAAGGTTGAGTGTATAGCTATTTCACGAAAAACCATTTTCGATCATCAGCGAACTGCCAACAAAAATTCAGCACGTTTGTAGAGAATATATGCAAAAGCATATACACACTAACGTTAATGTTGAAAATGAAAAAGGCAAAAGTGGGGAAAATCCAACAGCTTGCACAGAGTCTCAATGGCCGAGTGTGTTTATCCGTTGGGTCATTGCGGCTGAAGTTGGAATGGACTCGGGTTCAATCCCCGGTGCATCCACTTCCGAAAAGAGTGCTGATGATCGAAAATGGTGTTTCGTGAAATAGCTATACACTCAACCTTCGCTGTAAATAGTTGTTGAATTTTTTTCCACTTACCCCAACAATTAAAAATTGAATTAAAATAAAAATTTCGTGCTAAGCACTAAAAACTCTTTCAAGTAAAATTGTTAACGTTGTTTGGTATATACATAAAATAAAATACCAACAACAATGTTCATTGCGAACTGCCTACAACAAAAAATTCAGCACGTTTGTGGAGAATATATGCAAAAGCATATACACACTAACGTTAATGTTGAAAATGAAAAAGGCAAAAGTGGGGAAAATCCAACAGCTTGCACAGAGTCTCAATGGCCGAGTGTGTTTATCCGTTGGGTCATTGCGGCTGAAGTTGGAATGGACTCGGGTTCAATCCCCGGTGCATCCACTTCCGAAAAGAGTGCTGATGATCGAAAATGGTTTTTCGTGAAATAGCTATACACTCAACCTTCGCTGTAAATAGTTGTTGAATTTTTTTCCACTTACCCCAACAATTAAAAATTGAATTAAAATAAAAATTTCGTGCTAAGCACTAAAAACTCTTTCAAGTAAAATTGTTAACGTTGTTTGGTATATACATAAAATAAAATACCAACAACAATGTTCATTGCGAACTGCCTACAACAAAAAATTCAGCACGTTTGTGGAGAATATATGCAAAAGCATATACACACTAACGTTAATGTTGAAAATGAAAAAGGCAAAAGTGGGGAAAATCCAACAGCTTGCACAGAGTCTCAATGGCCGAGTGTGTTTATCCGTTGGGTCATTGCGGCTGAAGTTGGAATGGACTCGGGTTCAATCCCCGGTGCATCCACTTCCGAAAAGAGTGCTGATGATCGAAAATGGTTTTTCGTGAAATAGCTATACACTCAACCTTCGCTGTAAATAGTTGTTGAATTTTTTTCCACTTACCCCAACAATTAAAAATTGAATTAAAATAAAAATTTCGTGCTAAGCACTAAAAACTCTTTCAATTCAAAACTTTCATATTAAAATTGAATTGAAATTAAAAAAAAAAATCCTTACGAAACCTCTTTTTTTTCAGCACATTTGCATTGCCAACAAATTTCAAAAAGTTCCATAACTAAATTGAAATTTAAATCAACTTTAAATTTCTCTCGTTTTTTTTGTGTCATTTTAATTTACATAAACGATCACGTTTACTGCTCCATTACAGCCAAAAACAACTCGTTCAAACGAATACATACATACATACATAACTACGTGCACACATTTGTAACCGTAAAACCAATTATGCGTACTGAATGTTGTGTGGCACGGCAAGTTGCATTTCAATTAACCCACCGAGTGCAACGTCAACGCATTTTTGGTATCAGGTTAGGCAAAGCGTGTATGGACCAGCGGACGAAAGGCGTCAGCTTAGTGCTGCTGCTGTACACATATCCGGTAGCAACGTACATATGTACATATGTATGCAAGTACATGTCTATTTAGTATCTATTGATATGCCATTCCACGCCAGATTGTAGCAGTTTTATGTCACGATGGCATGCGGGTTAACTGCTTGATTATGTCACGAATGAGCGCATAACTAGTGCAGTGCATTTTTTGTGCTATTTGCAAATATGTATATGTACGTAGATATATTTTAGTATCGAATTTGCAGTTGCTGATAGCACAGTGCTACAAAATCAGAAAAAAAAAATATGCAGGGGCTCCCACATGGTTCTTTGGTTTCGTCATGGCCCATAAAACACTACCTCATTTGCGGTTTTTCCCCATCACTTCGTTTTTAAATTTTTTGAGTACAAATATAATACAACTCTGAAATTATTGAAATTACAACTTCGAGATGCTATAACTTTCTTGTTTCTTGATCGAATTCAATTTTTTTTTCTTTTATTTGAAAGATGCTACTTTTACCTTTCAAACAAGCAAAATAGTTTGCAAATCGACCTAAAAATGACCAAGTTTTGGTCCTTTATTTCAAAAAAAAAAATTAAATTTTTCTAAAAATATTGGTTTTCGGCACGTTTTTATTGGATTTTGAAGTTACAAACAATGGGTTTTAAACCTTTATAACAAAATAAATAAAATCAGCTTTCCAAAAAGCAAAAGTAAATTAAAATTGATTCAAAATTACGGTAGTAGTGTTTCATAAAGTGATTAAGCCTTTGTTTTTGTGTTTTAAAAATGTTTTTTTTTTTTTATAGATTAATATTTGCATACAAAGTAGGTATGAACTTTCACAAAACTGAGTATAGAGCGATCTGAGTGTGCTCTTTGTTACTTGTGAGAATTGGTCAGTTTACCTACTTTAAATTTTTTCCCAAGAGATTGGCGTCTATTCATCGACGGTTCAACAAAAAGTACACTTGAAATGTTTATTATCTAATTGCATATTCTAGTAGTTTCATTTAATTTTTAAGGTTTGAAGGCTGTGCTTTTATGCAACACTGGCATATATCCATCAGTCCCACTGGCCTACGCTACCGATATTAAAGAATCATATGACAGTATGCCTAATTGTAGCTGACTTCAAGGTACTCAATATTTTAAATGGTATTCAGGGTGGAAATACGAAGTATCCATGCTATTTCTGCGAATGGGACAGCCGATCAATTAGCCTACACTACAAACAAAAGGATTGGGCTCCACGTCCATCGTTTGTAGTTGATGAAAAAAATACTATAAATATTCCCTTAGTTAATCCAAACTAGTAAAAGCGCGGCTGCCTTCGGCCGTACCGAAGACTTCATACCTTTCATGAGTGGGGAAATGAAAAGTTACCTATGCATGTATGTACATAGCCTGATTTAGTACGTATAATTTATAATTTCAATTGTGTGGGTTATTTATGGAAGGATTTATTAGAAAAAATGGTGTCTGAGCTATTAAAATAGAGGGGTTATACGACAAAATGTGTACATCTGAACAATCGGTTGTATGGGAGCTATATGTTACAATGGTCCGATCTTGACAATTTTCGGTAACTCTATTTGGGCCGATATCGGTAAAAATACTTCAAAGTTTCATGTCATTATCTGTTAAAATTGAGAAGTTATACCCCAAAATGTCCATATCTGAACAATCGGTTTTAGGGGAACTATATGTTATAGTGGTCCGATCTTTACAATTTTCGGTAACCTTGTTTAGGCCAATATGGGTAAAAATACTTCAAAGTTTCACGCCGTTAGCTGTTTAAATGGGGAAGCTATGCAGAAATTACACCCCAAAATTTTAATATATGTATATCTGAATAATCGGTTGTTTTCTATATGTTATAGTGGTCCGATTCGGTAGATTCCGACAAATGATCAGCTGCATATAACAACCTACCTTTATTCCAAATTTCATTCAGATATCTCAAAAACTGAGGGACTAGTTTGCGCTCACACAGACGGACGGACGGACAGACGGACATGGTTTAATCGACTCAGCTCGTGATTCTAATCATATCGGTATATATTTTGGCGGGTCCCCCACGCTTCCTTCTGGTACTTTCGACAAAAATTTTTTAGCACAAAGTTATAATACCATTTCATTCTCATGAAAGGTATAAAAACAAAAAAAAAACACACAAGGCCTACTCACTTTATGAAACACTACTACCATAATTTTGAATCAATTTTAATTTACTTTTGCTTTTTGGAAAGCTGATTTTATGTATTTTGTTATAAAGGTTTAAAACCCATTGTTTGTAACTTCAAAATCCAATAAAAACCTGCCGAAAACCAATATTTTTAGAAAAATTTTATTTTTTTTGGAATAAAGGACCAAAACTTGGTCATTTTTAGGTCGATTTGCAAACTATTTTGCTTGTTTGAAAGGTAAAGGTAGCATCTTTCAAATAAAAGAAAAAAAATTGAATTCGATCAAGAAACAAGAAAGTTGTAGCATCTCGAAATTGTAATTTCAATAATTTCAGAGTTGTATTATATTTGTACTCAAAAAATTTAAAAACGAAGTGATGGGTAAAAACCGCAAATGAGGTAGTGTTTTATGGGCCATGATGAAACCAAAAAACCATGTGAGAGCCCCTGCATTTTTTTGGTGTAGCACAGTGTAGTTGAAAAGAGAAGGTTGGAATTTAGATGCGCACAGTGGCACGGCACTTAGTAGATATTTCTTTTTAATATGAAATATGAATTATTCTTTTGCTGCTCCTTTTTTAATTTGATTGCTAAGTAAAGAGCCAAGTTCACTACTAAAGCTTCCAACTGCATTAACATTATTTATTCAACGATAGTTGTGCAACGAATTGGAGTACTTTATGTATAATCACACTCATATAGCACATATCCTTCGTATATGCCACCCTTTCAGCAAATACATATGTATATGTACACTCACGTAGAGCGATAGTTTCACACTAGAGTTTAAATGGGGCCCCATCCTAGTTCTACATAAGCATGCAGTATGAGTTGGAGGGAATTCTGCTAAAATCAACTAAAACTGTTTGGCTAAACGTCTAAACGAGTCATAGTTGCGAAATTCAAATAAAGACCTCAAATAAAAATTTCCCAAAAAGGGAATTTTTTTCAAATTGATAAAATTGTTAATTTTAAGCTTTTCTAACATCATAATGGTAAATATTACACAATGCTATCAATTTACAAAATTGCCCAAAAAGGGAAATTTTACTATAATCAACTAAAATGTTTGCCTAAACGTCCAAAGGAGTCATGTGGCGAAACTGATAAAAAATTACATCAAATTAAAATTTCCCAAAAAGGGAATTTTTTCGAATTACATAAAATCTCTTCTCTCAAACTTTACTAACAACGTACTAACAGCACAGTGTTCAATTTTACACAATTTTACTAATTTGTGAAATTTCCCAAAAAGGGAAATTTTTCTAAAATCAACTAAAATTATTTACAATTGTTGGGGTAAGTGGAAAAAAAATTCAACAACTATTTACAGCGAAGGTTGAGTGTATAGCTATTTCACGAAAAACCATTTTCGATCATCAGCACTCTTTTCGGAAGTGGATGCACCGAAAATGGTTTTTCGTGAAATAGCTATACACTCAACCTTCGCTGTAAATAGTTGTTGAATTTTTTTCCACTTACCCCAACAATTAAAAATTGAATTAAATCTCTTTCAAACTAAAAACTCTTTCAAGTAAAATTGTTAGCGTTGTTTGGTATATACATAAAATAAATACCAACAACAATGTTCATTGCGAACTGCCTACAACAAAAATTCAGCACGTTTGTGGAGAATATATGCAAAAGCATATACACACTAACGTTAATGTTGAAAATGAAAAAGGCAAAAGTGGGGAAAATCCAACAGCTTGCACAGAGTCTCAATGGCCGAGTGTGTTTATCCGTTGGGTCATTGCGGCTGAAGTTGGAATGGACTCGGGTTCAATCCCCGGTGCATCCACTTCCGAAAAGAGTGCTGATAATCGAAAATGGTTTTTCGTGAAATAGCTATACACTCAACCTTCGCTGTAAATCGTTGTTGAATTTTTTTCCACTTACCCCAACAATTAAAAATTGAATTAAAAATAAAAATTTCGTGCTAAGCACTAAAAACTCTTTCAAGTAAAATTATTTACTTCATCGTCCAAACGAGTCATAATGGTGAAACTAATAAAAAATTACTTCAAATTAAAATTTCCTAAAAAGGGAATTTTATAAATTAGATAAAACCGTTGCTCTTAAACTTTACTAATATTACAACGTACTAATTTCCAAAATTTTCCAAACGTGGAAATTTGTTAAAAATGTAACACAATGGTTTCCCTGAAATTTCAGTGAGTTATTATAATTAATTTAAATTCAAATTTACTAATTACAAAAATTTCCCAAAAAAGGGAAATTTTAAAAAAATGTAATAAAATGATTTGCCTTAACTTCTGTGAGTCGTTATGATCAATTTAATGCAATTTTGCTATTTACGAAAATTTCCCAAAAGGGAATTTAAAAAAATTGAAGAAAAGCACAAAAAAAGTTTTAAGTTTTAAACTATTTTTAAGTTTAAACAATTAATTATTAAGCCATCTCAGAACATCCCACATTAGAGACAGTACAGAACGGGTTCCAGAGTTTAGCAGAGGGCAGTACTTGCCACTTAGTACATAGCTAGATTTGAACTAGCATGATTTGCTGAAGGGACATTTTATTTCGCACACTGCGGTTTGCGCAAAATTCAAATAGCATTTAGCAACAGTTACAAATATTAAAGTCACACCAACGCATTCATGCTGCTCATAGTTCATGCTTGTTACTATGAGTCACAGCCAATGCCCACAATACTGGATTCTACTCTACATATGTAACTTTCAAATATTTCATTGTTACATACCTTAGTATATGTATCTTCTAGTGCTTGATTTTCGTACTCCATTTTGCCTCATTGCAACATTTCGTGGCACTAAATTTGCATGGTTTCGTTTTGGCTAAATGTCCAGCACCAAAGCTGAAAAGGTAGACACGAACACAAAAAAAAGAACAAAAACATACGAGTACGTACAAATGTAATTGCGCCGCTCAGCAGCAATGCTTACTTTATAATTAGCATTATTGTTGTTATAGACCCTCTCAATATATCCTTTTCATTTAAGTCACATAAAGACATGATCCTCTATGTTCAGATAGCACATATACCACAAAAAACGAATTAGAAACAACAATTGTTAAACACTTTCTCTTCTGGCAACACCACTTAGGCAACACCACTCTAGGCGGGAAAATGTTATTTTATTATATTAAATATTTTTTTCCTTTGAAAGCTTTTCTTTTTTTTTATAATTATAATAATATTATAGCAATCAAAGCCAAAACATAAAACAGCCGCTTTCGATTCACAATTTCACTGCTGGCTATAAATTTCCTTCTGTCAAATTTATATGTGAATGCTGGCGAGCAGAGGGAAATTTTTATCGACCATTTAGCGAGTATGGCTACTACTCATTATGGGTTCAAACATTTTTGTTCGATCCGACCTCGCTTGTGTGATGGCGAATCGAAAACGACAAATATTTCATTGCAAATTGAAAAATCCTTCGGTAAAAGTATTACTTTTATTTCAATGAATTCAATAGAAATGCTAACAAAGTAAATTTTGTGGAAAAATATTTATAAACACAAATATGTGTGCATATTCAAATAAAAATAATAACACTACTCGACAAATTTTGATGAACTTTAACCACCAAAAATGAAATAATACTTTTCTAAAGCGAAACTTTACGCTGATTCCGAATATCATCTCCATTTTTTTGTGGCAGACCCAGTTTTCGAGATATTGGTAAAAATGTGGAAAAAGCCCTATATGCAAGACATTGCATCACATAAGTGCATCAAAAAGTTTTATTAGACATCGTGGCGTTTTGGTATCTAGGAAGTGCTGGTAGAGGAAGCTCCAACAAACATTTTTTGCCTTCACACTCCAAAATAGGTCAGGTAGTTTGGACACAATGACAAAAATAATGAAAAAAATTTGAAAGAAAATCGAATTTTTTAAAAGAATTTTCAGATTCAACTGTCCTAAAATCGGAAAAATTGTATGGGGGACAAAAAGTTAGCCCCCCTATCCCATAGAGAATTTAATTGTGAACATTTTAAGACTATTGTGTACTAATCGGATGTACCATTTTTTATATTTACCTATTTTTATTGAAAGTCCTTTACCAAAAATTTTCCGGAAGAGAAAAATTTCAACAACAAAATTGGGTTTATTCATAAAACTTTATTAAGGAGTAATACTCAAGATTATTTCATTCCATTTATTACGTGTTTTGAAGTGCAAAATATCTCTCAAAACAGCGACTAATAGGAAAAAAATAATAATTGAATAAAAAATATCTGCATTTCGCGATTTTAAAGAGAGGATAAATAATGACCGATGTGAGTAAGTACTTTTGACTTCTCTTTTGTGATTTTCTGCATTTTTTATACGTACGATTGTCCAAAAAATAGTCTCCCATCATATCCTCGTACCAAGACCCTTGATATCGCCATTCAAAAACTATTAAGTCCTGATGAAATCTCTCCCCACGTTCATCACTTTGAGCACCTAAATTTGTAGGGAATTATGAAGATTTTAACGAATTTTAGGCGGCGTATTACAATCTTTTGCAATAAATTAACTGTTTATTACCTAGAAATCCACAAACAGTCTGTTAAAAACTGCTGAAAGCAGTAACAAAAAGCACCCGATCTATCATGAAATAGTTAGAACTTTTATTCTACTTTATTGCAAAACTATAAAGCAAAAAAAGTAATATGCCGCCTAAAACTCATTTCTAGCATTCACATCTTGATAATTTCCCTACAAGCTTAGGTGCTGAAAGTGATGAACAGGATGAGAGATTTCATCAGGACTTTATAGTTTTTGAATGGCGATATCAAGGGTCTTGGTAAGAGGATATGATGGGAGACTATTTTATGGACAATCGTACGTGTAACAAATGCAGAAAATCACAAAAGAGAAGTCAAAAGTACTTACTCAAATCGGTCATTATTTATCCTCTCTTTAAAATCGCGAAATGCAGATATTTTTTATTCAATTATTATTTTTTTCCTATTAGTCGCTGTTTTGAGAGATATTTTGCACTTCAAAACACGTAATAAATGGAATGAAATAATCTTGAGTATTACTCCTTAATAAAGTTTTATGAATAAACCCAATTTTGTTGTTGAAATTTTTCTCTTCCGGAAAATTTTTGGTAAAGGACTTTCAATAAAAATAGGTAAATATAAAAAATGGTACATCCGATTAGTACACAATAGTCTTAAAATGTTCACAATTAAATTCTCTATGGGATAGGGGGGCTAACTTTTTGTCCCCCATACAATTTTTCCGATTTTAGGACAGTTGAATCTGAAAATTCTTTTAAAAAATTCGATTTTCTTTCAAATTTTTTTCATTATTTTTGTCATTGTGTCCAAACTACCTGACCTATTTTGGAGTGTGAAGGCAAAAAATGTTTGTTGGAGCTTCCTCTACCAGCACTTCCTAGATACCAAAACGCCACGATGTCTAATAAAACTTTTTGATGCACTTATGTGATGCAATGTCTTGCATATAGGGCTTTTTCCACATTTTTACCAATATCTCGAAAACTGGGTCTGCCACAAAAAAATGGAGATGATATTCGGAATCAGCGTAAAGTTTCGCTTTAGAAAAGTATTATGTTATTCTTGATGATTTTGGTGTCGAGTAGTGTAATACAATAGCGCTATTTTAACTCTGACGAGTTTTATGGCCGAGCTTCTCTCCCAATTCGAAGTGTGCTCCTTTTGTTTTTCCTACTAATTGGGTGGACCTACAGATTTATGCCGGCTCCGAACGGCGAATGCATTTTTTTCGAGAAGCTTTTTCATGGCAGAAATACACTCGGAAGGTATGCCGCCCACTGCCGAGAGGTGACCGCTGTTTCTGAAAAACCCAATAATTGAGTTTTTAATTAATTAGAAAAATTTTTTTGGTGTTTGTCTGGACTGGGGTTTCAACCAGAGACCTCTGGTATAGCAGCGAGCACTCTACCCACCGTACCACAGCGGCCACATATTCAAATGCATGCCACAATAATTCGAATGAAATGTTCATTAAAACTTTTTCTTTTATTTACTTCGCCTGTATGTGCAGGCAAAGGAGAAGCAACATGATGACAGCAATATTCTTTAACACCTACATATATTTAAACTGCTCACACATTTTGCAAATACCGCCAAATATAGTGCACACACATGTTTAAAACTACTTTTTAAACGGTTTTATTTAGCTCACCCCGTTTGTTTTATTATTTATTATTTATTCTTTATTCTTGGGTCAAATTTAGTAATTCAAATTTCACCCTCTGCCTGTCAACCGATTAATCTGAAATTTTGCACGCATGTATAACCCCGATGACAATGCAATATTATGAAAAAGAATTCCGATAGGTGGCGCGTGGGTCGCTATATTTACAAAAATCGCATTTATGGTCCGATTTGGCTGAAATTCGGAACATGTATTACTACCTTGAAAAGAAATATTTTCTTAAAAAAAAAATTCCGCTAGGTGGCGCGTGGGTCGCTATATTTACAAAAATCGCATTTATGGTCCGATTTGGCTGAAATTCGGAACATGTATTACTACCTTGAAAAGAAATATTTTCTTAAAAAAAAAATTCCGCTAGGTGGCGCGTGGGTCGCTATATTTACAAAAATCGCATTTATGGTCCGATTTGGCTGAAATTCGGAACATGTATTACTACCTTGAAAAGAAATATTTTCTTAAAAAAACAAATTCCGCTAGGTGGCGCGTGGGTCGCTATATTTACAAAAATCGCATTTATGGTCCGATTTGGCTGAAATTCGGAACATGTATTACTACCTTGAAAGGAAATATTTTCCTAAAAAAAACTTCCGATAGGTGGCGCGTGGGTCGCTATAGAGGCGTTGGACTGCAATAAACAAACGGGCAAGAAACCTTGCAATAATGAAGCACTAAATGAATTAAACAGAATGCGAAATAAAAACTAAAAACTAGAAAATAAAAATAGGTAAAAAAACTTTTTAAGTTAAACGGTTTTATGTTATACATACATTGCAATGTTTAAGATAAATGTACTAAAAACCAAAAAATAATAAAATAGATACAGTCGTGGGAATTATAAACATTTGCATAGACTAGACTAAAATAAAACCGGGGGGCACGTCAATTGTCTACAAATTATCGACTTAATGTGCGATAGAAGAATCGTTTAATTCGTCGTTAGGCAGTTGGCCCGCAGACGGTGAGGAAAATACTTACTACTTTCTTGCTCATGGAAATTCCAATAGTTATACACTCCATGTTAATAAAAGAGATGTTTCAACTAGTTTATCGTTGGACATTCACACGAGGAATCGTTTCACTGCTCGTAGTTTGTCTTTAATCGACAAAACATATGATAAAAGTACTACTCGCTCACCACTATGAAATCCTAAAACTCGCTTATAATCGAGCTTGCTAGCTTTTTTCCACATTCTAGCCCTACTTATCACACGTCCATCGTTGTCGGTTGAACAACTGCCTAATTATAGTGTAACATTACAAAACAAACATTTTAATCAACGATTGTAGACAATTGACGTGCCCCACGGTTTTATTTTAGTCTAGTCTATGCAAATGTTTATAATTCCCACGACTGTATCTATTTTATTATTTTTTGGTTTTTAGTACATTTATCTTAAACATTGCAATGTATGTATAACATAAAACCGTTAAACTTAAAAAGTTTTTTTACCTATTTTTATTATTTACACTTTAACGCAAATTTATGTAGTTGGTAAAACTAAAAACAGCAAAATGCTGCATATGCACAAGTAAGCGCGGAGATTTATGCAGCAATATGCCTCTGGTTGTTGCAACTAATAAAACAGCAATATTTCGTCAAACAAGACATTTCAGTAAAATTACGCTTTTATTACAATAAAAAAAAATTTTTACCAGAATTTTTTTTTTTATTTCAATGCGTAAATCCATTTTTAGTACCTACTGATGAAAAATTTTTACCACAATTTTCTTTTTTTTATACCTTTCATGAGAATGAAATGGTATTATAACTTAGTGCCAAAAAATTTTTGTCGAAAGTACCAGAAGGAAGCGTGGGGGACCCACCAAAATATATACCGATATGATCAGAATCACGAGCTGAGTCGATTAAGCCATGTCCGTCTGTCCGTCTGTCCGTCGGTCCGTCTGTCCGTCTGTCCGTCTGTGTGAACGCAAACTAGTCCCTCAGTTTTTGATATATCTGAATGAAATTCGGAATACAGGTATTTTGTTATATGCAGCTGATCATTTGTCGGAACCGGCCGAATCGGACCGCTATAACATATAGAAAACAACCGATTATTCAGATATACATGAAATTTTTGGAAGTTATTTGCGCATAACTTCCCCATTTAAACAGCTAAGGACATGAAACTTTGAAGTAGACGTACCCATTTTGGCCCAAACAAGGTTACCGAAAATTGTTAAGATCGGACCACTATAACCTATAGCTCCCCTACAACCGATTGTTCAGATAAACACATTTTGGTGTATAACTTCTCCATTTTAACAGCTAACGCCTGAAATTTTGAAGTATTTGTACCCATATGGGCCCAAACGGGATTACCGAAAATTGTCAAGATCGGACCATTATAACATATAGCTCCCATACAACCGATTGTTCAGATATGGACATTTTGGTGTATAACTCCTCCATTTAAATAGCCAAGACACCATTTTTTTTAATAAATCTTTCCATAAATAACCCACAGAATTAAAATTATAAATTAAACTTAATCCGGATATGTACATACATAGGTAACTTTTCATTTCCCCACTCATGAAAGGTATGAAGTCTTCGGTATGGCCGAAGACAGCCGCGCTTTTACTTTTTTTCATTGCGTAAATCCATTTTTAGTACCTACTGATGAAAAAGTTTTTCCACAATTTTCTTTTTTTAAACGGTTTTATTTAGCTCACCCCGTTTGTTTTATTATTTATTATTTATTCTTTATTCTTGGGTCAAATTTAGTAATTCAAATTTCACCCTCTTCCTGTCAACCGATTAATCTGAAATTTTGCACGCATGTATAACCCCGATGACAATGCAATATTATGAAAAAAAATTCCGATAGGTGACGCGTGGGTCGCTATATTTACAAAAATCGCATTTATGGTCCGATTTGGCTGAAATTCGGAACATGTATTACTACCTTGAAAATAAATATTTTCTTAAAAAAACAAATTCCGCTAGGTGGCGCGTGGGTCGCTATATTTACAAAAATCGCATTTATGGTCCGATTTGGCTGAAATTCGGAACATGTATTACTACCTTGAAAGGAAATATTTTCCTAAAAAAAACTTCCGATAGGTGGCGCGTGGGTCGCTATAGTTACAAAAATCGCATTTATGGTCCGATTTGGCTGAAATTCGGAACATGTATTACTACCTTGAAAAGAAATATTTTCTTAAAAAAACAAATTCCGCTAGGTGGCGCGTGGGTCGCTATATTTACAAAAATCGCATTTATGGTCCGATTTGGCTGAAATTCGGAACATGTATTACTACCTTGAAAGGAAATATTTTCCTAAAAAAAACTTCCGATAGGTGGCGCGTGGGTCGCTATAGTTACAAAAATCGCATTTATGGTCCGATTTGGCTGAAATTCGGAACATGTATTACTACCTTGAAAGGAAATATTTTCCTAAAAAAAACTTCCGATAGGTGGCGCGTGGGTCGCTATATTTACAAAAATCGCATTTATGGTCCGATTTGGCTGAAATTCGGAACATGTATTACTACCTTGAAAGGAAATATTTTCCTAAAAAAAACTTCCGATAGGTGGCGCGTGGGTCGCTATAGTTACAAAAATCGCATTTATGGTCCGATTTGGCTGAAATTCGGAACATGTATTACTACCTTGAAAGGAAATATTTTCCTAAAAAAAACTTCCGATAGGTGGCGCGTGGGTCGCTATAGTTACAAAAATCGCATTTATGGCCGATTTGGCTGAAATTCGGAACATGTATTACTAGCTTGAAAAGAAATATTTTCTTTAAAAAAAATTCCGCTAGGTGGAGCTGAGATCGGGGTCTGTAATTTAGGTATCTGATTAATCCAGCCTGAATCCACCACCCAAGTCAAGATTTTGTATCGTGTTGAGGACTGTGTGGCGTTAGGGTGGCTAAAAATGATACGTCGTTAGCGGTACACCACCCAAGTTAAGGTGAAAGGTTAAAACGCGCCGAGAACTGTATTGCATTAGGGTGGATAATAAAAATAGGTAAAAAAACTTTTTAAGTTAAACGGTTTTATGTTATACATACATTGCAATGTTTAAGATAAATGTACTAAAAACCAAAAAATAATAAAATAGATACAGTCGTGGGAATTATAAACATTTGCATAGACTAGACTAAAATAAAACCGGGGGGCACGTCAATTGTCTACAAATTATCGACTTAATGTGCGATAGAAGAATCGTTTAATTCGTCGTTAGGCAGTTGGCCCGCAGACGGTGAGGAAAATACTTACTACTTTCTTGCTCATGGAAATTCCAATAGTTATACACTCCATGTTAATAAAAGAGATGTTTCAACTAGTTTATCGTTGGACATTCACACGAGGAATCGTTTCACTGCTCGTAGTTTGTCTTTAATCGACAAAACATATGATAAAAGTACTACTCGCTCACCACTATGAAACCCTAAAACTCGCTTATAATCGAGCTTGCTAGCTTTTTTCCACATTCTAGCCCTACTTATCACACGTCCATCGTTGTCGGTTGAACAACTGCCTAATTATAGTGTAACATTACAAAACAAACATTTTAATCAACGATTGTAGACAATTGACGTGCCCCACGGTTTTATTTTAGTCTAGTCTATGCAAATGTTTATAATTCCCACGACTGTATCTATTTTATTATTTTTTGGTTTTTAGTACATTTATCTTATGCCGTTTTCTTTTCTCGAAAAAATGTTGCCCTGTTTGATTTTCTTAGCCATTTTGTAAGCGTGTGTGGTGATATTAACGAATGTTGTCCTCTGACTAAGTAAGAGGGCACCATTAACTACAAATTCAGCCATTTTATAGAAAGTCATGTTACGTAATTCGATAATTGAGATATTAAAGGGCAACATTTTTTGTCAGAAAAGAAAACGCCATTAAACATTGCAATGTATGTATAACATAAAACCGTTTAACTTAAAAAGTTTTTTTTACCTATTTTTATTTTATTTTCATTGCGTAAATCCATTTTTAGTACTAATATTATGTGTTCTTTTATTAACAGATGTATAAGTGTAAACATAAGTATCCCTTCAAAAATTTGAGGGCCAGGTAGTCCAATGGGACGGGGCTATAAATTAGGTCTGAAGGGACGTGGTTACGGACTTGGTTACATGTTATGCTGCATTGGACCACATCGAATGTAAATTGTCGTTTGCAGCCAACTAATTCGTGGTTGGTCGGCAATTTGGCTCGGTCTAGGGTATTGGGATGTAGTTTAAAACGTGGTGCACTGTAAGCAGACTAGTCTATGGCCCAAATGGGTTGGTTTTTTATATAGTCCTTTGTTATGCAGCGGTGAAGCAGGGGTGGTCATGTCCAATGACATCGCAATGTTAATGTAACCATATTTTTTTCATATATTTGGACCACCTCTGTAACTAGGAACTGTCACAACGTAACCTGGTCCTGTACTAGCATATTACGTGGTCCCACTTTTTGCAGGGATATCTGTTGGTACATATGCAACATAATACAAATGTGTAGCAGATTTTTATTTACTGAACTGCATTTTTAAAGGAAAATGGCACAATTATTTCTACATATTTTTGATCTAATATTGCTTTTTAGTGTTACAGTTTTCAAATCTTTATTCGCAACAAAATTGCATGTGTTTTATGTTAAGCGGAAATATAAAGAAAAAGTCGTTTATTTTAAAAACAAGAAAAGAAAAGAAGAAAGAAAATTTTGTGTACGTTCCGGTTATGAACTCTAAATTTGAAATTCTTTTTGTTAATTTCTTCTGAATGGGTCTAATAGGTACTTATTTCGCCAAAAGGTTAATGAGTTTAATGCGTTTTTATGAGAAAAATTAAAAAAAGCTTTTATATAAGTACACAGTAAAAAATGCTAGTTTAATTCTAGTATCATTTGGTACTTTATTTAATCATTCTTGGAATTAAATTTGAATTTTAATGCCAAAAAGTCTTATTTTTAAACTATGAGAAGTTTTACAATTTTATTTATTCCAAAATAGTTTCCAAATAAAGTCTTGAAAAGTATTAAAATTCTCTCTAAAGAAGTTTAATCATTTATAGTTTAAAAACAAATCTTGAAAAGTATAAAAAACTTCCTCTTTCTCAATTATATTACCATCAATGTATTTTTGGGTTTAAATCAAAACCAAGCAAAGTATTAGAAAAAAAAAAATACTTACACACATACATATCAGTTGCCAAAATAAATTATTTCAAAATATTTCTAAAAGTCAAATACGACGGAGAAACTACATTTATTAACATAAATGACCCACATAGCAATTTTTTCAAGCCTGATGGAACAATTTTATCAAGTAAGTAAATCAGGAGATTAACTAACAACCTTATTTCAAAACAAATCACTCAAGAAGCTATACTTTTTTCTAGAGATCATGCTTGTAATGGGGATATGCTTGGAAACTTTTGCTGTTCCGAAAACTTTTCTGCGTTCGATTTTTTCTAAAGGAACTCAATGCCTTACAAATACAACTTTTTTATGACGACGAAGTTACTAAACCTTTAGGGAGCAAAACCGGAATTCATAAAATTGGTGCACTGTACTTCACAATAAGGAATCTTGCTTTTCAATACAATTCAAAATGTGCTAATATACATTTAGTTGCACTTTTCCTGTGTAAGGATCTAAAGCACAAAAACGTACATAGTATTTAATACAATATTAAACCCGGTTATCAACGACATCGGAGCTCTCGAAAATATTGATGTAAAAGTTGATAATGCGTTCATGAAAGGCACTTTAGAGTCTGTTGCTCACGACAACTTAGGGGCAAATGGGTGTTTTGGATTTGTTTGTTCTTTCAAAGCGGATCATTATTGTCGATTTTGCCTAATTCATGAAATTTTCTACCATTTAGATATTTTTGTTAGCAAAGACTTTAACGATATCATGCAATGCTACGAGCTTATTTCAACGGATTTCTCAAAAGAACTTAACTTTTATAGCTTAAAAAATGATAGACCATTTGAAGCTCATTTCACTAACTCTAAAATGTTAGTGTTAATATCCTGTGAATTAATAAAATAAACTATTGAAGGTATTAATAGTAGAATAGACTATAATTAACCTCCATTGTAATATTATAACAATACATATTATATTATTTCAAATAAAATGAACATATATACATATGTAGTACATATTTCTTAACCAAAAATTGTATTTATTTTATTTTCAGCATTACGTTCGTAAATTTCTACACTGTTCCAGCAAGCCATCCCTAATATAAAGAATATTAGCATTTATTTCATTTCTCTTTAATCTTTGGGATATAGGTTTATTTGCGGGATATCCAGTGGAAATCATATGTAAAAGTATGGAATTTATTCCAATTTTCGGATAGATCTTATACCATTTTAGCTATTTTTAATACCAGAAATATTCTAAAAATAATCAAAATTTGGTTTTGATTTAATTCCAAGAAAGTATTAATTTGACACCAAGAATAATTTCTGTCTCTCAATATTCTCTTATTTTCTTTAAACCAGAATGGTTTTAATTTTATGCTTTTTGGCATTGTTATATATAAATACCAAAATGGAATTAAAATTAAACTAAAATTTTTACTGTGTACCTAAAATTTACCATTCGACTTTAAATGCCGAAAATATGTGCCATTATTATACACATCATTATATGATTATTACAATGGAATTGGGCGTCATTTACGAAGATCCTAAATTTTATTTTTTTTGGAAATTTCTAACAAAAATACTTTACTTTTTTTCTACGCGACTGTTTAATATGCACGTGCACGCAATTTATTTTTGTTGCTACGAATTTTCGTTATTTAATATCCGGCATGCCATTGAAATAACGACTGGGGCGCACACACACACCTCCCACAGGCTCCAGGCCGCTTACATTCGTGGAATGTGAATTTGTTGATACGTTAACTTTGACTTTTGATTATTTTTGATACGTACTTAAGCAGTAATAATAACGTATTTCTGTTTTTATTGGCATAGTAAATTAACGCATATAAAATAAGTAGAGCTGTGTGTTTATTGCTTGGCAAAGTTGTCGGAGCGACAATCAATGCTGGTGCATTAACATATATATACAGGTATATACGTATATTTGAGCGTACCGCCAAAAAAAGTTTAAAATGTTCCCCCCTGGTTCGATTGTTTACTTGTTGGACATTTCAAAAATGGAAAAAAAAAAATTTTCGGCACCCTGTAAAAACAGCGAAACTCGTTTTTTGCTTATAACTTTTCTATTTGGTCTTTGATTTCAACGAGCAATACATTGTTGTAAAGGTTTTAATCCGTGTCATATTTCCTCCATATAAGCCATTATCCTGCGACACCAACTTTAGCTTTTATTCAAATTTATTTAAAACCAACACCCTGTATTAAAAAACAAATTTTGAATAAAGTAAATATAGCCTTGAATATAATTTTGACATCATTATATGAGTAACAAGTAAGGAAGCCTAAGTTCGAGTGGAATCGAACATTAGATACTCAGCTGTATGCTTTCATTGTTTGTTTGCGTTTGATGGAAACACGGTGCACTTAATATAAAGCGAGTGCTGCATAAAGTGGGCGTAGTCACGCCCATTTTCTAAATTTTTATCAGTCATCCAACTAAGCATATCAATATTATACTTTGTGCAAAATTTCATTCCTTTATGACTTCTAGTTACAAAGATGTCATGTTACAAATTCCCAAAGGGTGTTCCAGAAATATCTTTCTTAAAAAGTAGGCGTGGTCATAAACCGATTTCAATAAATTTTTGCGTGTCTATTAACACAAGTTATAAAAGTGTATAAACCAAGTTTCGTCATAATATCTCAATTATTTGTCGAGTTATAGGCTAAGAAATCTCGTATATCCCTTTGTGTAAAAAGAGGCGGTGCCACGCCCATTTTCCAAAATTTTTCTATTTGTTGTTTCCGGTCTATTGTGGAAGTCATGCCACAAAATTTCAATGACAGATCTTTATATTTGACAGAGATATCGCTTAAAATGTTTTTATTAGGCCCCTTTATAGTTCTCATATATAAAAGTGGGCGTGGTCGTCAACCGATTTCGCTAAAATTTTGAGCGTGTATTACCACAAGTAATGAAAGTGTACACACCAAGTTTCGTCATTATATATAAATTATTTGTCGAGTTATGGGCTCAGAAATCTCGTATATTCCTGTTTATAAAAAGAGGCGGTGCCACGCCCATTTTCCAAAATTTTTGTGTTTTTCGTTTTATATCCGCAGTTGGACTCCTGCTATAAAATTTCAATCATATATCTTTATATTTGACAGAGATATCGCTTAAAATGCTTTTATTAGGTCACTTTATAAGACCCATATATAAAAGTGGGCGTGGCCCTAAACCGATTTCGGAAATTTTTCGTCCAAATATTTGACTAAGTAAGTATATCACGCGTACCAAATTTCATCGATATATCTTCAACGGTTTCAGAGTTATGACATATAAAACTTGCAAGGTTTGACCCTTAATAAGTGGGCGTGGCACCGCCCATTTTCCAAAATGTCATCAAATTTCTTCCTAGGGGCCTGAGCTCAACACGTGGATAAAATTTCATCGCTCCAGCTGTATTAGTGACTGAGATACCAAATTACCGATTTTTTCTATATAGGAAAAGTGGGCGTGGTCATGATCCGATTTCGCCCATTTTCAATACCAACCGTCCCAGTCTCGATACCAACCTGCATTTCAAATTTCATCAAAATATCTCAATTTTTGCGCGAGTTAGAGTGTTTACAGACGGACGGACAGACGGACAGACGGACGGACGGACAGACGGACGGACGGACATGGCTCAATCGATTTCTCTTTTCACCCTGATCATTTTGATATATATAAGTCTATATCTATCTCGATTATTTCACTCTGTTACAATCCACCGTTATGTGATTAAAACTATAATACTCTGTGTACTAGTACAGCTGAGTATAAAAAGAGTATTACTTATTAATATTAGGTCCGTTTAATGAACAAAAAAAGTAGATCGTACACTCAAATGATCGATTGGAGGTCATTTAGAATTACAGAGCCACCATGCTTGCAATTTTATTCTGATACGCACTTGCAGGAGCTAAAAAATTCTAATGATATTAAAAAAATACCTGGTTAATATTTCCAAACAGCAGTGATTGATATTAATTATACTAATTATAATCTATTAATTTACTTAGATTTTCTATGCCATTCTCTAAATACTGAGCGATTTGTCCACGTAGTAAGTGATTCTTGTAAAGAAATTGCCGCCGAGGAACGCCTAGGTTATATATTCGCTAAACTAAGTAGCCCATTACAGCAAATTAAAGCCAAGGAAAGATTTAGCAATAATGCATTACATTTATTTCCTCATTATATGCAGGTAAATATCCTTTTTTTCTTAGTTTTCAGGAACGATTTTTTTTCAAATACAGGGTGTTGGTTTTAGTAAAAATATAATAAAAGCTGAATTTGGCATGATGGGCTAAACGTTTCTTTGGACGAAATATTTCCTTGGTGAATACCTTTCTAAAAATGTATCACTTATGAAAATCGAAAGTAAAATATAGAAATCATAGAAAAAAACAAATTTCGCTGTTTTTACAAGGTGACAAAAAAATTAAAATTTTTTTTTTTGCAAACCTCATAAGCTAAGTGCTTAAATTAGAGGGCAACATTTTCAACTTTTTTTCGCTCGTTACATCGTGATACACTCTAATATACATACAGCAAGCATCTTGTATCACAAGAGCTTGAAACTACTGGCGCATGCCGATGACATTGACATCTCTACTACTACGTGCGCGCTGTCGGTTATGTTTTCTTTAAGCTGGACAAATAGGCTCAGAAGATGTGTTCTGGAATTCAACGAAGACAAGACGAAGTACCTTCTGTCATCACACAAAGAAACATCATGTCTTGGCAGCTACGTCAGCCAGCGCGTGTTATAAGCCCGAAAGCCATTGGAATCCCCACTACCAGTGTTTTTTTTTCAGATAAAATATAATCTGTCCAAAAACAGTTCCTGCTTTCCGCTTTGCGTAATTTTCTTTGGGACTCACATTACAGTCTTTCACCTTACACTTCTCGTTTAATACTCATTAATTTGTCTTCATTTGCTAGTCGTGGAGAGATGCTTGGTATAGTTTTTAAATTAAATTGATCACTGGACTTATAAATAGCGCATCCCTTCTAAGTGAGTAATATTTTAATGTTCCATGTAGAGTATCGAGGCATTTGAAGCCACTATTTGTGCAACCTTGCCAAACAAATTTCGAATTAAATGAACCATTTCGCCGCTTATGCCATGACTTTAATAACACTGCTCTACAGCCAAAAAATACTCTAAACGCGACTTGGCTGTATTTACTTGATAGCCTATAACTTTACCATTTTACTATGGATTTTCATCGTTGATAGCTTGTCTTTTTCCCAATAGAATAGAGCTTGACGTAAAGGACTAAAACCGAAGGTGAAAACATTGGTTTTAAAAACATTGCCGGACAAAGTAAATTTTTTCTTCAAAAAATCGTAAAAATCGAAAAAATTCAAATTGAATCATCAATCTATATATATAAAAATGGTGTAAAAAATGTTACTAACCTCATCAGATGAGAACGGCTGGGTCGATTTCTGTAAAACTTTTTGTCAATTGTTCGTATTCTCGAGGAGATGGTTCGTACGGAAGAAAATTTTGGAAAATCCCTCCGGAAAAGTCCGAAAATTGGAAAAATCGGTGTGTATGTGCGTATGTGTGCATCTGTGGATGTGTGTCCTCTATAAATTCCCAAAGTAACCAACCGTTCTTTATGAAATTTTCACAGTAGATTCATGTGGTGTTAGTGCACATAGTAGGGTATATAGAATTTCGAAAAATTGGGAGCTTCCCGGAATACAGGCCTAAATGAGGACCCAGATCGATCCACCAAGCCTTCGAGCAATATTGGTATCAAATGAAAGGTGTTTAACAGGCCTTCAACATAAAGTTATTTTTATTGCGATACCTAGGCCGGATTCCCAGATATGGGTTAAAACGTGGGACCGAGTGACCCTGGAAAGTTTCTGAGCGATATTGGTATCAAATGAAAGCTGTTGAGGAGGACTTCAGCAAAGAGCTTTTTAAATAGTGATGCCTAGGCCGGGTTCCAAGATTTGGGTCAAAGCGTGGACCCGGATAACCCCTGAATGTTTTCGAGCGATATTGGTAGAAAACGAAAAGCGTTGAGCAGGCTTCCACATACAGCTATTTTCATTGTGATTTCTAAGGCTGTTTCCCAGAGATGGCTAAAGTAGTGGGCCCGGATGGTGATGGACGGTCCCGGTAAGGTAAAGGTAGGAAGCTATAGGGGTAGAGATAGGGATAGGGATAGGTATTGGGATAGGGATAGGGATAGGGATAGGGATAGGGATAGGGATAGGGATAGGGATAGGGATAGGGATAGGGATAGGGATAGGGATAGGGATAGGGATAGGGATAGGGATAGGGATAGGGATAGAGATAGGGATAGGGATAGGGATAGGGATAGGGATAGGGATAGGGATAGGGATAGGGATAGGAATAGGGATAGGGATATGGATATGGATAGGGATAGGGATAGGGATAGGGATAGGGATAGGGATAGGGATAGGGATAGGGATAGGGATAGGGATAGGGATAGGGATAGGGATAGGGATAGGGATAGGGATAGGGATAGGGATAGGGATAGGGATAGGGATAGGGATAGGGATAGGGATAGGGATAGGGATAGGGATAGGGATAGGGATAGGGATAGGGATAGGGATAGGGATAGGGATAGGGATAGGGATAGGGATAGGGATAGGGATAGGGATAGGGATAGGGATAGGGATAGGCATAGGCATAGGGATAGAGATAGGGATAGGGATAGGGATGGGGATAGGGATAATGATAGGGATAGGGATATGAATAGGGATAGGGATAGGGATAGGGATAGGGATAGGGATAGGGATAGGGATAGGGATAGGGATAGGGATGGGGATAGGGATAGGGATAGAGATAGGGATAGGGATGGGGATAGGGATAGGGATAGGGATAGGGATAGGGATAGGGATAGGGATAGGGATAGGGATAGCGATAGGGATAGGGATAGGGATAGGGATAGGGATAGGGATAGGGATAGGGATAGGGATAGGGATAGGGATAGGGATAGGGATAGGGATAGGGATAGGGATAGGGATAGGGATAGGGATAGGCATAGGCATAGGCATAGGCATAGGCATAGGCATAGGCATAGGCATAGGCATAGGCATAGGCATAGGCATAGGCATAGGCATAGGCATAGGCATAGGCATAGGCATAGGCATAGGCATAGGCATAGGGATAGAGATAGGGATAGGGATGGGGATAGGGATAATGATAGGGATTGGGATAGGGATAGGGATGGGGATAGGGATAGGGATAGGGATAGGGATGGGGATAGGGATAGGGATAGGGATAGGGATAGGGATAGGGATAGGGATAGGGATAGGGATAGGGATAGGGATAGGGATAGGGATAGGGATAGGGATAGGAATAGGAATAGGGATAGGGATAGGGATAGGGATAGGGATAGGGATAGGGATAGGGATAGGGATAGGGATAGGGATAGGGATAGGGATAGGGATAGGGATAGGGATAGGGATAGGGATAGGGATAGGGATAGGGATAGGGATAGGGATAGGGATAGGGATAGGGATAGGGATAGGGATAGGGATAGGGATAGGGATAGGGATAGGGATAGGGATAGGGATAGGGATTGAGATAGTGATAGGGATCGGGGGAAGTAGGTTTGTCGCGGCTAATATAACTATAACTTTTATTCAGAGAATAGACAATTTTTTGTTATTCGCAGTCATTAAGATGGACTCTAAGATAATGGTTAGCAATACGGTAATCAAAGAATTTTCTTTAGGCTTCATAGGAATAAGTTTTAGCAGAACAACGTCTGCCGGGTCAGCTAGTATTTCATAAACTATAAGAGCTATAGAAAAATTTTATAGGAGCCATGAAAAGGAAATTTAATTTTCTTTCGTTTGTGTCACTCACTGCGTTAAAGAGGTATAAAGGATTAAGTGTAGCCATTGCCGAATATCGGTAAATTGCCGATATCTCAAAAACCATCCCATATAATTAAAAATGAACCCGATTTTCGGAATCAGCGACCGATTTTAGAGATAGGATAGTCAGGTTCAAAACACAGACAACAAATTTAATTTTTTGATCCAGTCTATTCACTCCAGCACGTTTGACACTTCAAACTCGCTTTTTATTATATAAAAAAATAGTCTAGCCTCACTTAATAAATTTTGTTCTGTAGCCGGATACTTTTAGATCTCGACACCTAACAAACCCCTGCACGACTCGGCACAAAAAAAAAAAAACAAAAAACCTATTCGTGCGTCATGCGTATTGGCGTGCCGGTAGGGGGGATATGGAGGGTAAGCCGTTGAGTATTATTATTATTATTATTATTATTATTATCACTACACCGCCACTCAAGCTATAACTGTAGGCGTGGAATTATATTACGCGTTGTATTAATTGCTGTGGCGAAGCTGTTTAATTGCTTGTTTGCATGCATTCAAGCATTCCGAAAATTTCATTGAAAACTTACGCTTCAATTGCACATTTAAAAAATTTACAGAATTCAAGAGCAAAATATTAAATAACAAATTGCAAATAAAGTTACATACGTACAAGCGAGCACGTACAAGTATGCTGCTTGGTTGAAATTCCTTCAACAATTAACCAGCTATGAACATAATAGTTAATATTTGCTACAAAATATGTGCACTTGTGTGTGTCTGTGTGTGTGTGTGTGGAATAACCCTGTAGGTAAAACAACTGTCCATTTTACTTGAAAGCAACTGGTATTTTTAAAGGCAGTCGGCTTCCCCTGCATCAGCTTCATACTAGAAGAATACCAGTCAAATGCATAACTACTTGAAAAATACCAGTTCACATTTACATACATACATATATTCATTTAAGTTCAACATTTGATATAATCAATACAAGTGGTGCGATGGCGTAGTGGTAAGGCGTCTGACTTAGCATCGAGCAGGTCGCAGGTTCGAATCCCGTCGTTTGAATTTTTTTTAAATTTAATTTTTGTTTTAAATGTAAAAAATATTTAAGAAGTAAAATAAATAAATAAATAAAATTAAAAAAAAATCTGCGGGATAGGAAAAACATAATTAGTCAACTAGTATTTACCGAGGACTTATTCAAACAAATAGCAACATTTCGGTTCATATAAGCGAAGAAGCAAATCCTAAACTTTTTATACCAAGTGCTTTACTAATCGTCTGAGAATTGCAGAAATATGCAAAGCTGTCGGCATATTAACGAACGAAGGAAATATATCGAATTTAGTCTCTTTTTTTCCACTTAAACAACTAGTGGAAACCAACTAGTATAACTAAGTCTGTTTTATACCACTTACGCAACTAGTAGAAACGAACTAGTATAACTTGGTCTTTTTTATACCAGTTGAACTACTAGTAAAAACTAACCAGTATAACTTAGTCTTTTTTATACCACTTGTGCAACTAGTAGAAATCAACTAGTATAACATAGTCTCTTTTTTTACCACTTAAACAACTAGTGGAAACTCACTAGTACAACTTAGTCGTTTTTATGCCAGTTGAACAACTAGTAGAGACAAACAAGTATAACTTAGTCTCTTTTTTACCGCTTAAACAACTAGTGGAAACCAACTAGTTTAACTTAGTCTTTTTTATACCAGTTGAACAACTAGTAGAAACAAACTAGTATCACTTTGTCTCTTTTTTACCACTTAAACAACTAGTGGAAACCAACTAGTATAACTTAGTATTTTTTATACCAGTTGAACAACTAGTAAAAACCAACTAGTATAACTTAGTCTGTTTTATACCACTTGCGCAACTAGTAGAAACCAACTAGTATAACTTGGTCTTTTTTACACCACTTGTGCAACTAGTAGAATCCAACTAGCATAACTTAGTCTGTTTTATACCGCTTGTACAACTAGTAGAAACCAACTAGTATAACTTAGTCTATTTTGTACCAGTTGAACAACTAGTAGAAACCAACTAGTATAACTTAGTCTTTTTTATACCAGTTGAACAACTAGTAGAAACCAACTAGTATAACTTAGTCTGTTTTATACCACTTGCGCAACCAACTAGTATAACTTAGTCTTCTTATACTAGTTGATCACTAGTGAAAAGTTAACTAGTTTTTTTTCGTCTCCTGCCAGTTGATTAACTATTTTATTACCCCACTAGTTTATTTTTGCCTGCAGGGAATATTTAGTTTTTCTACACACTCAACCAGAGCATATTTATATGCCATACTTCACACTAAATACCACATGCTCCACGCGCTGCGGTGCTTCATTGCTAAATATTTACTTTTACTTTACTGCGTGCTGCGCATTCTTGCCTTGCCTTGATTGCATTTTAAGTATTATGTTGCATTTCATTTTTGGTTTGTTTTTTTTTTTTTTTTGTTTTTTTGTTGGTCGATGGTTAGGCGTTCCTTCTTTAAGAGTTGTGAACATTATTAAAATGAATAATTTGCAGTTTGCGGTTCTTAAAGCGCGCTTCCACGCACATGCACACACACATACCAGCTGCTGTGTATGGCGGCCATATCATATATATTATTTCTAATTGGTGTTTTATAAATATCCCTTTTTCTGCTCACATAATTCACCAAAATTAATAAGTAAGGCATCGTTTTAAAGGTATTAATTAGCTACGCATGCGAAACGGTGTTTTATTGGGCGTGGTACTTTATATGAAAAGTAAGGGGGTAAAAGGGGGGTTTACCCCGGCAGCGGGGAGTGTTATGGAACCCACATAAAATGTATATCAAATTAAAGGGAATCAAAATACCTATAGAATGGTATAAAAATATTTGAAATCGGTTCAGTAGTTTTTAAGTAATTGCAATTTAAAAAATGCATAGTATAAACTTTGACCTTTAGAAACTTTGGTTGTTGTTGTTTCCAAAAAAAAAATTCACTTTTATACTCAACTTAGCCTGTTTATCAATCCTCATACTTGGTTTTTTTATTTCATAATTGTAGAAATTTCACATTTGTACCAGATCGTGCTATTTTTTCAACTTTGTGGGGCTGAGGGCACCTCTAAACATGCGAGTAGGTCAATAAAATTTTAAAGGCTTATTACTGGGCTAGAAAGGTGCCGTTCTGGCTTTGGAACAAATTGAATTTCCAAAAAAAAATTTTCACTCCACCCAAACCAAATAAATAATAAGTTTTTTAAAATGGGCGTGACAGCACAAACCATGCCGACTGGCGCCACGTATGTTTTGTTATTTTTTGCGCAAGATGCGCACGGGTCCGGCTAGTATATAATACTTCTATATTGCTAACAACCTATCTACTCAATGTGTTTCAGTTCTGGTCGCGCTGAACTCGTTTCTCACTGCATATGTAATTTGTGCGCATGCGTCAACACAAGCAAAAGTCGTATATGTGAATATATGTCACACACACATTTGTAAAATTGCAGTAGCATTACAAAAAAAAAACAGAAGGGGGATTAAAAGGGGTCGTTATTCCCTTCATATAAAACTTTCATGGTCGTTATAAAAACACAAAGCAGTAGATTAAACAATGAAATGCCAATCTTTCGAAAACAAAATTGTACACATGCATTAATTATTTCAACGTAGTTCACAACCAAATAACTTATGTATGCATACCTACATGCAGTAAATCACTAAAACGAATTATCACTTTATAATATGCCACTCTCTCACGAACGCAAATACACAGCGACTATTCTTGTTTTCTGCGGTGGCGATAAATTCATACATACATACATTCAACAACGAAGAATGCCTCACACAAATTTACGAATGCAAAAGAATATTCGCGAGCGTTCAATGAGCGCCAGCGTTGAAATTCATTTTATGCGCTCATGAGCGTCCAACGAGCGCTCTTTGAAAATTCATTTTTATTCATGCATATGTATGTAGGTACATATATTCATACCCATATCTTTGTTAAATAAAATACCTATGTATTTCATAGTATCAAATTTTTCTGTGTCCCCCTTGTCTTTGAAAAGAAATGTTTAACGACACCCATGGAATCTTGCTTCCCTTTCTTACAGTATATCGTTACTGTGAAGTTTGACCAACAAAACAATTGAATAGTAGCAATATAGAAGTATTATATATATGATGGCGGCAAACTAACGAGCGGCGCGGCGTTGGCATAGCTAATAAATTTCCACTTTAAAAATAACTCTGCTTGCGAGCGTGGGCTGCTCTGCTCTGCTCTGCTTTGCTTTGTTATACTATCCACTGTTTAATTTTCTCACATCATTACTTTCCACTGCATACACGTCGGCACATTTATTTATGAAAGGCACGCTTAGCACGCACCGGGGCGTATACGTAACGTGTGCAACGCATGTAATCGCTATTTTATATGCTCGTATACATTTACTCGTATATAATTATGAATCGAGATTGTTTTTAAAATTGCAATTGAGATTATCTTAAGGAAGTTTACGCTTAATAACTAAGTAACTGTTTGTGGTTTTTTGTTGTTGTTGAAGTCTTTTTTTTTCGATAAGTAAAAGCTGTAAAGCAGAGAATAGGCTGCTTAGCTGTACTTTTCTCGTTTTTGTGGCCTTTTGTATTATTTGTATGAAAATTTGGTCTCAGATTACCCTTAGTAAAACTTGTGGCAAACAATTTTCTAGAATATTTTAACCCTCTAACGACCACGAAAATGCGATTTTAGTGAGACTTTTAGTGGACACTTTTGTGTAGGAGTTGGAGGGCTAAAATGTTGTACAAAAATATTCCTTGCATAATTTTACAATATATACCCAAACTTCATATTTTATTTCGATATGCATTTTAAACGATTTTCCATGTTTTCCAAATGCAAAGCTAAAGTTTCTGTTTCATTGCGCTTTAGTGTAATGTAAAAAAAAAAGAACCAATACATATAAACATGAATTTACATATACAAATGTACATGATAACACAATCTCCATTCATCCATAACCACATGACATGTTAAAAATCAAAAGAAACATAAACAAAAAAAAAAAAAAAACATACATACAATCAAATATTCCAATACTCGTAGGCTCTCCCATCAGTCGACAAACCAACAACCATCAAGCTAGAACAATCAAATGTAAATCTCAAATCTATGCAAACATCATTTTCCATTTTCAACTCACACAATCACAATCAAATAGATATGATCAACCTTTTTTCTGTTCAGCCAGTTGATGGGTTAACACTGCCGTCGGCAGCGCAACTATTGCTTTATACATATCTATGTATTTTTTTTTTTTTTTTACGAGGAGGAAGCATCGAAAGCCTTTACCCCGTCAGTGTGGGACTCTAACCCGAACTAAACCTACTACTGTCATCGTACCGAACCCCCCGGTACTACCGTCAAGCTACCGTCGGGAGGTGGGTTGAGCACTAGGCTCGCAGTCCGTAATGGTCGCGTTATTGCCCTCAGTCTGCCTTAGAAGGCTTCACCCATGTATTTTTTGTATTTTTATAAAAGTGGTCAGTATTAGGTGGTCTGCGGAGGCCCCAAAGCTCCGCACCACGCGCGATGACGGATGCAGGAGGCCTAGCTCCTGTACGTATCCGTCCATAACGGATGCAGGAGGACGAGCTCCTGTACGTATCCGTTCCACTCTAAGTGTTCAATTTTTGGTGGTCTGCGGAGGCCAAAGCTCCGCACCACGCGCGATGACGGATGCAGGAGGCCTAGCTCCTGTACGTATCCGTCCATAACGGATGCAGGAGGACGAGCTCCTGTACGTATCCGTTCCACTCTAAGTGTTCAATTTTTGGTGGTCTGCGGAGGCCCCAAAGCTCCGCACCACGCGCGATGACGGATGCAGGAGGCCTAGCTCCTGTACGTATCCGCAACGGATGCAGAAGGCCGAGCTCCTGTACGTATCCGTTCCACTGGAAGTGCTCAATGTTAGGTGGTCTGCGGAGGCCAAAGCTCCGTACCACGCACGATGACGGACGCAAGAGGCCTAGCTCCTGTAGGTATCCGTAACGGATGCAGAAGGCCGAGCTCCTGTACGTATCCGTTCCACTCGAAGTGCTCAATGTTAGGTGGTCTGCGGAGGCCAAAGCTCCGTACCACGCACGATGACGGACGCAAGAGGCCTAGCTCCTGTACGTATCCGTTCCACGCGAAGTAGTAATTGTTAGGCGTACCAATGTTTAGAAGGGAGAATCTGACACAATTAGCGCTCCTTTAGTCGCCGCTGCTTCGCCGTATTCTCTCTAGGCTTCTCAGTGTTTTCATGGTGTCTGCTATTACGTATTACATATCTATGTATGTATGCATGTATTCCCTGCAAAAATCATTGGATTATATGCTCCATTTGTGGTAAGTTGGAGTACTTTCAAAGTGACCACTAACATAGCCCAAACGACCGATTCATGTATCTGCATCGGTTCGTAGTTAGCCGAACATAACAAAAACCAAATTTTTATCGCGACGAAGACGATATGTGTATCCATACATAACTACATACATACATATGTTTGAATGTATACACGTCATTCGTCGTCGTCGCGATAAACATTTGGTTTTTGTTGTTATGTTCGGCTAACTGTTAGGTACTCCATCAATTAATCCAATGTAGGTACTCCATGGATTAATATGATTGTTATGCGGGACTGGAGTATATACTCCATTGCAATGACATGCAATGTTAAATGGACCATATTTTTTGTATGAAATGTGGCAAGTTATGGAGTAATCGGTTGGTCCATAGCGAGCACTCCATGGATTAGCGAATGGAGTACTCGGAATTTTTGCAGGGTTTGCTTTGCTTTGCTTGCTTTGTTATTTATTTTTTTGTGAAAAAGGTGTAGCAATGTAGACAAAAGCAAGGAATAGTAAGTAACAAATGTCTAAAATTTGCAAAAAAAAATACATACATACATGCGTACATACATACATGCGTACAAATCGTCACGCTTGTGCCACAAATAAGTAAAAAAAAAGAAGAAACAAGTTTTTTTATGTTTTTTTTAATGTTTTTTTTTGTTGCTGTTTGTTTGAAGTGTATTGTATTATGATATTACTCTCTTTTGACAAACCTTTTTCATGTGCTACGACGCAACTTTTGTGTGACATTTGTTAGCCCTCGTTGATGTAAAGCATCTTCAATACGTAAAAAAAAGAAATAAAACAAAAATAACAAGAATCAAAAATCAGCTAAGGCCCCTTGGGCTTTGGTCCCAACAAAGCTCGGCTACAAATATTTCGCTCTCAACTCAGCCAGGTAAGTACATGTGTACATAGATATGTGTTTAAAAATTTTGCAAAGCTGAATATTTTTGTTTCTACATACATAAGTACAAATGTACTTGAGCTTTCTACTATTACATTAAAACATACTTTTGTGGCATGTAAAATATGTACTTACTTTGTACTGTTTTATTTTATTCTATGATGACTTGTGTTGTTGGTTTTCCTTTTTTTTGTTGCTGCTTCTTTTATTTCTCCCCTTGTTGTCTGCGCTTTGATATATTCATTTCATTTGTGATACTAGTTATTTTTATTTGTTTTTTTTTGTCGTGTATGCTGATGTTTTGAGTTTTGATAAATGAAAATGCCGAAAGGTTTGATGACCCAAACTCGTTTGAATAAAATGAAGCCGCAATATTTTTTTGTGGGAATTAAAAAAAGGTACTAAAAACGTACATATAAATGTATGAATATGTAAATATGAATATATGTATGTATATACATCTTTGTGTGTATTCAATGTTCAAACACCTGTAGATGCATATGTATGTAAAATGAAATTTAAAATATGTAGCTAAGATTTTTGAAGTCATATCTTTTGTGCATACTAAATTATAAATCATGATAAAAATTTGCACTCAACATTTATAAATTATTACTGAATTTATGCACCTGTTCGTACTTAATAGAAGACAACCACATTTAAATATATTTGTGTACATATATATATTGAAGAATGCACTTACAAAATCTATGCGATTTGTTTAATTTGTATTAAATGTAATTTAATTAACAAATATTTTTGTGGGCGTATAATAAATATTTTATTATTTTTTGATTATCAACAAAGTTTGTGTGGTTAGAAATATGTGGTTTTTTTTTATAAATTATTTAGAGCAACCAATAACACCTACATACATACGTTCATATGCATGTATGTAGTAAATATTAATAAAATTCGAGTATGTTTTTCATAAAAGCAATTAAGTGAAAATGTCTGTAATTGAATGCTAAGCGTATAAATTTTTAAAATACCATTGGATATATATATATGTATGTATGCTTGCATGATTAAATAAATACTGCTTATAAACAAACAAAAAAAATGCAATCCAAAAATCATAGTCGGAAAATGTAACAGGATGATGAAATTATATTTAGACCATCAGCAATAGCAAACTTGCCTAGGGAAATTCTTAGCAAGAAAAAATAAAATTTAATTTATTCAATTTTATAAAATTTCCCTTTATGGGAAATTTTTGTTTTAGAAAAATTGCATTAAATTAATCATGAGAACACACTGCAGTTTAAGGCAAACAATTTTAATACATTTAAAAAAAAATTTTCCTTTTTGGGAAATTTTGTAAATAAGTATAATTTTGGCAAACTTACAATTTTGAGTTAGTAAAGTTTAAGAGAAACGAATAGAGTGAAGAAAACCCTATTTTTTATACTTTTTTTTTCAATTTTATAAAGTTTACCTTTAGGGGAAATTTTTGTTATTAGTAAAATTGCATTGAATTAATCACTGTGACTCAATGAAGTTTAAAGCAAACCATTTTGTTGCATTTTAAAAAATTTCCCTTTTGCGGAAATATTGCAAATTGGTACAATTGTGTGAAATTTACCATTTTGAATTAGTAAAGTTTAAGAGAAACGAAGACTGTTAACGCTCGCACTCAAATGTAGATGTCGCTGGTAAGTGACAGTAGCTACTCGGTGACAGAAGGGGCATTTCAGTTATTACATCTGGGTCTGGGTTAAGATAAATTTTTACTGAAACAATCCGGCTCATAATGAAAATTGGCTGCACTTGAAAAAAACTAAAAAGAAGAAGAAACATATACAACATATACCCAGCAGTAAAAATCTGAAATGAATCCTTTATGAATCACTGATGAAATTTATCATGAGGAGGCATCAGTGAATACTTTCATATAAAGGCTGCTGAATTTTTTCAAATAAATGGTTTGCTTTCCTCATGCCTATATGACTCCGTTCGGAGCCGGCATAAAACTGTCCAATGGTAGGAAAAACAAAAGGAGCACACTCGAATTGGGAGAGAAGCTCGGCCATAAAATTAGTCAGTTATAATAGCGCAAAAACAATTCTTCTGTACATTGAAAAGAGACAAATACTCCCTCAAAAACAATTTTATTGACTTTAAACCAGGGACCGTAACGATTATCATTTTTATAAAAAAAAATCATTTTTAATCGTTATAATTTGATTTTTATTTTTTCGATGAAATTTGATCGATATTTTATGATTTTTATTTTTTCGATCAAAAATAATTGTTATTACTGGATTTAAATTTTTCCGATGAAACTTGATCGATATTTTATGATTTTTATTTTTTCGATCAAAAATAATTTTTATTATTGGATTTAAATTTTTCCAATCATAATAAACTCTAAAAACTTGTTTTTTTTGCAAATTTTGTTCTCAAATAGAACTGCGCCAATGTTGGCACAATCGTCAACTTCAAGCCATCAAATATAGGATTCACTAACGTCTGAAAAAGTTTACTATGATCGGAGAAAAAATAAAAAAATATTGATTAAAGTTGATCGGAAAAATTTAAATCCAATTATAACAATTATTTTTGATCGAAAAAATAAAAATCATAAAATATCGATCAAGTTTCATCGGAAAAATTTAAATCCAATAATAAAAATTATTTTTGATCGAAAAAATAAAAATCGTAAATAATGGTTATTTAAAAATTTAAAAAATAAAAATCTTTAGAATAAATATGAGCTCATATTTGGGTAGAATGTGCTAAAATCATTGTATCGGCATACTTGCATTTTATTGTTAACGAAGTTTTCATAATGATTTTTTCATCCGAAGAAATGAAAATAACGATTAAAATCGGTCCCTGCTTTAAACTTCAAACTAAATGAAAATAACGATTTCAAAAATTATCTTTTTGGAAATTTGAATTTAAATTACTGAAATAAATTATGAAACTCAAATGGCGGGATAGCTATGTATTCCATGTCATAAGGAGAAGCCAGTGCGCAGTATAACTTTTCTTCCGGACTTGTTCTTTCCCCTTACGGCCAAAGCAGAAGCTTACAAGAGGCAAATTTGAAATTTGTATTTCCATATATTTTTTATTTTAAATATAATTTATTTTATAGTTGTCAAATTGAAAACTTTGTCAGAAAAGCTGCCGAATGTCAAAAAACCTACCGAAATACAAGCTGGCTCGTTGGTTTTTAACCGGCTAGATGGTATTTCGTTTGGTTTTTTCAATATAGCTTGCTCGCTTGCACCAACGCAAAACGATAGTGATGAATATTCAACATAGAATCATCAACGATCATTTAGCAGTGAAACAAATTTACTGCAGGGTATATCTATATATATGTATACATACACAAATGTCACTTTTCAGTTCTGCCAAATCAAAAAAGCACTGTGCTGCCAAATCAGCACGGAAAAAACAAATCGAACAGGGCGGATCAAAAATTGAACCAGCAATTTATCTGGTTTAATCGAGTTGAAATCTTTGTTGTTGCATTTACGTGCAAAAATTTTTATCTGGGTTAGGATCACCGTATGTGAAACACGGCTAGAATTCGTTAAGTTTTATCGCCTTTGTGCAAGTCCTGTTATATGAACCGTTTAGCTATGGCTCCATATTTGGTGGTGGCTATAAATAGGCTGACATGTAGTCAGTCGCTCTCTTCTTTTTTGAAGTCATCGAAGTCACATCAGCGAGATCTACAGGTGAGTTGGTATTATAGTGAAAGTAAAAGTGAAATCAAATAAAATAAAGTGTACATATATCTATAAATCAAGTGCTTTTCAATTATCATATAGTTGAAGTAAATTGGGTGAGTAGTGATTGATTTTAAGAACCGGCTGTCAAAAGTTCCCCGTTTCTGGAATTCACTTGGAATTCCAGCCCCATTAATTCCCCGCTCGAACAAAGACAATGAAGGGAAACCTCTTTTTTATACTTCTTTTCAATTTTATAAAATTTACCCTTATGGAATATTTTTGTTATTAGAAAAATTGCATTAAATTAATCGTGAGAACACACTGCAGTTTAAGGCAAACAATTTTAATATATTTAAAAAAAAAAATTTCCTTTTAGGGAAATTTTGTAAATAAGTATAATTTTGGGAAACTTACAATTTTGAGTTAGTAAAGTTTAAGAGAAACGAATGGAATGAAGAAAACCCTATTTTTTATACTTCTTTTCAATTTTATAAAATTTACCTTTAGGGGAAATTTTTGTTATTAGTAAAATTGCATTGAGTTAATCATTGTGGCTCATTGAAGTTTAAAGCAAACCATTTTATTACATTTTTTAAAAATTCCCTTTTTTGGGAAATTTTGCAAATTGATATAATTGTGTGAAATTTATCAATTTGAGTTAGTAGAGTTTAACAATTTTATATAATCTGCAAAATTTCCCTTTGTGGGAAATTGTAATTAGGTAATTTTTTTAATTTCGCCACTATGACTCGTTTAGACTTTTAAGCAAACCATTTTAGTTCATTTTGGAAAAATTTTGCTTTTTTTTAGAAATTTTGTAAACTGGTATAATTGTGTGAAATTTACACCATTGGTACCAACTGGTCCGCTCTAAATATCTTTAGAAACAGTTCTGAGCCAGTTGTGAACTCTGTAGTCGCTTTACGTAACTGCCCTCTATATCTGCTGCAGGGTATGCAAGTGCAAGTCATTAAGGCCACATTTGTAATGATAGTAAAATAAAGTTCAATTTATTACTATTAAAAAATGTGCATCAGATTCCCTTCAAAAGTTTTAATGAAATTTAGAGAAATTTTATTTTTAAATTCTTTGAATAAAAGAGTTGTTAATTAAGTTAAAAAAAAAATACATTCCACAAACACTAAGCCATAAATTACTCAACAAGTTGCAATTATTTAGAAGAGCCACAAAATGTGAGTGAACACAAGTGAAATTTAATTTCAAGCAGCTGAGTTGTTTTGACACGTTACGTATACGCAGTGGTAGACAATAAGCAGAAGAATAGATATTTGTTTATTTGTGTAGCAAGAAGAAGAAATGTTGCTTACAGTGAAAATAAACCAAAGACACATTAACTTCCATATTACTTGCTTGCAGACAAAAGTGAAGACGAATAAAACTTTGTGGCATTAACTCGAATTGAAGCATAAATAAAAGCGGCATGCAAGATGCTACAAGTAAGGGTAGGTAAGGTAAGAACAAATAGCGGAGGTATCTACATAACTGAAGAAGCGTGTTGGCGGCGTTTTAGCGCATAAAATTCTAGAATGGAACACGTCTTATTTGGAATATAAAAATAAATGCTCTTGATATGTATATACATTTGCCATTAGTGTTATATGTACTTATATTTTGATGGTGTTTTGGTGAAAGTCAAAGTTCTGCCCGTCATCGTTGTCGTCTTAGTTATTTCATATATTTTCTTTGTAGCACCTCAGCTGTTTTGCCTAAAACAAACGCAACAAAATAAACAAGCAAATATCTTAATTCCACTATAAAAAAAATAACATTTCATGGTGCACAAAGTATGCACTGTGGGACAATGTATACAAAAATGTCTGTTAAGAAAGAAATTCTAGAAATCTCTTCTATTTCTCAATCAATTCTACATAGTTTAACAAACACTACCCACACATGTTCTTGAAAATTCCATTGATTGATTTGATCGGAACAGATAAAAATAGAGATAGAGATAGAGATAGAGATAGAGATAGAGATAGAGACAGAGATAGAGATAGAGATAGAGATAGAGATAGAGATAGAGATAGAGATAGAGATAGAGATAGAGATAGAGATAGAGATAGAGATAGAGATAGAGATAGAGATAGAGATAGAGATAGAGATAGAGATAGAGATAGAGATAGAGATAGAGATAGAGATAGAGGTAGAGATAGCGATAGAGATAGAGATAGAGATAGAGATAGAGATAGAGATAGAGATAGAGATAGAGATAGAGATAGAGATAGAGATAGAGATAGAGATAGAGATAGAGATAGAGATAGAGATAGAGATAGAGATTGAGACAGAGATAAAGATAGAGATAGAGATAGAGATAGAGATAGAGATAGAGATAGAGATAGAGATAGAGATAGAGATTGAGACAGAGATAGAGATAGAGATAGAGATAGAGATAGAGATAGAGATAGAGATAGAGATAGAGATAGAGATAGAGATAGAGATAGAGATAGAGGTAGAGATAGCGATAGAGATAGAGATAGAGATAGAGATAGAGATAGAGATAGAGATAGAGATAGAGATAGAGATAGAGATAGAGATAGAGATAGAGATAGAGATAGAGATAGAGATAGAGATAGAGATAGAGATAGAGATAGAGATAGAGCTAGAGATAGAGATAGAGATAGAGATAGAGATTGAGACAGAGATAAAGATAGAGATAGAGATAGAGATAGAGATAGAGATAGAGATAGAGATAGAGATAGAGATAGAGATAGAGATAGAGATAGAGATAGAGATAGAGATAGAGATAGAGATAGAGATAGAGATAGAGATTGAGACAGAGATAGAGATAGAGATAGAGATAGAGATAGAGATAGAGATAGCGATAGAGATAAAGATAAAGATAGAGATAGAGATAGAGATAGAGATAGAGATAGAGATAGAGATAGAGATAGAGATAGAGAGATGAGACAGAGATAGAAATAGAGATAGAGATAGAAATTGAGATTGAGATAAAAATTGAGATTAACATTGAGGTTGAGATTGAGATAAAGATTGAGATAGAGATAGGCATCGGGCGAAGTAAGTTTGTCGCGGTGAATATAACTAAAAAAGGTGTAACTTTTTTTTGGTACGGAGTTACCAAAATTTCTTTTCTGCAAAATGAAGCCTGATATTAAACGCATAGACTGCTGATTGGTGTTTTTTCCTAAGCATATGAGAACGTGGAAAAAAACCGGGAAAAAATCGCGATTACTCTCAAAAAATGAACTTTTGAGTTATATCACTTTTGAAATTTCAAAAACTGACCACTAGATCTTGTTGCTAAATAAGTTTCCTAAATAATGCCGAAAAAATCAATAGAATCGAAGCATTGGTTACCGAGTTATTCAAAAAAATTAAAAACCGTTAAGAAAACTTTGACCGCGAATAACTCTCTGAAAAATCAAAACTAGCAAAAATGCTTTTGCGATCATATTACAATGTTTGTTAGCTTTCAAAATTTATCCATAAACCATAAAATATCGAAAAATCGATTTTAGGTGGCCCACTTTAGAAAACTTGACTCCATATATAACTTTTGTTCAGAGAATATACAATTTTTTTTTATTCGCAGTCATTAAGATGGACTCTAAGATAATGGTGGGCAATACGGTAATCAAAGCCTTTTCTCTAGGCCTCATATAAATAATAAATTTTAGTAGAACAACGTCTGCCGGGTCAGCTAGTAATAATATAAAATTTTATTTCATTAGCTATTGGAATAAATGTCAACCCACAGTGCGAAGGCTCACTCTTTCACCCAGCCATTCTAGCCAAATTCTCTACGCATAGCGCCGTTCAATGCTGCTTTAATTATATGAATTTTACGTAAATTAGAAGCAGATAGAAAGTGTTTTGCAGGTGCGCAATGTACGGCAGGCATGCGGTGTTAAAATCAAATAAATACTTTAACATAATACAAGCAAATTGCCGTTGTGTCGTTATCTTGTGTTTACTTGTGCTTAAATACATTAAAATGTATAAGAAGCGACTCAGCTTTGTGAATATTTTGAGCAGGAGCAAATGTGGAAAATCTGCAATTAACAATGCGCTAATGCTTTAATTTGTCAAGCGTAGAAAAAGGAAGCCTTAGGCTAAAGCAAAGAAGGCGGCTGAGTAGAGTTGGTTGGTTGTGTAAGGAGGTGTGCAGGAAAAGGAAATAAGTGATTAAGCTTTAGATTCGCATTTTGGTAATGTAATTGCGTTTGTAATTAATTGCTACACGATTAGAATTAGGTGTTCATATCTTACGCATTATATAAATGCCTTGCAGCAGCAAGCAAATGCTCAAATGCGCAATAGTTGTACGCGCGAAAGATTATCGGCTTAAATATGCCCGCGAGGTAAATATGCAGTTAATACATACATATGTATATATTAAGTAATATTTAAGTAATATTTAGTAATATTAAGTAATAAGTAAGTGAAACTCAGTTCAGAGTTAGAAAAAGCTATTAAAATCAAACATCTAACATTGCATAACTCTTAAAATGCTGAAATTGTAATTTAACTAAAATTCTGAGCTGGAGTTGTTATTTTTTTTTTAATTTTAGTTGAAGTTTGAATTGTAATTGTAATTTTCTGAATTTAAACTGTAATCTTCTGAGCTCGGATTGTATTTTTCCGAATTTGATTTATAATTTTTTTTAAATTTAATTGTAATTTTGTGAATTTGAATTGTAATTTTCGGAACTTGAATTGTAATTTTCTGAATTGAATTGTAATTTGCTCAATTTGAGTTGTAATTTTCTGAACTTGAATTGTAATTATAATTTTTTGGGCTCGAGTTGTAATTTTTATACCTGAATTTTAATTATATGAATTTTAATTATAATTTTTTGAGCTCGACTTGTAATTTTTATAACTGAATTGTATTTTTATGAAATTTTATTTTATTTTTTTGAGATCGAGTTGTAATTCTTTGCACCTGAATTTTAATGGTATGAATTTTAATTATAATTTTTTGGCTCGAGTTGTAATTTTTTATACCTGAATTGTAACTTTATGAATTTTAATTATAATTTTTTGAGCTCGAGTTCTAATTTTTTGTACCTGAAACGTAATTTTCTGAACTTGAATTGTATTTTTTTTAAATTACAATTATATATATAAAATTACAATTATTTCGGAATTTGAGTTGTAATATTTTGTGTCTAGTTGAATTGTAATTTTATGAATTTGATTTGTAATTTTCTGATTTTGAATTGTAATTTTATGAACTTGAATTGTAATTTGCTGAATTTGAGTTGTAATTTTCTGAACTTGAATTGTAATTTTATGATTTTTAATTATAATTTTTTGGGCTCGAGCTGTAATTTTTATACCTAAATTGTAATTTTATGAATTTTAATTATAATTTTTTGAGCTCGTGTTGTAATTTTTATACCTGAATTGTAATTTTATGAAATTTAATTTTATTTTTTTTGAGATCGAGTTGTAATTCTTTGCACCTGAATTTTAATGTTATGAATTTTAATTATAATTTTTTGGCTCGAGTTGTAATTTTTTGTACCTGAATTGTAACTTTATGAATTTTAATTATAATTTTTTGAGCTCGAGTTCTAATTTTTTGTACCTGAAACGTAATTTTCCGAACTTGAATTGTATTTTTTTTTTTAATTACAATTATATATATAAAATTACAATTATTTCGGAATTTGAGTTGTAATATTTTGTGTCTACTTGAATTGTAATTTTATGAATTTCATTTGTAATTTTCTGATTTTGAATTGTAATTTTATGAACTTGAATTGTAATTTTCTGAGTTTGATTTGTTTTCTTTTTTATTTAAACTGAAAAACTATTTTTTAAATTTTTTTCAGATTTTTTTGCTATCAAAAGCATTTATAAATGCTGACAAATGCACTAATTTCTAATATCTAAGCAAAACATCTTTTGTTTTTTATTTATTCCCAAAAAAAATATGTCCTCAACTTTTTTGTCAAATCCGTTTAAAAACTGCAATTAGCACACCAAAAACAATCCGATAAAGTTCACAGACAAACACTTTAGGTTTTTGTTGCCCCTAACAGCAGCAGCAACATTGGAAAAGCTTAGAAGATGGAACGGAAAAAGTTAAGATGAAAAGTAAAAGTAAAAGTAAAAGTAAAAGTAAAAGTAAAAGTAAAGAAAAACAGAAGAAACGCTTAAATTAAAAATGAAAAATGAACAACAAAAAATAAAAAAGTAAGTAAACAAGTAAGGAAGCCTAAGTTCGAGTGGAATCGAACATTAGATACTCAGCTGTATGCTTTCATTGTTTGTTTGCGTTTGTTCGATATAGGGTGTATTTTATATAAAGCGAGTGCCGCATAAAGTGGGCGTAGCCACGCCCATTTTCAACATTTTTATCAGTCATCCAACTAAGCATATGAATATTATTCTTTGTGCAAAATTTCATTCCTTTATGACTTCTAGTTACAAAGAAGTCTTGTTACAAATTCCCACGCCCATTTTCCGAAATTTTTCTATTTTTTGGTTCCGATCTATTGTAGAACTCATGCCACAAAATTTCAATGAATTATCTTTATATTTGACAGAGATATCGCTTAAAATGCTTTTATTAGGTCACTTTATAATACCCATATATAAAAGTGGGCGTGGTCGTCAACCGATTTTGGCAATTTTTCGTCCAAACATTTGCCTAAGTAAGTATATCACGCCTACCAAATTTCATCGATATATCTTCAACGGTTTCTGAGATATGACTCATAAAACTTTCAATGTTTGACCCTTAATAAGTTGGCGTGGCACCACCCATTTTCCAAAATTTCACCATATTTCTTCATAAGGGCCTGAGCTCAATACGTGTGTAAAATTTTATCACTCTAGCTCTATTAGTGACTGAGATACAAAATTTCCGATTTTTACTATATAGGGGAGGTGGGCGTGGTCATGGTCCGATTTCGCCCATTTTCAATACCATCCGTTCCTGTCTTGATACCAACTTACATTTCAAATTTCATCAAAATATCTCAATTTTTGCGCGAGTTATCATGCTCACAGACGGACAGACGGACAGACGGACGGACATGGCTCAATCGATTTCTCTTTTCACCCTGATCATTTTGATATATATAAGTCTATATCTATCTCGATTATTTCATTCTGTTACAATCCACCGTTAGGAAATCAAAACTATAATACTCTGTGTACTAGTACAGCTGAGTATAAAAAGAGCGAAAGCCTATCAATGACGTCTGTCGAATTCGCCAACGTAGGGGCAGTGCGAAAGTATATGCAAATTATGCAACCCATATTTTCCACTTTATTTAAGGAAGTTTTAAAAACTATTTATTTCAAGCGAAATTATGTAAATAAAGAAAAAATTTATAAGTTGCAGCTTCTTGCTGGTTAGTAACGAGTGTGTAAAATCACATTTGTTGCCCAATGAACGGCTAAAGTTCTCTCTCTAAGCCCCTGCTCTATAGTTGCGTCTATTTTGCAACAGAATGTATGTCCGCACTAAGAATTTCTTTATTTCACAACATAACATACAAGTAACAGCATCTTGAATTTTTCTCCTACTGTTTTCATTTCAATTTTCAAATCCCAGCAGCTTACAAAGCTCACAAAGCCAATCGTCGTCGTTGTCAAGCAGCAGCTGCAGAGAGAGCAAATTGAAAAGCACGTAGATTCCCGAAATGGACATGTACAGGCGCTGTGTCTTGCAGAAAAATGAAAAGAAGAAGACATAACAACGCCACAATAAAAGAAGAAAGGAAGAAGGAAAGGAAAGAAATAGCAACACAGCGAAAAAAAATTTTCAAGTGTACAAAATATGTTCAGATTGATAAAATATTGAAGCAGGAGCTGACCAAGACAAGGCCAAGCAACGGATGTAGATACTTAACTGAGAGATGAAAAAGTTGCTGAAACAAAAAACAAAGATAAATAGGAGGAAGAGAAATTGAAAAATGAAATAAATGAAGAAAGGACAATTCGTAGAGCTGCTACATAAACAAACCAATGGCAAGTGGCAGTTGAACAGGGAATAGAAGTTGTTGATTTGAGGCCGGAAAAAAGCGAGGAGGACAATAAAATACCAAGCCGGCGCAATCAATGATTGGTCTCTAAAGCTGATTAGTATTTAAGAAAAGTAAAGAAGGAAAGTAAAGAAAAAAAAAAAAAAAAGAAAAAAAAAACAGAAATACACAACAGATGTGTTTAGTGTTTTTTGTTTCTTTGTTTCTTTGTTTCTTTATTTCATTGTTTTATTTTTTTGTTTTTTCAATTCTCATACAAAAGAATAAACCAAGCGTATGACGGGACGTATCTATTTTTAGCTAATGGAAAGTGGAATAGCTGAAGTGGCAGAAATCAATGAGAAATGGTTGAATTTAAATGCTTTCAAAATATATATATATACTAGCGTGGTCCCGAAATATATAGACACAAATTTTATACCATATATCTTCAACCTCACCCCCAAGATTGATGCATGATACAACATCAAAAGTTTTGGTCCCGATTGGAGACAGTTGAGTGATGTCGCAAAGGGGTCAAAATTCAGAATACACTATGGAAATTCAAAAAATTCTAAACAACTTAAAATTAACCCGGGCTTGCGCTCTTTAAATAAATAAAAAATTTAATAAATTTTTTTTTTATATCTAATGCCCCAAATAGTTACTCCTACACTGAAAGTTATTAAATGTAAATTTTTTTCCCGAACGGAGAGGGCTAAGGCGTGTCGCTCAGGGGTCCCATATGGTAATCTGAACTTTGAGCCCTGTGCGACATCCCTTAACCCTCTCCGATCGGTATCAAAATTTATGTGTGATATCCGTGACTACGCTGTTACCGATTTAGGGCTTGAGACCGAAGAAAATCGCTAATTTCTTTCTATATAAGAGGAGGAGACTGCCTAAGGATCAAAAAATTCAATACACACATATATTTGTATACTAGGGTGGTCCAAAATTGTATGAAGAAAGTAAGGTTCTCCCGAAATCTGCGGAACCATCCGCATCTGATGCGACTGTACTACGAAAATGCCTCGAAGTTTCATACTGCATCAGTGATGGTACCTACATATTTTTTGGGAAAGTCCTTAATGAACAAAAAAGATGTTTTTATGCAAAACATATTGTTTAAGAAGTAATAGTATAAACTAGCCTTGCTTCGCAATGATTTGTTAGTTTTTAACTTTTTGGACCACCTTATTGTACACGCTAGCAATAATTTACGCCTTATATGAGGCTTATTTCATAAGATCATAAGGTTATTAATTTAATGATTGATATCTCTACGAAATATTGGTTATGTGGAGTACTCCTTATATTAAGCCTAATTTTACTGGGTTGTTCTCACAGCATTTTCACTCTCTCTCTTACTCTCTCTGATAGGAATTATTATTGGCTATAGTAGGTGAGGCACTTGGAGTATTCGAGAGAAAAGTTCTTCGTAAGATTTATGGACCTTTGCGCGTTGGCGTGGGCGAGTATCGACGGAGATTTAACGATGAGCTGTACGAGCTTTGCACAGACATCGACATTTTTCAGCGAATAAAGATCCAGCGGCTGCGTTGGGCAGGTCATGTCGTGAGAATGGACGAAGGCGCTCCGGCCAAGAAAGCATTTCTATCGAAACCCGCTGATCGCAAAAGAAAAGGGAGACCTCCACTGAGTGGGGAAAATCAGGTGGACAGCGATGCTGCCTCCCTAGGTGTTCCCAAGTGGCGCCATGCTGCACGAAACAGAAGCAATTGGCGCGCTCTGTTGGACTCGGCCAGAATCGTCTAGACGGTTAAGCGCCAATCAAGAAGAAGAAGATAGTAGGTGAGGTTTATAATAATAATAATAATACAATTATTATAACTCTGACGAGTTTTATGGCCAAGCTTCTCTCCCAATACGAGGTGTGCTCCTTTTTGTTTTTCCTACTTATTGGGTGGACCTACAGTTTTATGCCGGCTCCGAACGGCGAATGCATTTTTTGTGAGAAGCTTTTTCATGGCAGAAATACACTCGGAGGGTATGCCGCCCACTGCCGAGAGGTGACCGCTGCTCTTAAAAAACCCAATAATTGGATTTTTACTAATTAAAAAATTTTTTTGGTGTTTTACTCGGACTGGGGGTTGAACCCGAGACCTCTGGCATAGCAGGCGAGCACTCTACCCACTGCAGCACAGCAGCCACGGTGAGGTTTAGATCATTACTTACAATAAGAGCTGATATGAAGTTTAATTACCTAAATAAATAACACAAGAAACCACAATAAATATATTTAATTTGCTTAAGACATGACCGTAAGCATTATTGCTTTAATTTGGATGCAAATATTTAAAAAAACAGAGCATAAGAGAATTACATTAATTTGTATGTTGTTACCAAATAAGCGAAAGAAATTCTAAATATTTTTTCTATCTAGCCCTTATTTCTTTAAACTCCTTGGACCACCTTTTGGCGGGCATTTTCTGCCAAACAACACATACATACATACATATAACATTTATCTCTCTGTTTGAGTTGTAAATGCATACAAACAATGCACGACCATTAAAATTTATGTTATGCTATCAAAGTCACTGACTTGTTATTTCAGTGATGGTTATTAATAATACATAGATACATACATATATCCCTAGTTCTATTGTTGTTGCAGTTGTTGTTGTTGTTCTTGTTCTTGTTGCTTGCATTGATTGTTGGTCATATCATTGTCATGCGTTTAATGTCATGCATTGTTTGTTTGTTTGCCTGTCAGTCCGAAACTTACTAATCAGCACTGCATGTCTGGCTGAATACAATGCGGTTATCATGCACAAACAAATCTCACAGCATTTCATTCATACGCCCAGCTGATTCCAAAACACATATTCATATATCATAACATGTAACTGACAAATATAGTGGTAATATCTGAAACAATAGAATGCAGAATGCAGAATGCAGGCGCTGTAAAATATGTTTTCATTGTTTGTAGGTATATATGATTTTTTGCATTGTCAATTGCCATTTGTTGTTGTTTATTGCTTTGTTGTTGGAATTAGTTAAGTTATTTAAAGCATAGACCATTTTACCAGGTGAAAGGAGGGTTTGTCTTAGAAAAATATACATATCGCCTTTTGTTTGCTATAAGAAACAGCGAGTGCATCTTAACACAAAGAAAGAAAATACACATTTTCTACGATGAACTGAATTTGTTTCGCTTTCGAAAATTCAAGTAATCTTAAAATCATTAGACCTCTCAAAATCACAGTAAAATAAAACGTTTAATTAACGTCCTCTAATGAGGCGACCTTTGCGCTGCTAATAAAAGGCACAATTGGCAATTTGTTATAAACACCTTTTGAACTAAGCCTAAATAAAGCTATTAACATGTCAATCAAATAAAAATTGTTAATTGGAAAAGTAAATCATTGAAAAAAGGTTGCTGATTTTATATCAAAATTGGGGAAGTTTGAGTGTGGCGAATTTTTATATTTTTTAATTTTTCAAGCAACCTTATCTACCAGCAGCGTATAGCCTGCACCTGCTCTAAACTTATCATTAGCGGAGAAAAGCTCTTTTCATTTTTTCCACATTATCAGCTTCTTCAAAAAAAAAATGCATTATAAATCTAATTTTGTTTGTTAATGACAATGTACAAAGGAAAAACTTGAAAACTCATTAACACTTAATACAGCCAATTAATTACTAAGCAAAACGATCCAAATCACAACAAAAAAAAATTGCTTGTCTTATAAATTGTCGATGTAATGTCATTTGCATTTTATTAAATTTCAAAGAGACAAAAGGAAAACATAAAAAAAAATAAAAATAAAAATATAAATATCTTTCCGCATCAATGAAACTTTTACGCCAGTAATGGGCAGAAAAGTCAGCTCCAAAAAAATTGTTCAATTGAAGTTCCACCACCTCCGCTACTTAGCAAAGGCGTAGCACAAAAGCAAAGCCAACAAGCCTTCAATTTTCTTATTTATTACCGCAAAGAATAAATGTAAATTCGCGACACTTTTTTCGCTTAATTTTGATGCCTTTTTTTAACCGTATATTTTTCTTTTTATACCTTGCATGCACATCAAATGGTATTATAGCATTTTGTCCAAAATACGACACTTGTATGTACCAAAAGGTAAAGGGTTTAATCCAAATCATGAACAAGCCGGACAAGGAAATAAAAAAACACTCTCACTGTTTTATTCATATAAAACTTAACTTGGTTGCCAGTCTTTTCCTTTTGTTTTTATTTTCCTTCTTTGTAAAACGTATGTATGTATAACATTTTTGGTTTTAACTTTCCCATTTCAGAAACTGGGGAGAATATAAAGCTATTTTGTGTAATAAATCTGCGTTTACACTGTAATGAGTAGTGCCTATAAAATAATTCAGATCAGACCATGCAACAGTTCCGTTATGCGATATACCTTCATAGTTACTGGTTATTTTTATTTTCTGTGGACCTAGATTTTTTATACAAATATTTTCCGTATTCTTTCCTCTTTCTCTTCCTTTGCTTCGCCATATCTGTCCCTTTTCCTTTTCCTCTTCCCTTTCCTTTTATTACCCATCCTCAGTGCTAGGCCTTGCATGACACTTCAAATTTAAAAATGTGATACTGTAGCGCAAAAATGGATTTTTGAACAGGAGGCACTGTTTTTGTAAAAAACTAAAATTTAAAAATTAAACAAACTATAACGTAAAGCTGAATTTTTGAACAGGTGGCAACCCTTTTTGTAAAAATTTTATTGAATTACTCATTACCAAATCAAGCCCTTTCATATGACACCTCAAATATAAAAATCGGACAAACTATAGCCTAAAACTGAATTTTTGAACAGGTGGCAACCCTTTTTGTAAAATTTTTATTAAATTACTCAATATTAGGTCAGGCCCTTTAATATGGTACCAAAAATTTTAAAATCAAACAAACTATACAGGAAAATTAAATTTTCGAACAGCTGGCAACCCTTTTCAAAAAAATGAAACCTTCCTGCACATCTACAGGTCAAGCCCTTTCATTTGGCACCACATTTTCTAAAATCGGTATAACGGTGTAAAAGTTATGGTGCGTACAAAAAATCGCTTAGCGTAATATATATAAAGATTGCTAAAAATATTTAGTGCACAAAATTTAGTAGTTAAAAAAAATTTAATACAACAATTTTAGTACTGAATTATTTGTATTCTTTATTTATGCACTTTAAATTAAATGCAAAAAAATTTAATATAAGAAAATCTTGCGCAAAAAAAAATTTTCGGTAATCCCGTTTGGGCCCATATGGGTACAAATACTTCAAAATTTCACACCGTTAGCTGTTAAAATGGAGGAGTTATACACCAAAATGTGTATATCTGAACAATCGGTTGTATGGGAGCTATATGTTATAGTGGTCCGATCTTGACAATTTTCGGTAATCCCGTTTGGGCCCATATGGGTACAAATACTTCAAAATTTCACGCCGTTAGCTGTTAAAATGGAGGAGTTATACACCAAAATGTCCATATCTGAACAATCGGTTGTAGGGGAGCTATATGTTATAGTGGTCCGATCTTGACAATTTTCGGTAACCCTGTTTGGGCCCATATGGGTACAAATACTTCAAAATTTCACGCCGTTAGCTGTTAAAATGGAGGAGTTATACACCAAAATGTCCATATCTGAACAATCGGTTGTATGAGAGCTATATGTTATAGTGGTCCGATCTTAACAATTTTCGGTAATCGCGTTTGGGCCCATATGTGTACAAATACTTCAAAATTTCACACCGTTAGCTGTTAAAATGGAGGAGTTATACACCAAAATGTGCATATCTGAACAATCGGTTGTATGGGAGCTATATGTTATAGTGGTCCGATCTTGACAATTTTCGGTAATCCCGTTTGGGCCCATATGGGTACAAATACTTCAAAATTTCACGCCGTTAGCTGTTAAAGTGGAGGAGTTATACACCAAAATGTGTATATCTGAATAATCGGATGTTGTGGAACTATATGTTATAGTGGTCCGATCTTGACAATTTTCGGTAACCTTGTTTGGGCCAAAATGGGCACGTCTACTTCAAAGTTTCATGTCCTTAGCTGTATAAATGGGGAAGTTATGCACAAATTACATCCAAAAATTTCATGTATATCTGGATAATCGGTTGTTTTCTATATGTTATAGTGGTCCGATTCGGCCGGTTCCGACAAATGATCAGCTGCATATAACAACATACCTGTATTCCGAATTTCATTCAGATATCTCAAAAACTGAGGGACTAGTTTGCGTTCACACAGACGGACGGACAGACGGACAGACGGACATGGCTTAATCGACTCAGCTCGTGATTCTGACCATATCGGTATATATTTTGGTGGGTCCCCCACGCTTCCTTCTGGTACTTTCGACAAAAAATTTTTGGCACTAAGTTATAATACCATTTCATTCTCATGAAAGGTATAAAAATATAGTAAATATAGTAAATATAGTTCTGCCCAAAATAGATTTTTTTATTAATTTCATTTCAAAAATTGTTATTACACCGGTATTATTTTTAATAGAATATATAATTTTAGTATTCAGTTTAAGGCTGCTCGATACACAACATTTTTAGTTTTCTGTTCCGGATATTTATTTTCACTGAGTATTGGCTATTTTCACTAAGTAAGTAAGAGGATTGATATAGTATACCTCCATAATGATTTTCAGGCCCCTCCTCCAACCCTTTTAGATATATTCAGCCTCAAAAGTTTAGTACGTCTGGGAGGTGCAATGCCCCATTTTTCGATAAATCTATTTATCTATTTCTATGTACATGCTATGAACGCTTTTAAGGATACTTAGCCTTAAAAATTAAGAACGCATGGGAGGTGCCACGCCCCCTTTTCCGATAACCTACACTTTTATGCGCAAAATGTGTTTTGATATCATATAGCTCTGTACCAATTTCCAGGTCCCTGACTTAAATCCTTTTAAAGATATTCAGCTTAAAAAGTTAAGTGTTGTTGGGAAGTGCCACGCCCCCTTTTCGTATAACTCCTATTATTTTGCGTTAATATGGAATTGTTATCGTTTGTCTCCACACCAATTTCCAAGACCCTAGTGTAAACAATTTTAGAGATATTCAGCATGAAAAATTAAGTTTGTATGGAAGGTGCCACGCCCTCCTTTCTGATAACCCCCACTTTTCTGAGTGAGAATGGGTTTGATATCACCTACCTCTATACCAATTTTCAGCTGCCTACCTTGAACTGTTTTAGAGATAATAAGCTTTAAAAATTAAGGTTGTATGGGAGGTGCCATGCCCCCTTTTCTGACAACCCCCACTTTTCTGAGTGAGAAGGATTTATCACCTACCTCTGTACCAATTTTCAGCTCCCTAGCTTAAACTGTTTTAGAGATAATCAGCTTTAAAAATTAAGGTTGTATGGGAGGTGCCACGCCCCCCTAACATTTTTTAATTTTTTTTTCGACTAAACCTTCGCGGGGTAACAACAAACAAACCCCCCTAAGGAAGTATTTGATTTGGTTCAGCCGTTTTCAAGTTTTAGTTACAATTAAATACCAAATCATTTTTATATATATTGATTTAATGATTATTTAAAAAAAAAATTAATACACAAAATTTAGTAGATAAAAAATTTAGTACATTAATTTTAGTACTGAATGATTTGTGCTCTTGATTTACGCACTTTCAGTTTAATGTTGAAAAATTTAATATAAAAAACTTTTATTACAAAAACATTTAGTACAACAAATTTAATAGAAGCAAATTTAGTACAACAAATTTAGTACTGAATGAAATTTAGTCCTGTTTTGTGCGCTTTAATTTAAATTCTAGATAATTTAATACACACAAATTGAGTACAAAATATTTAGTAGAAGAAATCTAGTAACTAATGAATTGCATAATTGATTATGTACTTTAAATTTATAATTAAAAATTCTATATAGAAAAAATAGTGTACCAAAAATTTAGTACTAAAAATTTAGTACTAAAAATTTAGTAGGTACTAAAAATTGAGTGCTAAAAACTTAGAAAGGGTTGCTTCTGTCAAACAGTTGTCTATAACTAAAATTTAAACACTAAATAATAAATAATAATAATATATATAAAAATAATTTTACGACTTTTCAGCCGAAAATAGCCCATGGTTCGCTTACTAATTTTAGTTGCTTTTGATTTAAGATTTTAAAAGTTACTTATCCAATAAACATAGTGGCGAATGTTCGAAAATATCTTTGCAATTTAATATGAATATCGAACAGAGAATGAATTTATAACCAAATGTAGTTTTCCAATTTTCAAATGATATTGCGCTGAGCAACAATTTGTGACACTATTTATTACTCATTCAAGACATCAGAGACTAAAAAGTTTGCATGTATGTTTAAGTATAAACAAAAGTGCATACCCACACAAGAATATACTATATATACAGACATTTGAATGTCAATAACAAGCGCACTTATTGTCATTTATAGCCATTAATACCACCACAAAAAAGCAAAAGCAAACAATTGCAAACGAGCATAAATTTAATTTATGCGTAGTGCAGTGCACTCAAATTGTTATAAAAATTTATATACTTCCATACAGGAAAAGTGTTCATAATAAAAAAGCATAAACAAAAAAAAAAACAAGTAAAAGCGCGGCTGTCTTCGGCCGTACCGAAGACTTCATACCTTTCATGAGTGGGGAAATGAAAAAAGTTTAGTGTGTGTCAGTTTTATTTGAACACTTATGTCGAAAAAATATTTTTGGTGTAAAAATTTTTTTTTTAGGCCCGCGTTAAAAACAGCTAAATCGCGTTTTTTGTAATAACTTCCCTATTTGATGTCGGATCTCTATGATCATAATGTCGCAGAAAAGGTCTCGCTCAGCACTATATTTGGCCCATATAAAGTTTCGACCTCAAAGGTTGTCCTGAGTTTTACCTTTAAAAATTTTGGAGTTCCTATCCCTAGATTTTTTTATTTTTATCACTAATACAAAGCTCTCAAAAAACCATGAGGAATCCCCCAAATAAATTCTAGCCTTTATTCACAAACAAAAAAGTTATAACGTTGTAAAATGAAACACTTGTTTTTTTTATAAAAAATTACCACAGAGAAACGGCGAAACACGTCAACTTAATTTTTTGCTCCAGATTACGATGGCGTTTTTAGAAGTGCAGTGTATGCACTCCCATTTTCGAGATATTTAAGAAAACATTTTCAGAGGAGTTATACACCAAAATGTGTATATCTGAACAATCGGTTGTAGGGGAGCTATAGGTTATAGTGGTCCGATCTTAACAATTTTCAACAATCCCGTTTGGCTCCATATGGGTACAAATACTTCAAAATTTCACGCCGTTAGCTGTTAAAATGGAGGAGTTATACACCAAAATGTGTATATCTGAACAATCGGTTGTAGGGGAGCTATAGGTTATAGTGGTCCGATCTTAACAGTTTGCGGCAATCCCGTTTGGCTCCATATGGGTACAAATACTTCAAAATTTCAGGCCGTTAGCTGTTAAAATGGAGGAGTTATACACCAAAATGTGTATATCTGAATAATCGGATGTTGTGGAATATATGTTATAGTGGTCCGATCTTGACAATTTTTGGTAACCTTGTTTGGGCCAAAATGGGCACATCTACTTCAAAGTTTCATGTCCTTAGCTGTTTAAATTGGGAAGTTATGCGCAAATTACATCCAAAAATTTCATGTATATCTGAATAATTGGTTGTTTTCTATATGTTATAGTGGTCCGATTCGGCCGGTTCCGACAAATGATCAGCTGCATATAACAACATACCTGTATTCCGAATTTCATTCAGATATCTCAAAAACTGAGGGACTAGTTTGCGTTCACACAGACGGACGGACGGACATGGCTTAATCGACTCAGCTCGTGATTCTGATCATATCGGTATATATTTTGGTGGGTCCCCCACGCTTCCTTCTGGTACTTTCGACAAAAAAATTTTTGGCACTAAGTTATAATACAATTTCATTCTCATGAAAGGTATAATAAAGTAGAAAATATGGAGCACGTTCTGCCGTTTTGTGTTTATGCAAGAGATAATTTGGGCAAAATTGGGGCATTGCAATAATATTTGATAGGCGAATGATGTAGCTACTTGATGACAAAAATTAATTGATGCTTAAAATCAGTGGATTCCTATTACAAGCACGCACATTTCTTTAGCAAAAAAAAAACTGTGAGGTGGATGTTTATGAATTTTTATGCTCGAGAAATTCGCCATTAAACTTATTTTTCATTGCCGCCTCTGTCTACTTAAATGTGTTTATGTTTTGTATTTATTCTTCACTTTCACGTTTATCATTGATTTTTCTACAAAGAAACTCGCTCTAATAACTACTTTTGCATGTGGAGCGCTATAAGAACAACAACAAAATAAAAACAATACACAGCAATAATATTCAACTTTGTATGTGAGTTGCACATGGCGTATACGCAACCTATTTCTCATACGACTCACATACTTAGGTAGATTTTCAAGTTTTATACAGCCAAAAATATTTTATTGTCTACATCTATTCCAAATTGCTTGTTTAATGTAAAATTTTAATAATTTCTGTTAAAAGTCGATTTTATTGAAAAATATATAGAGTGACTCAAAAAAAAATCATACGCCAGAATTTTAAATTTATTTCAAAGAGTTCTGTCGAAAATTTGACTTTCTTATTTTCGTTTCAAAATGTAGACAATTTTTCGTTAAAAATCGTTTCAATCAGGATTTCCAAGCTTATGGAAAAAATCCGAAAAATCGTAGAAATTTCTAAAAGTGGATTAAAAATTTCAAAGCGAGGCCAGAATTTATAGAAGATTTTGAGGAGATTTCTAAGTGTACTGTTATGTAGGCAACCAATTTTAGTCTAAAAGGTGCAATTCTCAATGCTGTGAAAAATTCCGTCGATTTTAGAAATTTTCTTTGTTGAGGTGTTTGTCTTATATGTACGTGAGACCGTTCCAATTACAATTTCTGAAAATTTCTAAAAGTTTAATGTTGCATATTATTGTATTAAAATTGAATGAGCTGCAAAATTGCATACACAAAAATCTTCTAAAAAAAATGTAGCTTTAGAATTCTTAGCCGATTTTTATGATAAGTATTTCCTTCACTTTGAAAAATTCAAAATACTAAAAATACTGCCTAAAAAGTTAACAATAATCAGTCATAAATATCGCGGTTACTTTCGAGCATCACCTACATTAACCAAGATATGTGTTAGAAATATAAACATTACGTAATTTTTTGCCGGAAAAATACTAATTGTACTAGATACCATGTCCGAGGGTTAATTTGACTGATTCTGACAGAGCAACATAACAAAATCAATTTTGAACACGAAAAATAGTGATAATTTTTTTTTAAATATCCCAACTTTTAAAGCTTAAAACTATAAACTTAGAATTATTGGAAATCAAGGACATTATTGAAAAGTGTTAATAATTACTTGAGGGTTTAGGCTCCATCACGATTACTTTAATGAAATGCTTTAACCCTAATCCTCTAAAGTGAGCCTCTCAGTCTCACTTTAAAGTTTAAAAGCGAATTATTCCTAAACCAAAAAAGTTTTTTGTTTGAAATGTTGGGTATTTCTTCATTTGTGTTTATAAATTATGAAATAATTATGATCTTTGGGCTATTTATTTATTTTAACCATTTTTTTTTGCAATCGTATAAAATTGTAACGAAAAACCGAAAATGAGCCTCAAATATATATTAGGGGCGATCATATGAAAAATTTATTCGTATTCATTTCATTCATAGCTTTTCTCATTGTGTGCACAAAAACAAATTTATAACAGATGTAATAAAACCATTCGTAATGAACATTCAAACAACTACAAAAATATGTGAAAATTTCAGTACATTAATATCCCCTATTTTACGAAATTACCTCTTTTATCTTTATATACAAAAAAAAAATTGTCATAAACCGTGATAAGAATGTATAAAAATGCTTCTGAATTCATTACTGCATAAGTAAAAGTAAAAAACAAATACCAAAATAATGTGTTTCAAAATTTCTCCATAGGTGAGCCTCAGAGTCTCACTTTCGGTTTTACGTAACTTTTTAAAATTCGGTGATTAGGGTTAAATAATAAATATTTACGTTGAAACTAGCACTTAAAAATATGTAAAAAAAACTAAAAAATTTACTTTAGATATGCTAAGTTTCGACCATCTGGGAGCATGTGCAGAGCATGGGGTCGGCAAAAAAGCGATGAATTATTATTCCCCAGTCTATTTCCAATATGTGGGCATGTTTTTCATTGTAATTGTTACAACTTCACAAAATTCAATTTTGGCCGCATAAAATTTGAGAATCTACCTATGTGCGAATATGACAGCAGCAGTAGTGCTTACCATCTGGTTGGTAATGCGATGGAAGTTTTTTCGTTACACTGATTTGGTTATTTGGTCTCTTTGTTGTAGTTGAATTTTCCGTATTTCTCTGCGTTCATAGTGAATTTTATATTTTTGTGTTGGTGGTATGAGTTTGTCCAAAATTTGTTCTTCTTAATTTCGCGATGTCTCATACAAACCAAACTTGACACGGGATGACGGAAAATCATACCAAAATACATCATCAACTCCAAAGTATTTATTGCAGATGTTGCTAAAAAATTTTTGTAAAATCTATAGCAAAGTGCAAAAAGCTTAAAAACACATACATATGTATTCCGCCAGAAATATGCAACAACATTTGCGGAATTGTCAAAACACACATATAAAAAAAAACTAACCGCTCATCAGTTTAATTTCTGTTCACTTTTTCCGCGTTAGGAATGAAACAATATGCACAAACAAAATATGCAAAATGCGTACAAAAAATCACAATGTTGTCAGCTCAGCTTTTGCAGCGCGGGCACGTGATGACCGCAATGTGACCGGCCGCCGAAACCAAAGTGCACACGAGTCAGGATGGTTCTGCCGTTGTTCGCGCTTATGTCCTTTGGTGGTACTTCAGCTTATTTTGATTGTTTGCTATTAGCGAAAGCCGATTGTTGATGCAATTTTCGTGTATTTTATTGGCATTTTGTTTAGCGTATTGTTACGTGTATATATGCGTACATATCGGTAGTGTGTTCGAAAGCCCTCCTCGGCTATTGACGCTTAGCATGACGTTTGTGTGACAGCAATGCAAAATTTTAAAATCAATTTATGCGGTTTTAATACAGAGTAAGCAGAGTCTTGTTGTTTAGTTTTTTTTTTGTTTTTCTAGTTTCAATTTTTGTTGTGTACGTGGTTGGCGTAAATATTTACTTGATTTGGGAAATGCTGCGATTGAAACTAGTTTAGCTGTGCTTAAAATTAATATCGGACTGAAATGTGTTCAGGTGCATATAGTAAAATTATAAAAGGACTATTTTGGTAGAATATTTTAAACCTATAACGACTATGTAAATGCTATTTGTCTAAACTTTGATGGAAGAGGGGAAGGCGAGTTGCTTTTTTGTTACCAGGGCTCGTGCCTAAAGAACCAATAACCAGAAGAATACAGTAAACGTGAATATCTACACAGTAAAAAATTATAGTTTATTTCTAATACCATTTGGTACTTAATTTAATCATTCTTGGAATTAAATATTAATTCTAATGCCAAAAAGTCTTATTTTGAAACTATGAGAAGTTTTACAATTTTGTTTAATCTACAATAGTTTCAAAATAAAGCCTTGAAAAGTATTAAAATTCTCTCTCGAGAGGTTTACTTATTTATATTTTAAGAAAAAATCCTGAAAAGTATAAAAACTTTCTCTTTCTCACTTTTGGTTTGAAATCAAAACCAAAAAAATATTTAAAAAAAATGTGTCAAAATAAATAAATACAAAATATTTCTTAAATTGAAAGACGATGGAGAAATAAAATGTATTAAAGCAAACCGAATTGTTCATGGCTGACGAAGCAATTGTATCAAGTGAGTAATACATGAGATTACTTAATTAAATATTATGAGGATAAATTTTGTTTTATTTTATTTTATTTTATTTTATTTTATTTTATTTTATTTTATTTTATTTTTTTTTTTTTTCAGTCTTAAGGCAGCTATACCTCAATATCCCTGCAATACCACGAGAGTGTCGAAATTTATGTGGTAAATTTAAAAGAAATTGAAGGTAGTGTGTTTAACACGTTAGCTGCCAGTGTATAACTGGTGATCACGACAAAAACCTAGCTCCAGGTACCAAGACAAAAATTACTTTTTGCTTTTGTGTTATAACGGGATTTTTACCAAGAGTAAAAGCCACGCATCCGACGAGTCTGAGCAAGTTTTTAAGCTGTGACAACCTGGCGAGCATCTGCTTTTTAATTTTATAATTCTATCTAAATTTAAAGCGCCTAGGCGTGTATAACCGGGTACACTGGCACCTGGGGGGTCGTTTTCATCGTAATCATCGGTGATCCACTGGCAGTGAACGCGTTAAATTCGACAAGGGAGCAGCACATTCTAGTTTTCTTGTATTATCGGCGAAAACAAAACAACAAAGAATTTATGTGATAACTCATGTCTTTGTAATATAATATTATTTCAAATAAAATAAACATTTCCATGTATATACATATCTTTGGTTTTGATTTAATTCCAAAAATGTATAGAATTCCTTCCATTTTACTATTTTTAATACCAAAAATATTGTAAAAATAATCAAAATTTGGTTTTGATTTAATACCAAAAAAGTATAGTATTTATTCCAATTTTCGGATAGATCTTATACCATTTCAACTATTTTTAATATCGAAAATATTCTAAAAATAATTAAAATTTGGTTTTGATTTAATTCTAAAAAAGTATTAATTTGACACCAAGAATAGTTTCAATCTCTCATATTCTCTTCTTTTCTTTAAACCAGAATGGTTTTAATTTTATACTTTTTAGCATTGTTATATATAAATACCAAAATGGTATTAAAATTAAACTAAAATTTTTACTGTGTATCACTTCGGAAGCCAAGGCAGGTTCTACGTCCTATATCCATCCTACTGAGTTCAGGTGTCTAAGAAGCCCCTCAGGTCTGATATTCCTGAGTTCAGAGAGGTAGTCGAAGAGGGGCTTGCCAAGAAATTTCATTCTGGCTAGGCAGTGCGAGGGATATTCGCATAGCAGGTGCTCCATGGTCTACTCCGTGCCTGGAAGATAGCAGCTGTGACACGGAGTATTGTGATCCAATCGCAATCGGGCCGCGTGTGTACCAATAGCCCAATGCCCCATGAAAACCGCAGTTAAGCCGGAAATGTCCCTACTGTCCACCTTTAATATGGCTGAGGATCGTATCTCATTTTACGAAGGCCACAGACTTCTGCAGACTCTGCAGATCTGCAACCGCTCCCATCAGTTTTTTTGCCTCCTCAAACCAGTGCAGAGTGATTTGGCCCTTGATGAGGTCCAGAGGCGTAAGAAACTCTCGCGCCAACGCGATATCAAGTGCCGAACCTTGCATGGCCAGCTTATCAGCCATTTCGTTTCCTTTGACATCGCTATGCACCGGCACCCAGATCAGAGAAATGCTAAGATGACTTGCTAGTCCCAAGACTCACCCCCTTCCCCCCCTTTGCTTGAATAGGCCTGATGAAACCGTTGCAGATCACAGAGCCTTCAGTTTCGCCTGACTATCCGAGAAAATTCCTATCCTTTTTCCAACACCGGCACTTTCCGTTGCAAGTAGGACCTTGCAGGCCTTCTGTATTCTTTGGTAGACGTTACACTGTCGATTTTCCTACAAGGGGGCAATGGCGAGATTCAGGAAGACCGAAGAAAATCATGTATACAGACGGATCAGAAGCAGAGTATGTTACTGGGCCTGACTGGAACATGGAGGTCGATGAATTGGCAAATTTCGGATCAGCAGAACAACCAACTGAATCGCAGTAAATAATAGGATCAAGTACAGCGGGAAATGTGAAGTACATCATGAACTCCATGAGCGAAACTCTGGGCAGACGCTGGAACTCTACAGGTATCTGTAACCGCATCGCGGGTCACAATCAAATGCAGGGAAAGCCTAAACCAACTTGCCGGAAGTTACAGCCTGATCATCATATATATATATATATGTATCTGCGATCTTACTTTATAAAAGAAGCAAAAGGAAGAAGGGCTGGATAATCCACTTGCTCGATTTCCAGACAAATATGGCCAAAACTGGACCAGGCAAGCTCTAGATCAGTAACGCTTCTCAGTCGGCCCCACATTGGCCAATTGGTAGATATAATAACAGCCTAGTGGGCATGCATGGAACTCGCATGGGCCTCCTTACAAACTACTTCTGTCGCAGCTGCAGGAATGAAGAAGACGTAGAAAGCGTAGAACACTACCTATGCTCTTGTCCCGCGCTGTCTAACTCCAAGTATGAGAACCTGAACATTTTTAAATTTCAACGTCTTTTTCTTATGGAAAAAGTTATTAAAATCGGTTTTCAAAAGAGTACAGTAGAGTAGTATGAATAAAGGTGGGATTTTCCAACTAGTACGCAAATGCACTGTACATGGTAACCGAGGAATTTAATAAAAAAATTATTAAAAATCAACGTTAATAGTTAGCTACTTGAAATTTGCACTTTGTTATACTAAAATTTAATGATCTTTAATACTGCATACTCAAATTGTTCAAAAAAAAAAATGTAAAAAAAAATTTTTTTTGTGAATAATTTTTTTCAGTGTATTCAAAATTTTTTTTGATCATTTTTTTTTGTTTGGTATTACCCTAGCCTTCACTGTGAAAAAGTTTAAAAAAAAAACCAAGCAGGATAATATCGTGTTTTCAAAATTTACCGTTTTCCAGCACTTTGCACTCAAAAAAAAATGTAAACAAATTGAAATTCAAAAATCAGGCCAAGCTATGATCTTGCAAATCTCAAAACCTTTCATTTAAAAAAAAATTATCAAAATCGGATAAAAATGAAGGCCGTGGTGATTTATAAACAGTAAACTTCAAAAATTTCCCACTGTACACAGGTACTCCGGTCTGGAGGAGCTCTTATTACAAGTATAAATTCTTTGCCCCTCTCTTTGTGTAATAGCAAGCCATTAAATTTACATTTTTAATTGGCAATTATAATTGCATGTGATTGCTCTTGCAACTTAAAATGTTTAAAGAAATCCTTCGCCTTTTTTATGGGGCTAAAAGAAGCGGAAAATTCGTAAATGTTAAATTTAATTTGATAATGAAGGTTTCACGATTTATGCAAGTATGTATCCGCAAAATGGAAGAGAAGTGTATACCTTAAAAAATATATAAATATAATTACTGATATTTATATGTAATGTTTACATACTTTAATTTCGCATATTTAAAATATGAATAATGAAAATATTTTAACGGACCTGATAGGATCCCACTTTGCAAATTTATAAGGTGATGCGGTTTTATTCATGCCAGAATATTTGCTTTTGTTGGATATACCGCAGGTATATATATATATATATATATAATAATACAATAATACAATATATAATAATACAATAATAATATAATAATACAATGGCGCTATTATAACTCTGACGAGTTTTATGGCCGAGCTTCTCTCCCAATTTGAGGTGTGCTCCTTTTTTTTCCTACTAATTGGGTGGACCTACTGTTTTATTGCCGGCTCCGAACGGCGAATGCATTATTTGTGAGAAGCTTTTTTCATGGCAGAATTACACTCGGAGGGTATGCCGCCCACTGCCGAGAGGTGACCGCTGCTCTTAAAAAACCCAATAATTGGATTTTTACTAATTAGAAAAATTTTTTTGGTATTTTGCTCGGACCGTGGTTTGAACCCGAGACCTCTGGCATAGCAGGCGAGCACTCTATCCACTGCACCACAGCGGCCGTATATATATATATATAGATATACCGCAGTATGTTTATGTTGAACGGCACGTACAAATTGAGCACAGATCATTTCTTCACTGACTAAAGTCTAAGACTAAGAAGAGTGAACCGTAACAGAAAAAATTATAAGAATGAAGTACATAACAAAGTTAGATGGTTGGCAGCTGTATATTCAGCACTACAATACTGCTACCATTCATGCTGAATACCTAAAATGAATATAATAACGACCATATGAAAAAAGCATGCGGTTTGGAATGTGCCTTTCAGGGATGGGCAGTTTTGAATAAATTTTTATTCAAATAAAAAATAAATTTTTATTCTTCATTCTCATATCCTTGAATAAAGAATAAATTTTTATTCTTCATTCCGGAGCCCTTGAATAAAGAATAATTTTTTATTCTTCATTCTGATACCCTTGCATAAAGAATAAAAATTTATTCTTCATTCTCATACCCTTGAATAAAAAATAAATTTTTATTCTTCATTTCGGTGCCCTTGAATAAAGAATAATTCTTTATTCTTCATTTTGATACCCTTGAATAAAGAATAAAAATTTATTCTTCATTCTGCTACCCTTGAATAAAAAATAAATTTTTATTCTTCATTCTGATGCCCTTGAATAAAGAATAATTTTTTATTCTTCATCCAAAATTGGTTGAATAAAAAATAAAATTTTATTTTTCATTCAGATAATTTTGAATAAAGAGTTCGAACCGATTACTTTTCCGGGTCCGAACCGAATACTTTTCCGAGTTCGAACGGAATACTTTTCCGGGTCCGAACCGATTACTTTTCCGAGTTCGAACCGAATATTTTTCCAAAACCTAACCGAATACTTTTCGGAGTGCGAACCGAATCCATTTCCGAGTCCGAACCGATTACCAGCTGTAATTAACGAAGTTATGGTAAGAATTAAAATGCAAACGAATATGCATACAGTAAATACATACATACATACTTACATACATACATATGTAGATACATACATACATATGTATGTATTAACAAAAGAAGTACATATGTAGTTTCTTGTATTCATTATGTTCCGGTCATCGGTTTTTAATGAAATTTGGCGCCGTTCTATTCAAATACAATTACATTTTCATTTTTACCATAACTTCGTTAATTACAGAGCCAGCGGGTTCCGGACTCTGTACAGTAATCGGTTCAGACTCGGAAAAGTATTCGGCTCGGTTTTGGAAAAATATTCGGTTCGGATTCGGAAAAGTATTCGGTTCGAACACGGAAAAGTAATCGGTTCGGACCCGGAAAAGTATTCGGTTAGAACTCGGAAAAGTATTCGGTTCGGACCCGGAAAAGTATTCGGTTCGAACCCGGAAAAGTATTCGGTTCGAACTCGGAAAAGTATTCGGTTCGGACCCGGAAAAGTATTCGGTTCGAACACGGAAAAGTATTCGGTTCAGACTCGGGAAAGTATTCGGTTCGGAATCGGGAAAGTATTCCGTTACGGATTTGGGAAAATATTAGGTTCGGATTCGGGAAATTATTCGGAAAAATATTCGGTTGGGGCTCGGGAAAATACTTGGTTCGTATTCAGAAAAATATTCGCAAAATCATTTACTTGTGTGACCTGCAAGAATAATTTGAATAACGTGAATAAAAATTTATTCTTTATTCAAAATTATCTGAATGAAAAATAAAATTTTATTTTTTATTCAACCAATTTTGGATGAAGAATAAAAAATTATTCTTTATTCAAGGGCATCAGAATGAAGAATAAAAATTTATTTTTTATTCAAGGGTATCAGAATAAAGAATAAATTTTTATTCTTTATTCAAGGGTATCAAAATGAAGAATACAAAATTATTCGTTATTCAAGGGCACCAAAATGAAGAATAAAAATTTATTTTTTATTCAAGGGTATCAGAATGAAGAATAAATTTTTATTCTTTATTGGAGGGTATCAGAATAAAGAATAAAAAATTATTCTTTATTCAAGGGCGCCGGAATGAAGAATAAAAATTTATTCTTTATTCAAGGATATGAGAATGAAGAATAAAAATTTATTTTTATTTTTTCGTTATTGAGTTATTCAAATTTTGAATAATGCCCATCCCTGGTGCCTTTATTACTATACAAAGTCCTTTATGGGAAGGCGGCCATCGCAGTGCGATAGTCATGGGGCATAGTCATGGAAGTTGTTATCTTGCCTAAAGGAAATCTAATGAGGAAAGTATTGATGATTGTAGTACCTTTTGGCCGACTGGGATGTAGTCATGTTGATGCAGCTGCAGCAGTGAGTAATGTCGCATAATGAAAGGCAGAAAGTCGATAATGGATGCTGCTTAAGTAAATCAACATCAGCATCAGCATCATCAGCAACATCATCAGCAGCAGCAGCGCGCAATGACACAGAAGATAATCTGAAAACTTTGTTGAAAAGAAATTTAATTGAGAAGCATTAAAATTGCAGTATTGAAAGCAAAAAGTGAAGATATTAATATGTAAATAAAAAATACAGCCAATTATGCAAATTAATAAGTTAAGCAATCGAAATGGAAAAACTTACTGCAAAATAGGTAAACTGCGCTTGATTCATAGTCGCACGGTTGTTGATGTGTGTTTAAGATTTTGAGAACAATTTCACGATGAATAAAATGGCGGTCCATAATGCCCGACTGCCTATAAACTACTTATATGTACTTCTTTCAAATAAATTTATTTTTTAATTTATCAACAAGTACAAATTATTTTATTAAAACCGAATTTGAAAAATTTTCTAAACTTATTTCTTCTGCGGCACTAAACTAAATCATTTCCAATTCAATATAAACGCATTGTTGCGTAAGATTGACTTTTGATGAACAAATAACTTAAATTGAGTTGAATAGAAATTGAAATTGATATTATAAGTCATTCACTCACTCACATAAAATTAAAAAGTCACATACGACCAAAAACCACAAATATTTTGGCAAAGGAAAATGATTAGAAAAGCATTTTAGTAAAATGCAAGAAATGAGAAACTCACACACATAAATGCATAAATAAAAGTCAGACAAATGCGCTCTTTAGTAAACATGAATGCTAGAGATGTATGCGTGTGGTTGTGTGTGTGTGTGTGCCTTTCTTTGTGTACATGATAATGCACACTTGTTCTGCAAACAAATATTGAAATTTTTGTGAAAATCACTTTATTTGCTGAGCAATCGAATGCGGTGCACCGCATTAAAAAGTGCACATCAAGAGCAGCATTTGCCGTCACATAGATACATACATACATACCACAGTCAATGCATCACATCATAACATAAACGCCTGCCAACTCACAACACACCATAGTAATACCCGCATACGTACATAAGTACTTACATACGAGTACAATAGTTCCAGCTTCAGCTTTGTCTTTGCAGCATTTGGTTTGAATTTCTGCTTAACTATGATTGCTGTTGTTGTATTTTACTTTGCTTGTTTAACTTTGGCTTTGGGTTTGATTTGTTTTTATAGAAAAGTCATAGAAGCGTTACAAAAGCGTAATGAAAGTGTCATGGAAAATACACCATCGAAAAGTCAAAGTAGAGTTATAGAAGAATCATGAAAAATTAAAGAAGAATCATGGAAAGGCCAAAGAAGAATTATGTAAGAGTCATGGAAAATGCATCGAAAAGTCGTAGGAAATACCTAGAACAATCATTAAAGAGTCAATCATGAGTCATAAAAGAATTAAAGAAGAGTCATAAAAGAATCAATGAAGAGCCATAAAAGAATCAATTAAGAGTCATAGAAGAGTCAAACAAAAGGCGTCGAAAATAGATAAAAGAGTTATAGAAGAATAATATAAAAGTTAAAAAAGAGCCATAGAAGATCATATAAGAGTAACAGAAGAGTCATAGAAGGATCATGGAAGAGTCACATAAAAGCCATAGAAAAGTCGAAGTAGAGCTCTTGAAGGATCATAGAACAATCATAGAATACTCGTATTGATAGAAAAGACATCAAAATGGCATATAAGAGTCATAGAAAAAAGCGTAATGAAAGAGATATAAGAATAATAGAAGAGTTAAAATAGATTCATAGAAAAGTAACTAAAGAGTAAAAAATAGACGCAGAAGTGTCTCAGAAGAGTCACATAAAATACATCGACGAGACATAGCAGAGTCAATGTAGAGTTATAGAAGTCATATAAGAAACATGGAGCAGGCATCACACATCCATAGAAAATACATCGAAAAGATATACATAGAAGAGTCGTAAAAGAGTTACAGAAGTGTCACCGAAGAGTCGAAGAACAATCACAGAAATCTTTTAGATGGTTCCGCTTGCAATGGAAAGTGCCGGTGTCGGAAAAAGATAGGACTGCAATTTTCTCGGATAGTAAGGTAGCTCTGAAGCCTGTGGAATCTGTAACGGTTTCATCAGGCCTCGTTGGGTAGTGTAGGAGGTGGGTTATGGGCCTAACAAGTCGATATAGCATCTCTCTGATCTGGGTGCCGGGGCAACGCGACATCAAGGGAAACGAAATGGCTATTGAGCTGAACAGGCAAGGCTCGGCTCTTGATATCGCGGTGTCGCGGGAGGTTTTTGCGCACTTTGTTTCATCAATTGCCGAATCACCCTCAACTAGTTCGATTAGGCTACAACCATATTAAATGAAACATTCTTGTTTATATGTTTTCAAACTATTTTCAGGCTTTTAAAACCTTTTAGTTTTAAAATCAGCAGCTTTGGAGGTCACAAATTTATAATACTGAAAATCTCAAATTATTCAACTTTTGTGTTCGCTGCACTTCACATTATCTAAACTGTGTGGCCATATGAACAAAGTAAAAATATTGCTCTTAAAAGCTCAGAATATAAATATACGTCGCCTAAACTTCCAAAATGCATTTTTCAGGTCTGCACACTTACAAATAGATATAAATATATATATACTTATGTACAGAGGTGTTGTATATATAAATATCAATGCAAATATTTTACCAATTACGCACAGGATAAAATTATCCTGTATATGCAATCAGATGCACTTTTGCTGTTATTTTTGTTGTTGTTGCCGGTTTTGTAGCTTCTGTTATTGTTATTATTGTTGTTGTTGTTGTGATAAGTCATAATAAACGCATTTCCACCCACTTCCTCAGCTCTACGCCAACAACCTTCCGCTTTCGCCATTTTTACTGCACAGCAACAGAATTTATCATAAATTGTAAATTTTATTAATGGCAACGAATGGAGCAGCAACTCTCTGAGACAGTGCAGAGCGTGTACTCGAAAATGATACCGGTGTCGCAATAGCAATAAAAACAAAAATGAAAATAACAACAATAACAAAACGCGATAACGAACAATATTTTGATGGCAGTTGAGCACATTGAGTCGCATGCACCGCAAAATATTCATGTTTAGACATATATTTATGTATGTGGGTATGCACATCGCGCTAGTTTAAGGCTAGCGAAAAATTTTGCTCAATTTTATAAAATTTCCCTTTTTGAAAAATTTTACTAATTAGTAAAATTACGTCAGATTAATCGTCATTTAACTCAAACCATTTTATTTAATTTTTTTAAGATTTCCCTTTTTGGGAAATTTTGGGAATATGTACATATAATTGTGAGAAATTTACAATTTTCTTTTTGAGCAATTTTAATTTAATGTTATTTTTTTTTATTTATATTTCGTTACTATGACTCATTTAGACACTTATGCAAAATATTTAGTTGATTTCAGAAAAATTGCCTTTATTGGGGAATTTTTTAAATTAGTATAATTATGTAAAATTTACCATTTTAACATAGTTTTAAGTTTAAGTGAAAAGATTTTATCTAATTACAAAAAATTGCCCTTTTGGGAAATTTTAATATGAGGTGTTTTTTTTTTTTCAATTTTAACACTATGACTCGTTTAGACGTTTAGTCCAATAATTTTAGTTGATTTTAGAAAAATTTCCTTTATTGGGAAATTTTGTAAATTAGTATAATTGTGTAAAATTTATCATTTTGACTCAGTTTAAAGTTTAATTGAAAAATTTTTATCTAATTTAAAAATTTCCGCTTTTGGGAAAATTTAATCTGGTTTAGACGTTTATGCAAAAAAATTTAAGTAGATTATAAAATATTTCCCTTTTTGGTAAATTTTGTAAATAAGTGCAGTTGCGTGAAATTTAACGTTTTAAGCTAATGATTGGCGTTTTCGATTCGCCATCAGACAAGCGAGGTCGGATCGAACAAAAATGTTTGAACCCATAAAGAGTAGGAGCCTTACTCGCTAATTGGTCGATACAAACTTCCCTCTGCTCGCCATCATTCATATATAAATTTGGCAGCGGGAAATTTATAGCCAGCAGAGAAATTGTGAATCGAAAGCGGCTAATATTTTACAGAAACGATTTTAACAAATTCCAAAAACTTCCCTTTTTGGGAAATTTTAATTGATGTCTTTTTTATAATTTAGGCACTATAACTCGCTTAGAAGATTTTTCAAACAATTTTAACTGATTTAAAAAAAATTTCCCTTTTGGGAAATTTTGTAAATAAGTATAATTGCGTAAGATTTATGATTTTGGGTTAATAAGGTTTTAGAGAAACAATTATATCTAAATTGAAAAAAATTCCCTTTTTGGGAAATTTTAATTTGCGGCAATTTTTTTTTAAATTCGCCGGTATGACTCGTTTAGACGTGTGGTTCAAACATTTTAGTTAGTTTTAAAAAAATGTCCCATTTAGAGAAATTTTGTAAATTAGTATAATTGTGAGAAATTTACCATATCTTTACCGGTCTATATCCCTTTATGACCAGTTCTGAATCAGTTATGACGTGATTGTTTCCTATATTTTCTACAGTGTGTATAAGTAGAAAATGAACAGGCCAATTTCAGTGCTTATAGTTCGGTGCACACAGATCAGTTTCTCTTCTATTGATATGCCACTGCAGAGGCCATCGCATAAGCGCTCGCTGACCTATTTAGAACATACAACGTGAAAGGGAGCATATTTTGTCCAAACATTTTCGATAGTCAGGGATCACTTCCCTTGCGAGCGCGCTCTATAATCGCTCATAGTATGAGTCACTTTTCCCTCTGGCAACTACATAACTTTTTCACTACACATACATGCCTACACACAAATGAAGTTTACATTCCACTGCTCAATTGAACAAAACCACAATTTTCATCAACAACTTTTAACGATATTTCGCTCGTAATACCGACATTGCCATGACTTGCTCGCTAAAGCTACAGTCGTTAGTGTGTGTGTGTGTGTGTGTGTGTGTGTGTGTGTGTGTGCAGAGCGTTGATGCCACGACACTTGCGATCTCAATGAACGAAATCGAAAATCGATTGGTTACAATTTGCGGTCGCTGAGCAAAAAAAGTTGTGCGTTCAAAAGTTGTAGGTAGTTGCAAAAGTATTAAGTGGATAAATGAATGAGGTGTAAAGCAATGCTGTAAGCGCAGCAGCGCAAAAACTAAATTAACATGACGTAAATATATGCGCAGCTGTCATTTCCGTACATAAGTATACGTGCATGTGTGTAAATAAAAAATTTCTAGCAAATAAATACACAAAGTTTATATGTGAAATTTTAATTGAGTTAATCGTGTGTGTTTTATAGCACTTCAACATTCTCTAGATACCTTCGGGTGTATACCCATATATTGAAAACCCATTAGAGCTAGCTTAGCCTCGGATCGTTTCAAGGTTATCGGGTAAGGGTATGAAAAACTTCTTTGCCATCCCTTTCATAAAAAAAAGTACCAAAAATTTGGGTGTACATAAATGACTTTGACATAGAAGCAAGTAAATAAGCCTAGCGATTGTTTTATCCCTTCCTTATGGAAATTCACTCAATAAAAAATTCGTTAGATTTTTCTTTTTTGATATTTTTATGGCTTAAAGCAAAATGTTGTAAAAATTAATTTAGCAAATTCCAAGATTATAATAATATAATATAATATAATACAATGGCGCTATTATAACTCTGACGAGTTTTATGGCCGAGCTTCTCTCCCAATTCAAGGTGTGCTCCTTTTTTGTTTTTCCTACTAATTGGGTGGACCTACAGTTTTATGCCGGCTCCGAACGGCGAATGCATTTTTTGTGAGAAGCTTTTTCATGGCAGAAATACACTCGGAGGGTATGCCATCCACTGCCGAGAGGTGACCGCTGCTCTTAAAAAACCCAATAATTGGATTTTTACTAATTAGAAAAAATTTTTTTTGGTGTTGGTCGGACTGGGGTTTGAACCCGAGACCTCTGGCATAGCAGGCGAGCACTCTACCCACTGCACCACAGCGGCCACCAAATTCCAAGATTACAAAAGCTTAAATACCGTAACATAAAAACTTAATCTATGAATGAATGCGGTCCGAAAATTGATTAAAAGTTTTGTAAGTTGCACTCAGTTGTACCTACATACATATCGTCGTTTAAACACCATAACCGACTAGCTTATACTTGTGCAAAAAGGAGATTTGATATGAATTGCTGACGCGCAGCTCTATAGTTGTATACCAAAACTTTGGTCGTGGAAAGCTCTATATTTCCTCTGATTTTTCCCCTTCATGTCGTTTTGAGCTCGCAAGGCGTCAGAAATTCAGTATTGACAAATATAATCTTTGACACAAGTGTCGTTTAGGCGGTTGTGTAGTTTAAACGATGATATGCATGATTTTCATACATCATTTAGATTTCAAATATGCTTGGAAATATATGTATGTATGTAATAGCACAATGTGTTGAAATGTTGCAATTTTATTATACATACATACATATATACATGTTACAAAAATAATACATGCTTGTATGTATACAAGAATATATGTAAGTTAAGGTGGACTGAAATCGTATGGAGATTTTTTTTTGTTTTTTTTTTTTTTTTTTTTTTTTTTGAACGTACCAGCAATGAGAAGTTGCCTTTATACAAGTTAATGAACCCCACAAAATTTTATGGCGAAAAGATTACGTTTTGAACTACCCACAGCCCCGCAAAGTTGAAAGCAATAAGCACGATCTGGTACAAATGTGAAATTTCTAAAACTATAAAATCAAAAAAAAAAAAAAAAAAACGAAGTATGAGGATTGATAAACATGGCTAAGCTAAGTATTAAAGTGAATTTATTTTTTTTGAAACAACAACAACAAAAGTTATTAAAGGTCAAAGTTTATATTATATATTTTTTAAATTGCAATTACTTAAAAACAACTGAACCGATTTTGAATACTTTTATACCATTCGATAGGTATTTTGATTCCCTTTAAAAAAATATTCGAAATCGGTTTAGTAGTTTTTAAGTAACTGCAATTTAAATAATGCATAATATAAACTTTGACCTGTAATAACTTTTGTTGTTGTTGCCTCAAAAAAAAAAAAAATTCACTTCAATACTCAGCTTAGCTATGTTTATCAATCCTCATACTTCGTTTTTTGATTATATAATTTTAGAAATTTAAAATTTGTACCAGATCGTGCTATTTTTTTCAACTTTGTAGAGCTGAGGGCACCTCTAAACATGCTAGTAGGTCAAAAAAATTTTACAGGCTTATTTCTGGGCTAGAAAGGTGCCGTTCAGGCTTTCTAACAAATTGAATTTCCAAAAAAAAAAAAATTTCACTCCACCTTAATGTAAGTACTCGTATATCCGCATTCATAAAAGCAAGTTAAATCTGAGTGAATACATTTTCTAAATAAATAAATAAAAAAAATAAATAAATAAATAGTAGTGAATGGCAAATTAGAAAAAAGTACAAGCAATTGCTGCAAAATTCATATATTCAGTAGTTGAAAAGCTTAACCGCAAAGCAAAAGCAGAATTTTAGTTTTTTTTTTGTACTCGTATTCTTCGATGCAAGTGAAATGAAATGGACAAAAGTTTTGTAAATGAAAATCACATAAATGTGAAAATAGCATAAATGGAAACCCAACCAACCAGACTGTGGGAGATGTTTATGGTTTTTTTTTGTGAGTTAAGGCGCTTTTATTGCATGCATTACATATTTATATGTATATATGTGTGTATGTATATTGAAACATTAGAGTGCACACGGACTGTATGATGTTTGATAAAGTGTTTATTTTCTTCGCAACCAAAAATAGTGTGAATGTTCTCAACTGATTTAAGCTGCTTTTATTTTGCTACAAATAATAATGCTAGATACTTACAATTCGCTAAACGAAAGTTACAAAGCTAATACTTTCATTCACTCTAAGCTTACTCATTATTGATTGTTAAAATACAAAAAAAAAAATGAATAATTTATTTAACTCATTAAAAGGTAAATAGACGTGTTAAATTCGCATTAAAATTAATAACGATTAATTTTTTAGATTTTTCAATTTAAATAGTTATTTTAATTGCCTTAAATTCACATGTCAATTAATAATCAATTAAATTACAAAAATATGAAAAATAGTCAGGATTAATAACATTAATTGTTATTTTTAATTGCTTAGTTATTTTTAATTGTTTGATTAATTTAATTATTTAATTGTTTTTAACTTTTTTTGATTTTTAATTACATCATTTCTGTGTACAATTATCAATTAAATTAAAAAAAATTATGAAAAATAGTCACAATTAATGCCATTAAAAAAATAAGCAACAATAATCATCTAATCAATTAATATTTTTTAATTGTTATTTTTAACCGTTTGATTACCTTTAATTATGTAATCGCTTTTAATTCTTTCATAATTTTTAATTACTTCATTAATTTAAATTATAAATTAATTTCAACGATCATTTCTTTTTACATATAAGATTATTTATATTTATTTTTTCCCTGCGAAACAATTGCACGCTATGTTGTATGATTAACATATTTCAACGAAAAATAAAAATAATCTATCATTTAATTAATCATGAAAATTAATAAATCAGGAATAATTGAAGGTAATCAATTAATCATGCAGCTCAAAAATAAAAATTAAATGAAATTAATCCAAATAATCATACACTTAAAATTGATTGACTGATTAATTAATGCACTTTTTTTAATTAAATTAAATTTTAAATATTAAAAAAGCAAATGTAATCAGTAATCGTACTTAATCATTAAAAAGTAACAAAAACAAAATGCGCCTTAATTAACAATCATTAAAAAAATTTATCATTAAATAACATGTCTGCTTTAAAGCAAGGGTGCAGGTCCAAATTGAAAAACGGAGTCACTCAACAACAACATCATAATTTTTACAATGACAAAAGATGATTCAAAAAAATAGCTGCACTGAATCGCGATCGATTGTACCGTTTGTTTTGAGGTGGACGTGGCGGCGAATTGAGCGCTCTCGTTCATTTGCTGTTGGGAGTCACAAAGTGTAACTGAACCTGCGCCCCTGCTTTAAAATATACTTTTAGTTGAAATATTTATATAGAGTAGCTCTAGCACTGGCTTCACTTTACAAAAAAATTAGTTGTTTTAGAAGTTGTTAAACCCTTCAATATATTGAGCACATCTTCAGAGCGAATAAAATTAACACTTTCTCAAATCTCATATTTTCTGTGTGGGTGGTCTAATGTTTTTTAAATTTATATTTTGCATATGAAAATCTGCGACTAATCTTAATTGTTTTTCTGAACTGAACATCTTACAAAAGCGCATGCAAAAATTAATTACCCTTTTAAAGCTCTTACTTCGAGAACAGAACATATCGCATGCTCAGGCGGAATAAAATACCTAATGCCATGCCTTTCGAACTTTAATGATTTTATTATGAGTATTTTTTTTTTCTATTAAAAAAAGAAAATATTTCTTCTAAAAATATATGCAACAAAATATCTAAGAATTTGTTATCAAAAATATGCACCGGCCGAGGCTTGAACACACTACACACAGAAAAACACTCTTATACCAGCAAACTTTTTCGGCAAACGCATATTTGTAGTGCATAATAATAATACAATGACGCTATTATAACTCTGACGAGTTTATGGCCGAGCTTCTCTCCCAATTCGGGGTGTGCTCCTTTTGTTTTTCCTACTAATTGTAGTGTATATGAAAAAATCAGCTCAAATTGGTAAGAACTTAATTATTCTGTGAGTGTTTTGAGTAAAGAAAACCCAAATTAATTACTGGTAAAGGGTTATTTAATTTGAGTTGAAAAATTAGCTAAATATGCCTTACCATTTTGTGAGCATTGAAAGTGAAAAATAAAGGAATATCTAAGTTGTTTGCTTTTCAGCGCAATTAAATTTGAAAGAAGAATGTATTTGATTAATATTATTTTAAAAAATATAAATTATAAGTAGAGTTGTTATGTTCAATTGAGTGAAAATAAGAGGCAAGAGTTTAAATAAGAGCTTTCAGTGGGATTTACATATTATTCTTCAAAACGATAACACCACAGAATATTTTCGCGCAAGTCACAATTCCCAGTTAAAATAGAAGAGAAGCTACAAAAGTGTGTTGCATACTTCAAGGCGCCATATATTTTTTTTATGTTCTGTGGAGTTTCACGCGCTTTCTATACAAATTTAGTCTGAGAACATGCCTATTAAAACTTTCTGCCGCATTATTTTAACTCTCTAGTAATTAACAACGCAAATGTAATTTTTTTCAACTTTCCAAAAAAAAAAGTGTTCAAAAAGACCCTTTCGTTAGGGGTGGATTTAAATGTTTTACGAAATTATTCCTTATTAAATTATACCAAAAACACCCAAACATCAGTTTTATATGTATGAGTTCTAAGCATCCTTAGGACTTTTTTCAAATAAAAACACCTACGACTCTTAATCACTCCCGGCCATAATCATCACAAGTCTTGCAAGTCATCATAGAATAAATGTTAATACTTACATAACTACTTTCGTGGCATTCATTTTATTTTCATCTGTGTATTTTTATTTTTATTGTAGTTGTTGCTTTTACAATAATCATAGCTATAATTAGTAGGGTGGGGCGATTTACTAACCTATATCGCGCTATCGAAATTTGGATTCCTCTCATTTTTCTGAGTAGAAGACTCCTACACGACATTTGTCTAAAATTAATTTTGCTGTTCCGGAATTTGGTTTTTATGAACCAAGACGAATTTTTGAAAATAAAAAATGGGCAAAAATCGGCAACAAAATATCCAGGCCAATATTCACATCGAGTTGAAGCAGAATTTTGTGATGAATTCAGATATAAAATCCGAATTAAAATCGGATGATCCGTTTTCGAGATATAGTCTGATTTCCGGTTATGGAGGCTGAATGCCCAAACTCGCATATTTTCGCTATTATCTCTTGCTGTGTACAATACATCTTATTTTTTTTGCATACTTCTTAAAGATAAGTCAATTCAATATATGAACAGTATTTTAAAATATTAATTTATCTTGCGGTATAAGAAAACTAGAATGCACTCTTTTTGCCTTGGCCCATAATCGCGGTATGGGTTTTCTATGTTATAGTCATTTGATACCGATGATTTTCGCCGATCACGCTTTGTGTACAATAAATTCTTCAAATCCAAAATTTCAGAATTTTAGCTGCAAAAATTTAAGAGTTATTCCCTAAAACGTAGACTTATGCTTCCGAAATTTATTTTCTGCTTCCAATAGTACGCTATGGCGTATGAGTAACCTTGAGTTTTTGTTAGAGTTGAGAAAAGTAAAAAAACAAGTCCCAAACAGCATACGTCTACGTTTTGGGTTATAACTCTTCAATTTTTACAGCTAAAATTCTGAAATTTTGGATTTGAAGAATTTATTGTACACAAAGCGCGATCGGCGAAAATCATCGGTATCAAATGACTATAACATAGAGAACCCATACCGCGATTTTGGGCCAAGGAAAAAAGAGTGCATTCTAGTTTTCCTATACCGCAAGATAAATTCATATTTTAAAATACTGTTCATATATTGAATTGACTTATCTTAAAGAAGTTTGCAAAAAATTTAAGATGTATTGTACACAACAAGATATAATAGCGAAAATATGCGATTTTGGGCATTCAGCCTCCATAACCGGAAATCAGGCTATATCTCGAAAACGGATCATCCGATTTTAATTCGGATTTTATATCTGAATTCAGCACAAAATTCTGCTTCAATTCGATGTGTATATTGGCCTGGATATTTTTTTGCCCAATTTTTATTTTAAAAAATTCGTCTTGGTTCATAAAAACCAAATTCCGGAACATCAAAATTAATTTTAGACAAATATCGTGGAGGAGTTTTCTACTCATAATAAATAATAGCTTAAAAAAACTAAAAAACACGCTTTAATCTTAAAAATCGTACTAAAGATTGAGAAATAATTTAATTAGAAACAAAATGATGAACGAAAATATCGAGCCGTATGCGCCGGAAAGATGTAAAGGCCATGATTTCCGATTTTCACTTTTTTGTAGAAATGGCTTACTTTTCATCACCCACACCTTCTCCAGAAATTTTATGTCTGAAAAATGTACCGTTATGAAAGGCAATTTTGATGTAAGTACATAAGTTCAGTTTGTTTACTATTTTTGTGAGTACGAAGTGGCTTTTACGTCTTTTTTTTCTTTTCAAATTATTGAAGACTAGTGACTAATAAATAAATTTAACGGGGTTTTGTTGGAATTTAACCAAGGGTTTTATCACTTTGAAGACTTCTACTTTGTATTTTATTACATATCGATGACCAATATGGTTTTCTTGTGCGGCATATTGCACTTTATTGCTCCATAATTTTGGAATAAAGTTCTAACGATTTCACGATAGTTAGGGTCCCTTTTGTTACTGCTTAGAGCAGTTTTGAACAAACTGGTTGTGTATTTCTAAAATTTCTCCAAAATTAATTTCTTGAATCTCGATAATTTCCCTCCAAACGTAGATGCTGAAAGTGATGAACATGGCAAGAGATTTCATCAGAACTTAATAGTTTTTGAAAGGCGATATCAAGGATCTTGGAAAAAGGATATGATGGGAGACAAATCCAGAAAATTACAAAAGAATAGCCAAAAGTACTTACATCCCTCATTACTTATCCTCTCCTTAAAATCGCGAAATGCATTATTTTTTTTTTATTCAATTAATTCCTTATCCTATTCATCGCTGTTTTGAGAGACATTGTGCACTTCAAAACTCATAATAAATGGAAAGAAATAATGTTAAATGTTACTCCTTAATAAAGTTTTATAAAGAAACGGAAAATGCTAGGTTAAGAACTCTCAATAAAAATAGGTAAATATAAATACTGATACATCCCATTATTGCAAAGGTAGTCTCAAAATGTTCACATTTAAATTCTTTATGGGATAGATAGGAGTCGAATCTGAAATTCCTTATACAAACTTAAATTTTTTCATTCATTTTGCCATTCTAACCAAACTACATGACCAATTTTTAAGTGCAAAGGCAAAAAATGTTTGTTGGGATAATCTTTACCAGTTCTTATTAGATGCCAAATCGCTACCGTGGATAATACAATTTTTTTATGCACTTATGTATGTCATGCAATGTCTTGTATATACGGTTTTTTCTACATTTTTACCGATATCTCAGAAACAGGGTCTGCCACAAAAAAATGCTATTCGGGATCAGCGTTAAATTTCGTTTTAGAAAAGTATAGTTTTATATTTTTGGTGGTTAAAGTTGATTAAAAATTGTCGAAAAGCAAAAAAAAAGAAATCGAAATAATGAAATGAAAGTAAAAAAATTTTTAAAAGCCTTCTCCTGAACATTTTTGAATTTGGCCTTTACATCTTTCCGGCGCATACGGCTCGATATAAGTATTTAAGGAAAAGCGTGGGGTGCTCAGTATGTCAAAAAATATTTAAAATCGGTGTTTTTTTACTAGTAATTTTATTTTGACTTTTTTGAGATTTCATATATCGTACTCTTTAATTTCGCAACTAGGTATATTTTTGTACTAGTTGTACGAATCGAATATTTTCATGTTCAAATATTATTGAGCACCCCACGCTTTTCCTTAAATACTTATATTTTCGTTCATCATTTTGTTTCTAATTAAATTATTTCTCAATTTTTAGTACGATTTTTAAGATTAAAGCGTGTTTTTTAGTTTTTTTTAAGCTATTATTTATTTTTAACTTTTTAGTGAAATTTTTCATTAAAGGATGTTTTATGCGGACGCAAGAATAAAAGTAAAAAGAAGTCTGATGGGATGTGGTGTTCTCCGAAATAGATCTACATACATACATATGTATTTATAACTTCTACCAAAAATCCCAATATGCAGTGAAGTAAACTAGCTTATTATGCAATATTTTCCAAACCCTTTTATTCAAGGTTTTCCAAACTAGTTTGGAAATACAGAATTTCCCAAACGTTTTGTTATATTTTACAATCAGAAAGTGAAGAGAAGTTGAGGTGAAGCATTTGAAAAGAACAAAAAAAAGAAACCTGATTGAATAAATTCGAATTTAGACAAAAAAGTTCCAAATACGATTGTAGCGTAATGGTGAGGTATGCTGCCTAAGGACCAAGGAGCTCAGGTTCCAGTCCCGAGTGGCGCATTTTTTTTTTTTATTTTTATTTTTTTTTTTATTTTTAGAGAAATTGTTTTCACCTCACGTTTACAAAACATTGTATAAAAATTGCTTTCCAAACGTGAAATGCAATTATAGAATTAGGGTTCCTTTTCGTTGATTCAGCACTTACTATTAAATGAATTACAAACAAAACCAGTTCTTGCTTTGCATACGTATGTATTAGGGATTCCAATCCCGGGATCCCACCCTTTTTGACACCCCGAAAATCCCGGGATCGCTAGAATTTTATCCCGGGATTTTCGGGATAAGATAAAGAGAGAATATTCCGCTATTATAGCAAAGAAAAGTTATATTTTATATAATTTTTATTGGTCTCAGATCTGTATACTAATAGCATTTCCTATTCTGAATGAAAATGTTGCATTATTACATTGCAGCATTATCAACATGTGTCATGTGCCCTATTAGTGTTGAATTTTTCATGTGATTAATGAAACAAAAATAATGCAACCTTTTACTTGTGCTAAGAGCAGAAAATGTTGCCCGTAGTCGGGCCAGTTTTATATTTTGTCAATAGAACAAACATCCCCAAAAAAGTGTTGTGTCTGTGTAGAAGAGAAGAAAAAAATGTGACAGCCGGAAGAAAGTGCGACATTTTTGCTAGAATAAAAAAGTGCATTAGTTAAAGTAAGGATTAAAATTTTTGATTTTTTTTTAATAATTAAATTTTTTTGTATTGAAGTACGCGTTGTAAGGAAACGTACGTTAGGTATTTTTAAAGCTTTTAGCTTGTGGCAAAATTCATTCGATAATTTCTATTTCCTGATTTTTGGTCATTTATAGGGCATGGAAATTTATGCAAATACATGTTTTTCTTAGATTTAGGTAGAGCAAAATAAATAAACAATCTTTGCGAATCGTGAAATTGTCTTAAAAATGGCATTCAAATGTTTTTGCATATTTTGCATATTTTGGTCATATATGCATATTTTTACATATTTTGCGTTGTTTGCATTTTTTTATTACATATTTCGCATTATATTGCCTATTTTTGTAATTTGCTAGTTGACAGTTTTATACAAACGAAATTCATGCATAACAGTCATCTGACGACGAATAGAGTTTCGTGTGAACACGGCTATTATTAGTATATTCGATACGGTGCATACCTGTCGACAAAGAGCCGTTTTCAAACATGCTCCTATTACCTCTGTGGATTTAGAACGTTCGTTTTCTATGTTTAAGAGCTTTTTTCGACCGAATCGGCAAATTTTTCTTTTTGAGAATATGAAAAAAATATTTCATTGTGTACGCTAATGAATCGTTAAATAAGGATTAACCTTTACAAATTATGAAATGTTCAAGACTGAATTTATGTACATATCTATAAAAACATACATACATATGTATAAACGTACAACGTAAGAGCAAAATTGAATTAAAAAATATTTGTACCTAATTTATTTAACTATTAGCCGCTTTCGATTCACAATTTCTCTGCTGGCTATAAATTTCCCTCTGCCAAATTTATATGTGAATGATAGCGAGCAGAGGGAAATTTTTATCGACCAGTTAGCGAGTATGGCTACTACTCATTATGAGTTCAAACATTTTTGTTCGATCCGACCTCGCTTGTCTGATGGCGAATCGAAAGCGCCAATTGTAACTTCAATAAACATGAATTAATGCATTTTTTTTTTATTTTTCATGCATATTTCTCAGTTTTTGTTGCATTTTTTATGCGCATATTTTTTATTTTTTAGTACATAAAATTCCATGCCCTAGTCATTTATTTCTCAAATGTTTTTTGGAATTTTCCCACATGGAAAGTAAATAATGGAAGAAAATGGAAACAAAATTTTAATTAGACTTGTTAGTCTTACAACACTGTACTAAAATTAAATACGCAGCTGCATACTCGGAATTCATATCAAAATTTTGCCTCCGATGTTTATCTATTCAGAAGTTGCATTAATTTTCTGAATTTTTCGGCAAGCTTGGAAATATCAATAATTTTTCTTTGCACTTTAAAGTTGTAGCGTTCCTCGAAATATATATTTCCTTTTTTCAACCCCAAATGTGGGAAAATAATACTGGTCGAAAAATTTTTGTAATAGAAATAAAATTCTACATTTCAAAAGGATTTCGGTGTAGTTTTTGAGACATTCATGTCCAAAAAGGCGAAAAACGCAGTTTGTGGCCATATTCACTCCTCAATATTTTTAAAACTACTCACTTTCATTAAAAACTCATTACATCTATTGAAAGCACGATCATTTCTTTTGAAGACAACGTAGATATCCGAATAAGATACCCGAAAAAGGAAAGCGCTGTTTTCAAGAGAAATGATCGTTCTTTCAATAGCTGCAATCATCTTTTAATGAAAGTAAATAATTTAACAGATTGAGCAGTGAATATAGCAAAAAATCGCATTTTTCATCTCTTTGGACACGAATATCTCAAAACATACACGCATTACCGAAAATCCGACTTCAAATTCAGAATCAGCGCACCGAAATCCTTTAGAAAAGTAGAATTTTATTTGAGTTAGAAAATTTTTTGGAAATATTGTCGGCCTGTGTAATTAAAGTCCAAATCCCGGGATAAATCCCGGGATCCCGGGATTTTAAAAATAAATCCCGAAAATCCCGGGATCGTAAAAATCGGAAAAATTGGAATCCCTAGTATGTATGTACATGCGGCTGATTTCATTGCAAATACAACAAACCCAAAACAGAAAGCTTCAAGCTTCATTTTTGAGTGAATTTATGCATTGAGTTTATCGCCATCGCTATGAGCGATCGCTGGCTGTTGTGCGTTAGTTCACTCGCTATTTGAGTGGTTATACGTTTTTCTTTGAACATTTGTTTGTGATTTGAGTAGAATGTATTTTTGAGCGTTCGTGAGTGAGTTTTTCCGTACACTGAAAGCTTGTTACTTATTGGCTTATATACGGGAGTGAATTGAAATTCATAGAGGCTATTTTGAGGAAAGGTAACTTAAAAGCCGCAATGAAGCATGAAGTATAATGTTGAATGTCCTACTATATGATGCCGTTGGGCTGTTGATGTCATGTTTCGAATCCGGGGAGAATAGAAATAAAATAGAGAGAACACAATAAAAGTGAATGTTTGAAAGATATAATAATTTAGTTAATTTAGTTAAATGTTACAACTTTTAGGATTGGATGAAGTTACATACATACATACATACATACATACATACAGGTGAAGCTAATAAAAGCGTGTTAACCTTTAAGTGACGAGGTGAAATTTTGTTACATAGTTTACGACGTGGTGGTAAATTTTTTTCTAGGCATTTTACTTAAAACTCTCAATAAAAAATAAATTTTTTTATAATAATTTTTGCATTGGAAAGAGGCCAGTCCTTTTTCAAATGAAATTAATAAAAAAGTTAATTAAATTTTTTAAATCAACAAAGTTTTTACTATAATTCACAAGGCCTTGTTCTTTCAAAATAGCGAAAACATCACATGAGAACCTTATAGATAAAAGGTAAAACAAAAACTTTCTTTAAACTTTAGAGACGGTTTTTCATAAAAAAATATATATTTTTAAATATATAATAGGAATTTTATTTAAAAAAATGTTGTTGTAGAAAATGCTGGCCAGTCTTTTTGAAGTTTTTTTCATAATAACGTGAGCGTATAAAATGAATCACGAAACGAATTTTTTAAATTTTCTTCCAATAATCATTTGAAGAAGTGGTAAAATTAATAATCCATGTTAATCAAATTGCCAGTGAGAGAAGTTTTAAATGGAAATAAATTATTTTTGAAGAAAAAGTTACGTTAACGTCGAGGTGTGGTAATTTTTACCCGATATCATAATTTATCCGTTATTGGATATCTTCCACCATAGAAACTATACTGATCGATAATTATGATGACATGAGTAGATTCTAAACGCATCAAAATGCTGCAGAGAAGCGAGAAGTGGTAAATTTCCAAAAATTGCATTCGAAGAAAAACTAACGTTACCCTAGACGTGGGGTAATTTTTACCCCACCATCATCATTTCTCGTCAAATGTTACACCTTCCTCCATAAAAACAAAACGGGTCAATAATTATAACGAGATGGGAAGATACTAAAAGAGTAAACTTGCTGGATGGTAAGTTAAAAGAGATATTCAAAGAAACTGTAAGTCGGTGTAAAAATTACCACCACGTCGTATGTTAAAGGTTAAAAATGAGAGAAATCCAAATTTCGATAGCGCGGTATCGATTAATTTCCCTCCATACAAATCGCCCCACCCTAATAATTAGGTATACAACTTTTTTGCCATTATTTATTACAATAGCAAAATCACAAAGTCATACCAACACGACACGTGTTTATAACAATAACCCATTTTGTGCTAATTTGAAAAGTAAGTAAGAAAGAGGACGTCTTTGTCGTAGTAAACCATTCCAACGCACTTTTCTGTGCACACGCGGTAAGCCGTTTTTCATTCTTTGTCATCATTCATAAATAATTTATAAATAAATTTCAGCCTAAATGGTCTCTAATTTTTTGCTTTAATTACCGTTTGCTTTTGCTTTATTTTTGTTGTTGCTTATTTTTGCCTTTCTTAATTTCTGTTGCTGATTTCTTTGTGGTTACTGTTTGACATTTGCGCGCTGGTGTTACGTATTGTTTTAGAATATCTTTACGATTTGGATTACCTGCAGCAACTATAAGGGACAGTGACGTAAAGTCATAGTCGCAAACTAGAGAGTACTCAGAAGTACTTCTAAATGGATATAGAGCGGAACAGTTGGTACAAATATTTCTACCAACAGCGTGCGGTATAAGCTATGTAAAAATTTTCAAATGTAGCATAATTTTAGCTACTCGGACCGTAGTTCCATTAGCAGAGCGTATCGTGTACCTTAAGCTTTACTAAGTCAAAATGGTAAAGTACACACAATTGTACTAATTTCCAGAATTTCCCTAGAAGGAAAATTTTAAAAGAATTAATAAAATGCTTGCCCTTAAACATCGGTGAGTTACTGCGATTAATTTAACGCAATTTTGCCAACTAGAAAAATTTCCCAACAAGGGAAATTTTTTAAAAGATGTAATAAAATGCTAGGGCTTAAACATTAGCGAGTTAATATGATTAATTTAACGCAATTTTGCCAACTAGAAAAATTTCCCAATAAGGGAAATTTTTTAAAAGATGTAATAAAATGCTAGGGCTTAAACATTAGCGAGTTAATATGATTAATTTAACGCAATTTTACTAAGTAGCAAAATTTCCCAATAAGGGAAATTTTTTAAAAAAATTCATAAAATTCTTGGCTTTGCACATCAATGAGTTATAATGTTTAATTTAACGCAATTTCACTAAGCAGCAAAATTTCCCAAAAAGGGAAATTTAAAAAAACATGTAATAAAAGGCTTGGCCTTAAACATTAGTGAGATATTATGATTAATTTAATGCAATTTTACTAACTAGCAAAATTTCCCAAAATGGAAATTTTATAAAATTGAATAAAAGTACAAAAAAGGTCCGCACAGTCCTTTGACTTTTCTAGCTAGAATTTAATAATTCAGTAAAATAACCAAATTAAAATTAATCCTACATTTGGTTTGCTGTGTGAGACATTGTCTCTTATATTTTGAAAACTTAATAAGCATTACTGCAAATGTGTAAATAATAATATGCAAACTATAAATCTTTTTAATTTATCATGCCATGTGTATGTGGCCAAAAAGTTGAGCGCGCGCAGCCGAAAGTTCAATGCCATCAGTGTAAAGAGTTTTATCATATCATCTGTGTTGGTATTTTACCAGCTGATTTTGACTTCTACACTGATAACAACTATACGTGCAAATGCTGTGCCGCTCTTCGCCGAAGCTCTCTTAGATCTCCACCACCTACCCGCATTGTGTCGGATAATACCAACAATGACTTACCATCTAACACGTTTACTCAATCGGCTGCATCGCCGCCACCCGCTCATATACTCTCAGATGGTGGCATTGATCTAAAGTATATATCGCTCATACCAACAATTTTGAGTGAGCTCAAATCACTAAGAGCCGATCAGTCGATGGCCATCGCTGAAATTAACGCCCTACATGCTGACAAACAACTCTTAGTTGGTAAGATCGATAATCTGCATATCGAGTTGAATGCTTTACACAAACAACTTAATAATAGCGTCGACAACTCTCTCGCATCGCTCACTACCGCTGTCAGTGAGTTTCGTTTGAAGTGCCAGCATTGCAGTTGCTCTGGCGATGCTGTCAGCCAGCAGTTGGTCTCTAACGATCCCGCAGATAAACATACAGAAGAGACTACCATCGTTGTGATTGACGCTGACGTCGTGGGAGACTCAGATGACGCAGCAATGTCTATTAATTGCGCTGCTTTAAACGAAAATTCATCTACAAAGCCATCCTACGCTATTGTTGCTGCTAAGCACTCTCCCAATACCGAAGCAAAAACATCTAATAATACTCCGTTTAATGTTACTGCCGCATTAGGGCCTGCCAAAAATAAACGCAATTCGCAAAATGCATCTGTTCCGGTAGCTAAGCGTTCTGATAATGAGAAGAAAATGGGTACGACTAATACCGAAACAAAAATATCTCATAACACTCCGGTTAATGTTACTGCCGCATTAGGGCACGCCAAAAATAAACGAAATTCTTCAGCTGCATCTACTCCGGTAGCTAAGTGTTCCGATGCTGATAAGAAAATGGGTACGGTACACCGGTAAATGCAGCGCACGAATCAGATCTCTATCCAATTGATAATATGTTAAGTATTGGTCTATCTCAAATCAATAATTATTTTAATAATCATAATCGTCTCTTAGACTTAATTTTCTTAAGTAGCAATTTAAATTTTAAGATAGATGAGTGTATCACACCTATTTCCCCTCCAAATGCCCACCACATTCCACTGGTACTAACGTTATATTCATATACGTTTTTCTCGTATTCAGTCGATAGCTTGAGACAATCGTTTAATTACAACTCTTGTAATTTTGATCTTTTGAACTCCCGATTAATGGAATTCGACTGGGCAGATACCCTGGCTAGTTTAGATGCAACCAACGCATTCAGTGTCTTTAAATCATATGTCTGCAAGTCTTGTTTGGAGATTATTCCGATGAATAACAAAAAAGTCTACGTACTGCCTTGGTACACTAAAGACTTAAAGCGCTTAAAGAATCGCAAAAATAAACTTTATAAAAAATACAAAACATCACGTTCGCCAATTTATTACGACTTATACCGTAACTGTTCTAAAAGATTCAATAAACTCGATAAGTCTCTATATAAAAAATACTTACGTAGGCAAGAATTAACGATTAAAAATAATCCTAAAGCATTTTGGAAATTCGTTAATGCAAAAAGGTCGACGTCTAGTATACCATCGTCATTGTTTTATGATGATACGCATGTCAGCACACCTCAAGATGCCGTGAATCTCTTTGCAGATTATTTTAGTTCAAATTTTATATCAGACACCGGCAATAGCTCTTTTGCCAGTTCTCTACCAGAGAGTTCTTTTTCTCTTGGCGAGCTTACCTTATCCGAATCTGATGTCGATAAGGCTCTTCAGTCTTTAAAGTCCTCTACTGTAACGGATTCCGATGGCTTTTCAGCCATAATATTTAAAAAGTGCCCTGCACTGATCCAGCCACTAACCTTAATTTTTAATAAATCTTTGTCCAGTGGTATATTTATTAACGACTGGAAAAAAGCTTTCATTACTCCTATCTTCAAGAATGGTAATAAAAATGACGTTACGAACTGCCGGCCTATTTCTAAATTGTCCACAGTGTCTAAAGTTTTAGAATCTATTGTCTATGAAAAGTTAGCTTTCTTAGTCAATAACTTAATATCCAATAATCAACATGGCTTTGTGGCAGGACGTTCTACGGTGTCTAATCTTGCCATCTTTACTGAGGACTGCCTTGCAGCCTTTCAGAATGGAATACAAGTCGATGCAATTTATACAGACTTTTCCAAAGCTTTCGACCGCGTGTCTCACAAGATTCTGATATCTAAATTATCTCTATTTGGCTTTCATTCTTCTTTCTTAGATTGGATTCGCTCCTATTTAATAAACCGGCAATGCGTTGTTGCATTCGACAATCATTCTTCATATCCATTTGTCGCGACATCGGGGGTTCCCCAGGGCAGTATCTTGGGGCCTCTATTCTTCATTTTGTTTATTAATGACATAGGGACTTGCTTCCATACTTCAAATTTTCTTTTATATGCCGACGACCTTAAGGTCTACACTAGGGTCCATACTTTGCAAGATTGTCTTGCTCTTCAGCAAGACATAGATAATTTATTTTCTTGGTGTACTAGAAACCACCTGTTCTTAAATATCAGCAAGTGTTTTTACACCACTTTTACCAGAAAATGTAATCCGCTTTCCACTAGTTACCAAATCTCTGGTTCGCCACTTAGCAGCGTTACCGAAGTCAAAGATTTAGGTGTTTATTTTGATACTAAATTGACCTTTACAACGCACATCAATTACGTAATCTCAAAATCATATTCAATGCTCTCTTTTGTTCGCCGTAATAGTTCCGATTTTTCGGACCCTTATACCGCGAAATTATTATATACTACGTTAGTGCGATCTAGGATTGACTATGCAGCCTTCATCTGGAGACCGTACCATGCCATCCATATGAATCGCATTGAACGAGTCCAAAAAATATTTATCAAGTTTGCGCTTCGTAGATTACATTTTTCGGATCCAACTCCTCCTTATGAGTCACGATGTCAGTTAATCTCTCTCAAACCTCTGAAATCTAGACTTGCGTCTCTCTCTTGTAATTTTGTTATCAATATTTTGAGAGGATCGGTCGATTGTCCAGTACTTCTTCAGTCAATAAATATCTTCGTTCCTTCGCGTTATCTTCGCCATGTTCCGCTATTTTACATTGATTTCCAGAGATTCGACTATACCAAGTTTGCTCCCTTGGTTAGAGCTCTCTCTGAATTAAATAGTATCCCTAACTTGGATCTTTCCCTTACCTCAAATGCTCTTCGTAGTTTAATATATAGTTACTTCTAAATAGGGTATCATTTTAGTACTTGCTAATACTCAAACATCACTAGTTTTTAAGTACTTTTGTATCTTAGTCAGTAAGAAATTTTCTGTTTCCTTTGACTGAAATAATAATAATAAATAAATAATAAATAAATAAATAAATAAATAACTTTATGAACTGGCGCAATTTGCTAAAGGGTTATTTCGTGACAAACTCATATACATATACATATGTATAGCCAATCACGGTGTATGTTTTTTTTTTGAACCCATTAATTGATTTCATTCAAACGTACTGATTGTTTTGCTTATATTTGTAATACTTAATCCTTTATAGTAAATTACTCACAAATAGCTTTGCTATGTCATCAAAATACCGCAGAGTTGAATTTAAAATTTTTAACAAATCTTATTAAAGTTTGTAGTATAAAATAAATGCTAAGCAAATTTAAATTGCATCTACCTATATACATACATACATAAATTACTAAGTGCAAGTGTATATGAAAATATGTAAGCCCAATAAAGTTGAAAGCGTTCGAAAAACAAAAAAAATACCAGCTGCTGCCAGCTTTAAGCAGTGCGAGTGCAATAAAACTACGCATAAATTGCATAACTTGCAACACATACACATACCAGGATATATATATTTTTTTACAGAGTGGAGATTTTAATTACGTGAATTAGAAAGAAAATTAATACCTTTAGCAAAACTAACGCTCATCGGCTTCCAGTGGCAAGTAAACATACATACTTACATAAACATACATAAGTATTTATTAGGGTGCTCTCTTTTTAAACCACATTTTCCTGCATAGCTTGAAAAGCTAAACTCAGCTTCAGCTAATATTTTATTCTATGTTCCTTTGCGTTTTTTTGTACGAGGAGACTTCTAGTGAAATTTTATTGCGAATAATTTTCTAGAATATTTTAATCTTCTAACGACCATCAAAATATTACTTTTTTGGACTTTATAAAGAAGGGGTCAGAAATATCTCTTAGAGGGGTTGTTAGAGAGTTAAAGTATTCCACGAAATTAAAGCTCGTGCTATTTTATTATATGTTTCCTTACGACATGTATAAACGATATGTATTTTAACTAGAGCTCTAGATACCCGGGTATCGAACAAATCGAATTGATCGTTTTTGTTTGAAGCCCGTTTTTTGTTCAAATGCCCGTACAAACATTCGAGCATTCGAGCTTACAAACAAAAAAAATGTGTATCGAAAAAACAAAAATAAAAACAACTACATATGAAGAAGAAAAAAAAATAATAAACAAAAGAAAAAAACAAACTTCAAAATGCCCGAATTGTTCAAATGCCCCTACAAATATACGGGTAATAAACAAACAAACAGCTTTTCGAGCATTTGAACAACAATTGTTCGGGCTACTCGAAAATGTTAAAAAAAAATCTGGAGCTCTAATTTTAACCCTTTTTTAATTTATTTAAAATTCACTCAGCCGAAATTTCGTAAATTTTAAATGACAATTAAAAAATGTTTACCTTAGGGAGCAAACCGGTTTGGGGGTTTTACTATTTGGATAGTTTTTCGTTCTCTGTGAGAATTATTTCGCCACCAAAATTGCTGCTGCACATTGAGTGTCGAAATTATCCTATAGAAGCTATAAGTTACATGTAACTGGTTTTTAACTTAGCAATAACCGTTTCAAAGTAAAATGGCGAAAAGCGCAACACTCTAATGCTGCATATAAACAATGGCTGTAATTAAATAGATTTGTATATTTGTAAGCGTGAATTTTAAATGTGTTTTTAATAATTTTACAGTTGTAGGTTGTATGAGCATGAGTGCGACGACCACAACAGCACAGCACTATTTTATGAGAAAGATAACACCTGCTGAGCTCAGCAATTTTAACTGACATGCAGACATACATACAGATTTGTAGATATACCCAGTAGGCCCAAAGATCCTTCACTCATCAATACTTTTCCCCTCACATTTCCTTTAGGGAAGATAACAACTTCCATGACTTGGCTCCATGACCAGGGATTGCAAATAATCGTTATTTTTTAAATTTTGACTAAAAAAATCATACTGAAGGAGAAATGCTAAACGCAAATGAAGTATACAGATGTAATCACCGTAACGCAGACTATATCTAGGTACATTAACTTTTATTTTTTCGATTTTTATAAAAAAAATTGATTTTTAATCATTATTTTCTGACTTTTATTTTCTGCTCAGAAAATAAAAGTTATTTCTTGAGTTTTATTTTCTGCTCAGAAAATAAAAGTTATTTCTTGAGTTTTATTTTTCCATCAGAAAATAAAAGTTATTTCTTGAGTTTTATTTTTCCCTCAGAAACTAAAAGTTATTTCTTGAGTTTTATTTTTCCATCAGAAAATAAAAGTTATTTTTTGAGTTTTATTTTTGGATCAGAAAATAAAAGTTATTTTTTGAGTTTTATTTATCGATCAGAAAACAAAAGTTAATTTCTGAGTTTTATTTTTCCCTCAGAAAATAAAAGTTATTTTTTGAGTTTTATTTTTCGATCAGAAAATAAAAGTTATTTTCTGAGTTTTATCTTTTTGCTCAGAGAATAAAAGTTTCTTCAGTTTAATTTTGGCTGCAGCTGTCGATTTTGCCACATTAACACGTAGGTAAAGTTTATAAGTAAAAAAATTAATAATTTATTTATCTACTTTACCTATTTATATGGCAAAGTCTACAATTGCAGCCAAAATTATCGCAACTTTTATTTTCTTATCGAAAAATAAAACTCAAAAAATAACTTTTATTTTGTGAGCAGAAAATAAAACTCAGCAAATAATGATTAAATATCAACTTTTTTATATAACTCATAACCGTTACAGTCCCTGTCCATGACTATCACACGGCGTTGGCCGCCTTCGCATGAATGACTTTGTATAATAGAAAAAGCAATAAAGCGAAAGCGTCGCGCTTTCATTCCAAAGCGTATTATTTTTTATATGGTCGTTATTATAATCTTGTTAGGTATTCAGCATGAATGATGGCAGTATTTTTGTGCTGAATATACAGCTGCCAACCATCTAACTTTGTTATGTACCTTATTCGTATAAATTTTTCTGTTTCGGTTCACTCTTCTTAAATCCTACTTTAGTCAGTGAAGAAATGATCTGTGCTCACTTTGTACGTGCCGTTCAACATACTTTAGGAGCATCTGTCGTATATCTAACAAAAGCAAGTAATCTGGCATGAATAAAACTCGCATCAGCTTACAAATGGGCCTAGTAAGTATGTGTGCATACACATTCGACTATAAATGTTTGAAAACATGATAATTAAAAGAAAGTAGAAAAATTTTATAATTAGTTTACCATTTTCGTTACATTTTCGTTTCCTCTCTCTCTCTCCCTCTCTCTCTCTCCCTCCCTCTTCTTCCTCTCCCCATTACGCACTCCACAATGCATGTGTATATTACTTTGAAATTTTAAAACCGCGGAATTCTCATGCACCACACGCGATATTATAGACTGAATTCTAGCGAAATGAAAAAAAAAAATAAAAATTTAATTTAATGCACATGTTACATGATTATCTATGTATGTGCAGACTGTGTGTAAACTGCAACATATGCTCTATGGCGCCTAAACTGGTAATTTTCTATACTGCTGCACAGATAAAGGCAAATAAAACAAAACAAAAAGCCGAATGTCATAGAATTGGAATTGGAAAAGCGTTATGGTTTTTCAATGCATATGCACAAATTGAAATATCGAAAATACACATACATACAAATGTGCATATATATGTAAGTTTCACGGCATGCATGACCTATGTACTCGTAGCACACGTACCGCCATATTTGAATTACAATACTAAACTGTAATAGTGAAAGGCTAAAGTCAATTGTTTTCATTGAAAATTCAATCGAAATGTACAAATACATAAATGTGTCTGCAAATATACATACTATTGTTCAAATATGCAAATGTTGTTCGTGCTGTGATTATGAAATTCCCAAGAGAAAACAAACACAAACTACTAAAACAATTAACTGATTTATTAACTAGAATATTTTTGTAGTTTGCTGCACTTTAGCAGCGCAGTGTTATGATGTTAGTAAAGAAATTGATTTATATGCATAGAGCTGGCAATTGACGTTTTATATTACACAAAGCGAAAAAAGATGAAACTAACATTGATCGAGCTTCATGCCAACTGGTTAAAATTCTGTTTAGTTGGTTTTCAGAGTGATAATCTTTAGCTTAAGCTAAGAAGTCTTTTTTAATCTTGAACTTTTATAAGCTCATTTGACATTTGGCTAGCAACGATATAGAGATATCTTCTATATTATTAATACGCTAACATAAATTTTGTTCCATCTTCTCCGTCGAAACTACTGAACCGATTTTAAAACTACCACACATTTAGAAAGGTATTTCTCTCAAATAGAACTGCGCAAATTTTCATTAAAATTGGTTGAAACACGCATTCACAATCGTCGTTGGAAAATTGCCGTGTGGTTGTTGTTGCATACTTTTCAACAGAACAGAGCGGTATCAATGAGCATGCATAGGTGAGTTTGTGCGTGCTCACCAAACTTAGCATGCAATTGTGAACATGTTTAGCTGGAAGTGGTGTGTAGTTTCAAAAAACGCGTAACATAAAGAAGTAGCAAAAGCAATACAACAAAAACACAAAGTGAAGGAATAAGAAGGATAAGAAAGAATAAGTAGGAAAGAAATTGGGATAAGAAAAGAGCAGAAATAGAAAGATGGAAGTAGGTAGGAGAATTGTGAAGACAAGTAACGACAACAATACCAACAACAACAACAAAATAGTAGCAGTGACAATAACAACAAACAATTATAAAAAAACTATAGTCGCACCTTAGTTATAAGAAAACATCTAGAAAAACTGTCGAGTTGCGACAGTAGGGCAGCACTCTATTATCACATAAATTGTGATACAAATTCAGGGTTATTGTTTGGAGCGGAATAATTCCCACAGAGAACGAAAGACCACTATCCATTAGGCATATAACAAATGTTGACCAAAAATTTGGCATACCACCACGTGATGGCAAATATTGTACAAGTAATGAATATCACTTTTTTAGGTGATTTCGATTCAAAAAGGTTCCGCGCACAGCTGTGTTATTATTACATTTAATCAGATTTTTCTGAAGAAAAATTAGTTTGGGGTGGGTGGGGCACTTCCTTTAGGTCCATTAAAAAGCGATTGTAATAATAGGAAGATTATTAGTTAAATAAATATCTATTATTATGAAGAAAAACGTGTACACTGTACAAAACTTTTTGTTTTTTCAGCAGTTCTGATAAAAAAGTAATTTCGTTTTGCGCGGAAACTTTTTTGCAATTTCGCAAAAAAAAAAAAATAATGGGCTTTCATACGTTTTTATGCTCTATTGGACTATGGTATGCCGTTTTTCCTATTTGCAAAAATTGTAAAAAGTTATATACCTACTATCCATATAAGAAAACCCACAAAGTGTTTTGCTACCTGATATCAAATTTTTTTATTGCCATTTTAAATTTGCGAAATTTAGTCTTTAGTTTAAATAATTGAAAAAAACTGTTAAACTACATATCATATAGAATTATGTTGTTAAAAAGCATATAGTAAAATTGTACGAGTACGAGCTTTAATTTTATAGAATACTTTAACCCTCTAATATCCCCATTAAAAAATAATAATTCGAAGGTCGCTAGAGGGGTAAAATGCTCTAGAATATTATTTGTCGTACAATTTTACTAGGGTTCTTCTCAGACAAAATCGCCGTACAGCGAACCTGAAAGACCACAGAAAGCAAAAAAAAACAAATATTCATCTGGAATAAGTGCTTAATATCGAGTAAAAGGCGTACATGGATATGCAGAAATATGTTGAATAGAAGAAGGAGAGCAACAACAACAAATAGGAGAAAAATAAAAAGAAGGAGAAGAAGAAGAAGAAGAAGATAAGAGAAAAGGAAAGAAAAGGAAGAATTAATAGCACGAAGAAAATTAAGAATGAAAAGCTTGAAAATTATTTTTAATATATTTTTTGGGTTTCATACTCGGCACTTAAACTTTGGCCGAAAGACAAAGTAAACGGCAAGGAGGTAAAAAGCACATGGAGGTAATCACAATTATAATACAATTTTATGTAAGAGCGACACACAATTGCTTAGAATAATTTATTGTGTATTAAATATGTGAAACTTCCCACAAGTAAATACTTGTTTAAGGGCAGGAGATTGAGAAACTTTTCAATGCCTTAAAACTTTATATTATGCTTAGAAGAAAATTAATTTTTATCTAACTAAGAAAAGTAGCTTCTTATTGGCTAGGAGATGCAGTACCTCAGTCCATCACTTGATCGACCGCAGCTGTTAAGACGCATCCGATCACAATCCATTTCTTCCAACAAAAATCCCATCAGAATAATGAGCTTGCATGTGGCGTACCCAAACACTTCCAAGTTGACGAAAGTGGAGCGCATGTGGCACGCTTTGTAATATCGTCTGCCATCTGATTACGCGCTATGATGCGCGCTTTCCGGGTACTTATTCAATGTGAAAGTAACTTGTTTGGCCAACTTGTCAAAAGCGATTTGCAATAGCTCTCGACTGTCCTGGATTTGCGAAGGTGGACTCGATCGCCTACAGCACAGACTGACTGTTAGAATAAATGTTTTTACAATCGAGCGCTCAGTTAAAGCCTCACCCGAAACCATTCGTCTTCATCTGCTCCAAAAAATATTTGCCAATCGACGAGTTGCCTAACTCGCAACTCACTATTAGCTCTACAAGAAGATTCTCCAACAATCAACTAAGCAGCTAAACTTCTTTAATTTAGTTAATTTCCTTCTAAGTAGCTACAACCAATTTTCGATGTAAAAAACAAATTTGCAACCACATAACTAAATGCAAAAAAGTTAAAATGAATAAACACAACAAAACGGACAAACCAAGCAAACAATCTTAACTAATTTAATACGCACTACGAAAAGGATAAAGAAAAACAAAAACAAAACAAATTTGTTTGAATTAATTTTAATTTATGCTCATTTATTCACAGCACTTAAATCCTTAATACAATTGCTTCTACAAATTAATCAACTTACCCTTCTTCTCTGTATACATACGTATTTGCAAAATATAAATGGAAGAAAACAAATTTTTTTATAACAAGTAAGGAAGCCTAAGTTCGAGTGGAATCGAACATTAGATACTCAGCTGTATGCTTTCATTGTTTGTTTGCGTCTGATAGAATCACGGTGTATTTTATATAAAGCGAGTGCTGCATAAAGTGGGCGTAACCACGCCTATTTTCAACATTTTTATCAGTCATCCAACTAAGCATATGAATATTATTCTTTGCTCAAAATTTCATTCCTTTATGACTTCTAGTTACAAAGATGTCACGTTACAAATTCCCAAAGGGTATTCCAGAAATATTTTTGTTAAAAAGTAGGCGTGGTCACAAACCGATTTGAATAAATTTTTGCATGTCTATTAACACAAGTTATAAAAGTGTATAAACCAAGTTTCGTCATAATATCTCAATTATTTGCCGAGTTATGGGCTCCGAAATCTCGTTGATTCCTTTGTCTGAAAAGAGGCGGTGCCACGCCCATTTTCCGAAATTTTTCTATTTTTTGTTTCCGATCCACTGTAGAACTCATGCCAAAAAATATAAATGAATTATCTTTATATTTGACAAAGATATCGCTTAAAATGTTTTTATTAGGCCATTTTATGATACACATATATAAAAGTGGGCGTGGTCGTCAACCGATGTCGCTAAAATTTTGAACATGTATTACTACAAGTAGTGAAAGTGTATACACCAAGTCATAATATGTCGATTATTTGTCGAGTTATGGGCTCAGAAATCTCGTATATTCCTGCTTCTAAAAGGAGGCGGTGCCACGCCCATTTTCCAAAATTTTTGTATTTTTTGTTTTATGTCCATAGTTGGACACCTTGCATAAAATTTCAATGATATATCTTTATATTTGACAGAGATATCGCTTAAAATGTTTTTATTAGGTCACTTTATAATACCCATATATAAAAGTGGGCGTGGTCATCAACCGATTTTGGCAATTTTTCGTCCAACCATTTCCCTAAGTAAGTGTATCACGCCTACCAAATTTCATCGATATATCTTCAACGGTTTCTGAGTTATGACTCATAAAACTTCCAATGTTTGCCCCTTAATAAGTGGGCGTGGCACCGCCCATTTTCCAAAATTTCACCATATTTCTTCATAAGAGCCTGAGCTCAATACGTGTGTAAAATTTTATCACTCTAGCTCTATTAGTGACTGAAATACAAAATTTCCGATTTTTACTATATAGGGGAGGTGGGCGTGGTCATGGTCCGATTTCGCCCATTTTCAATACCATCCGTTCCTGTCTTGATACCAACTTACATTTAAAATTTCATCAAAATATCTCAATTTTTGCGCGAGTTATCGTGCGCACAGACGGACAGACGGACGGACGGACGGACATGGCTCAATCGATTTCTCTTTTCACCCTGATCATTTCGATATATATAAGTCTATATCTATCTCGATTATTTCATTCTGTTACAATCCACCGTTAGGAAATCAAAACTATAATACTCTGTGTACTAGTACAGCTGAGTATAAAAAAATGCACATTGAATTTCCTGCCGAGTGGAAAAACCAAGCGCCGAGCGCCTCGTCTTACCTTGAAAGCAAATAAATGCTAATTAATTGTCATCTTCCTTGTTTCCTCTCCTCTTTTGCATGACGCTAATGTAAACGTGATAGCACAAAAAAACAAATAAGCTGACAGTAAGCAACAGAAAAAAATAACAACTACAAAGCGGGTAAAGTGATCAGTAACCAACAAACGGAGAGCAGCAGCAGCAGATGGACAGAAAACATCGTAAGAAGCGAATTGGCGTATTGATATACATATACACACATATGTATACTAGCAACTACCAGTCCCGCTTCATTGCGATAAATTATACTATGCCACTGCTTATCATTCTCCCTACAACACTCCATCTCCCATTCCTCCTACCTCTTCCTCATCCTAAACGACTCTTTTTCTCTCTCTTCCTCTCCCGTTTCATATCAACAGCATTCCCCAGTCAGCCATGTATACAAATTGGTCTATATCATTTGAATCGGTTTAGATATCATGGGAGCCGATTGAGATATCCATATAACATGAACCATTTATGGAAACCCTCTATCTGGATAAATGACCTGCAAGCTGGAATGAATTGAACTTTCTATTGAAGCTCTGATCTAAACCTTTAAATTGATAGTAATACTGCTCAAAAATATTTCGCGGCCATCTGGGTCCATATATTGGCCTATATCTCGGGAAGGGGTTGAGATACCGCAATTAAATATGGTATAAATGCTTTAGAGGGTGCATTTTTTGCAGCCGCGTTCTACATTAAATAACAAGCATACGAACCAAAAACGAACAAAATCGAAGCATGAATATAGATTTTGCAAATATAGCGCCATCTAGCGAGAAAAAATATAGCCTATATCGAGAGGACTTATCCAAAGAATACCTAAATTTTCAAAATTTGTCAGAAATTCATTCAGTAGTTTTTGAGCAATTTCCTCACATAAAAGCCCCCTACAATTTTATATACACTCAGAGAAAAGTAGCGGGATAAAATCAAGCTGTGTTGTACTTGATTTTAGAATAACTGAAATTACGGAAAAATTTATCAAATTTAAGTTTCTCCAATCTTGAATCAAGAATGGCATTCTTGAAACCAGGGCTGCACATTAACGTTATTTTTTATCAATAACCGAAAAAATATTTTGTTTTCAATTCAACTTTGAAAAATTTTAACGTTAAGTGCTGAACAAAAAAATACTGTTTTGATAATTATCAAAAAAAATTATGAAAAAAAAATTCGTTTTGTTGATTATCAAAAAAAAAAAATATTGAAAAAATTTTGTTTCGGTAGCCAACAAAAAAAATTATCAAAAAAAATAACGTTAATAAAAATTCAAAGTAAAATGAAGCCGTAAGCCCGAAACAATTTTTTATTATTAATTTGTTTTTGATGATCAACGAAACAAAATAATTTTGATAATTTTTTTTTTGATAATCAACGAAACGAAATAATTTCAATAATTTTTATTTGATATTGAACAAAACAAAATTTGTTTTTTAATTTTTATTTGATATTCAACAAAACAAAATATTTTTGTTGATATCGTTGTGCAGCCTTGCTTGAAACAAGATAAAAAAATGAAAACATCTTTGTTTAAGAATGAAATTCTTAATTTAAAAATAGTAGGGCCAAATTTTTTCTAAATAATATATAATTTTCAATAATCGTTGCCTATTGCTAGAGAAAACTTCTCAAAAAATCGTTCTAAAAATAAGAAAATATTCTTCATTTTAGCATTTTCGAGCTTAACAGACTTTCATAAAGTTTTCGACTTGATTCAAGCCCGCTGTATTGAAATTTAGCCTGATTTTTATCTGAGTGTATACATATATGTATATAGATTAGACTGTATCGAAAACCTTACTGATCTTTTCTTTTATAAATCTTTGAGAAAATGCTTGGGGAACGAAGAAATTTGACACATTCTCAAGTTTTATATATTCTGTGAGTAGTCCAATGTATTAGGGTGTTTCACTTTTAGGCGATATTTTATCTATAGCCGTTATTTATGACCACTTGGCTACTACTGCTACTACTAAATTTAGCGCAGCATATTCCCTAAGAACGCATTCGGAACGTAGTCATGCTGCAGGCAACATTTTACGCCGCTAGATGGCGCCAATCGCGAGATAGTAGTATCATGTGGAAATTTTTGAAATTAAACACCCTGTAGATAACAATGTTCATGTTGCTGATTGTCAATTCAATCTTTTTCCCTTTTCTGCCTTAAAATGTGGTTTTTATTGTTGTTGTCACTTGTTTGTCCTTGCATTACCGCTGTTGCATTCGTCGTATTACACGTAAACTTCTGTTGTTTACTTGGCCGTTTCGGATGGAGAGAAATAACACAAAAAAAAATAAACAAAAAATAAATGCAAATGGAAGAAAAAGCGAAAACTTTTTAAAACAAACAAATAACAAAGAAAGAATGTGAAAAAGGAAAAGAAAAAGAAGAAAAATCAAATAAAGAAAAATGAACAAACCAGAATGAAAAATGCGGGAAAAGCACACACATTTTTTTCTTGCTACTGCACATGCCCGTAAGTACCTACAAGTTGCAGCGGCTTGTTGGTGCAGAAAACTAATTTATACGAAAATTAAGTTGGCACCAAAAGAAAAATTTCGAAACAAAAACAATGCGCTGATAATTTTTTTTGTGAAATAACTGTGTAAATTTATTTACTTTGGTTGTAGTTTGTTTTCTTTTTCCTTTACTTTGTTGGCTAATGTCCTTTGTTTTGTTTGTGTAGATATGTAATAAGGAAAGCGCTGGCTGAAGAGAAATTTGAAAACAATATAAGGAAGAAAATACGTTTATAACTAATTTGAAAGTTTCATATAATTTTCCTTTTGTTGTTTTAAAGCAAATTATAATAATGTAATAAGATTGATTAAGAGGATTTGCTCCGAAGAAATGGGAATGCATGAGGTTTATTTTTTCGGTACCTAGTATGTACAATGAATTATAAGTGTATAGACGTGCAACTAAATAAAACAAAAAAAAAAGAAAAGGCGATTTAAAAGTTATTTTAATTATGCATTGTGTATGACTTAACAAGAAAATAATTTAATTTTAAGGAAAAATTGGCAAATGTTAACATGGAATAACGCAAAACTGCTTTTTTGTGATGCAAAGTCATTGTTTCCTCAAGAACATCAGTTCTTCTAATGCCAGTTTTTTTCCGTCATTTTGTCGTGTTCTTTAAGTTCTTTAAACGTACACTTCACCCTACAAAATTGTTGCCCAATCAATCAAGTTCAATGTCACGCTTTGATGCTTCGAAAAGAACACAAATTGTTAGCCCTTGTCAATGAGGAAGGACCGTTGTCCAAAGGGCAAAGGGACTTTTTCAACAGCTGCCTGTGGAAAGCTATTGATGAGTCGAAAGACCAGCCACAATTCGAAGGACCGGACTGAGCGTGTAAGATTGTATCTTAAGGACACAATGTACCAACGATTGTTCCCTAGATGGGCTCTCCACAACGTTGGCAAAATACCAGCCTTCGAGGGCTCCAGTTTGCTTTTAAAGGACGGGAGTAAGAGCAGAGGGACTTTGCTTGAATACCGCGGCTAGTACCGGAAACCAAGTAAACAAAGACTGAACACGAGGAGAGGTTCTTCTCTTGTGGTGAGCATAGCCCTTTACGCATCGAAAGTATTCAGTTCCTATACCTGGGGAAGTTTGATTTCTTGGTTCAGGATAATAACGGGGAAAAAGGGAATAAATAATTCTCAGTATGACTGAGATTATTTTTACCCAAATCAACTTGCTGCATAACAAATCATCTACTGCTTTATTAGACGGACAGGAAGACCGCGGGCTTGTATAATTTTTCCGCGATCTGTAGAATGATTAAATAATTTTGCTCTCAAGATTTACTTTCTGTAAAAATGTGGTAGCGTAACGCACAGTTGAGTCTATCGTGGTCTCAGCTTATCTGCCCTCCTTCGAGGGAGATGATGGGCATCGTAAAGTACGTCGAGTCTAATCAACAATTCATTGAATTTAGAATAGGTACTGACTTTAGTTAAATATCAGAAGGTGGAGTTACTCGCAATGGCGGACTGGGAAAACTTTCCATTACCCCTTGAAACGAGAATACCAGGCCTCCGCAAACTCACAGATCTACAGGCAATTGAAGAGGTTCCCGACGTGGTAACGAGTACTTTAGATAATTGCTTGCTTTGAGGAGGTGTGTCCACTAAGAAGAAGCTGGTCTCATGGTGGAAGGGAAAAGTGATGCCATGGTGGAACACAGAATTCACCAAACTTTGAGCAAGGTGCAGGAAACTTCTATAAACAGGGCTTTAAAAACTCTGGAAGCAGAAGATTGTTCCGAATATCATATTGCGCAGAAGGAGTATGAGAGTAAGGAGGAAGTCAATGCGAGGTACTTGAAAAGGACCAGGCAGCCTAGACTCTCTCACAATTTTCGATGAATCATATATCACGCCATTGCTAGAAACTTGAAACACTCTCCTGAAACCCCATTTCCGGGAGGCTGAATAATTTCGGCGCAGATAAAAGCAGGCGGCATGTCTGTCTTTCGGATTGTAACATAGCATCAAGGGTGGTGTCTTATGAGTCTGTGGGGTTCTCTATAACCTTCTTTGATGACTTCAAATAAACGGGCCCACATGGTATGTAAACGAAAATGCTAAAGTGTGGGGGTGATATGCTTAGCCAAGCGCAGATTTGGATCTTCTGGGAATGTTTGGCGTTGAACCACATTCCTACACTTTGGAAAAAGGTAAGATGCTGAATTTTGCGCGTAATTTTTAGATATCTATGAATTTGTGATGAGTTTTGAGCGTGATAGGGCACGACTGGTCTGTTTGCCATTTCGTTTAAAGTGTATGTCAGCTGAACGAAGGCTTTTCACACTTCAATTTGCCTTTTATTTAAATCCTCCTCTTTTATTGTTCTTCTTAATATCCTTATTTTTATATATATATATATTATCTTCCTTTAATTTTGCCTACATTTTACCCTTATTGTAAAAGTGAAAGCTTTAACCTTTAAGTATATTTTAATAAAAATGTCACACCCAACAATTTCAATTAGCGCTGCTTCATTTTCGTTAATTCCTCGCTAAAACTCAACCAGCAGTTGTGCTGCATTATCAACGTATCCGTATACGTTGGTATGTAACGAATTTCCTTTCAATGCAGAACGTGAATCGAATGCACTTAATTTACCTGCGAATGCCTCCAACACTCCCCGTTGTCGTCTACTACCTGAGCCACATACACTCGTAGTAACCAAAGCTTTTCGCGCTAACGGCAATACGAGTTAAACAGAATATCCGCATTTGTTCGGGCGTTTAAAGGGAATTAAGTACGCGGTAGTTGCTGGCAGCTTTTCCTTTTAACGACGGCAAACACACCAACACACACACATACTAGCACACAAGTGCATCGCAAATAAATATTTGTACATATGTACACTAACAAATACGTGCGGGCATCTATCGAAGGTAAAAAAAAAAATCTATCGAAGGCAAGGCAAAGGAACAACGCAAAGGATAAGCGGCGCGCATTTAAAGCTCCAAAACTCCTCCTTCTGTTGGCCTAACAAATTTTGCGTTGTGCAAGTGTTTTGGCAATGCGCCCAAAATGCGATCACGCGAAATTTCCTTTGCTTGCACTTTTCTTCTTTGGCGTAAAAAAAACCAAAAAAAAAAAACTTGAAAATGTTTATCTTACAAATTTTGGCGCGCGCGTGTTTGGCCGCCTTTTGCCGTCTCACGGTTGTAACTACTTGTATTTGCAGCCATCAGGTGTGATATTTTTATTTGTTGCCGACTATACTTAACCAATATGTGCAATGAACTCGTAAGTATTTGAGTATGCAATGAAACTTCGCGAAGAATTCACTGCCAAAAATTGGGTCAGCATAAATTCATTGAACGATAAATACGCCACAGGTAATCACGCAAAGCGAAACTTGCGCCAAATTCGGTTGGAATTATCTAAAAAAAAAAAAAAAAAAAGTAAAAGGATTTAGTGTATAAATGACGGTAGCGCAATGAACTTTAAAATGTTTGCCAAATACAAACTAATATGCCTGTACCACACTGTGCAACATGTTGCCAGCAGCATTGTTGAAAGCATGGCGTTGGGATAGATCAAGAACCAACTCTGTTTGCGAGTTCTGCGATAGCTTTGAACTAGCGTGATTTAAAAATGTTCGGTTCCGATTCTTTATCGCCTATACCAAAATTGACATTTGCCAAACTTGAACTCCTGACGCCCAGCTCCTTCGATCTATACCATAAATTTGTTATTTGAGAAGCTCGGGAAGCTCTATACATATTTCATTCATGTCCTTTCATTCAAATTCAATTTTAATTTTTAGCACAAATGTCGTTTAGGCCATTTTGAAGTTTAAACAGCGATATGTACCTATGTATGTTAGCAACTGCAGTGTCGGCATTTGCTGGTCACAGACATCATCTCGTTAAACTTTGACGGACGAGAATCTAAAAAAGGACATAAACGTGTTTAATTAGTTGTTTGCCAAAAAAAAAAGGTTGAACTTTATTCAATTAACTTTCAAATACATATCGTCGCTCCGGAAGAAGAAAGACGCATGTCAGTAATTTGTCGACGAAAAAAGGCGCACTAAAAATATGTCGGGGAAGAAAGACGCTTTACAAAGCATGTTGACGAAGATAGACGCATTAAAAAATATTTCGACGAAGAAAGACGCATTAGCATTATTAACTGCGAATGCAAAACGCATTGGCATTAATACTGACAAAGAAAAATAACAAATCTAATACGTCTTTCTTTCCTAAAAAATATTTAAATGAGTCTTTCTTTATAGTAAAAAAAAAATAAAGCGTCTTTCTTCGTTATCAAAAAAAATAAAGAGTCTTTTCGAAAAATATTTTTAATGCGTCTTTCTTTGAAAGAAAAAAAGTTTGCGTCTTTCTTCCTCAACAAAACAGTTTGCGTCTTTTTTCTTTTATAGCGACGATATACATAAGGGTGGTCCTTAAAATCAAATTGGCGATTTGCTGCGGTCTCGTCCCCTAGATCGGTAACAGCACAATCAAAGATATCTGATATAAATTCTGGTCCCCATCGGAGATGGTTAACGGGTGTCGCATAGGGGTCAAAATTCAGAAAACTCTATGGAGTTCCAAAATAAATACATTTTTCATATTGCTGATAGGCCATGACTTCCAATATATGTATATAAATATTTTTTAAAGCATTTAGGCCAGAGACGTGACGCTTATAAGAGAAATGGGGTAAAAGTCATATTTAACCATTATCATGAGAAAAAAAAATTTTTTGTCCTTGATAACCATTATAAAAACCAAAATATCGTTTTGGACCTGAATAACCGTTATTCAGATTTTTATTTATTTTTTTTTTGTCAACTATAAAAAGGCTTAATTTTTATATCTTTATATATATTACGCTAAGCGATTTTTTATAAGCACCATAACTTTTACACCGTTATACCGATTTTCGAAAATGTGGTGTCAGATGAAAGGACTTGACCTGTAGATGTGCAGGAAGGTTTAATTTTTTTGAAAAGGGTTGCCAGATGTTTGAAAATTTAATTTTACTGTATAGTTTGTTTGATTTTAAAATTTTTGGTACCATATGAAGGGGCTTGACCTGATATTGAGCAATTTAATAGAAATTTTTCAAAAAGGGTTGCCACCTGTTCAAAAATTTAGTTTTACGCTATAGTTTGTTTGATTTTTAAATTTGAGGTGTCATATGAAAGGACTTGGCATGGAAATGAGTAATTTATTAAAATTTTTACAAAAAGGGTGCCACCGTTCAATAATCCATTTAGTTTATCTCATTTTTAACACGCTTTTATTAGCTTCACCTGTATGTATGTATGTATGTATGTATGTATGTATGTATGTATGTATGTATGTATGTAACTTCATCCCATCCTAAAAGTTGGAACATTTAACTAAACTAGCCGGACCCGTGGGCATCTTGCGCAAAAAATAACAAAACATACGTGGCGCCAGTCGGTATGGTCTGTGCTGTCACGCCCATTTTAAAAAACTTATTATTTATTTGGTTTGGTGGACCTTATGGAACTTTCAATGAATTACCTAGATATATGTTTGACAAAGATATCGCATAAAATGTTTTTATTATTACTATATAGGTATATGCAATTTATTTTTATATATTTTATATATATTTTTATGTGCGTATGTGGTTCTTGCCGACTTGGGTAATTTTTTTCCACACGTTTGCCTTGGCTTAATCGATTTATCTGCTACAGTTCCTGAGTTTTGACTAATAAATCTTTGAAAATTTGCTCCTCTTGGCCCATTTTTCAAAATTTCAGCACGTTTCCTCATAACTGCATAACGTAATTTCATCACTCGGGCTTTATTAGTGATTGAATTATCATGTTTTACGTGCTTTTCGAAATACACACATATGCCTTATTTTCAATCCCAAATATTCTCTGTTCCCATTAGAATCTATGTACCAAATTTCATTAAAATATTTCTATTTTTGCGCAAGTTAGAGTGTATACGGCCGGACGGACGGACATGGTTTAATCATTTTTTTCATCCTGATCGTTTTGATATACTCTTATATATTAAGGTTGAGTGAAATTTTTTTTTGGAAATTCAATTTGTTCCAAAGCCAGAACGGCACCTTTCTAGCCCAGTAATAAGCCTTTAAAATTTTATTGACCTACTCGCATGTTTAGAGGTGCCCTCAGCCCCACAAAGTTGAAAAAATAGCACGATCTGGTACAAATGTGAAATTTCTACAATTATGAAATAAAAAAAAACCAAGTATGAGGATTGATAAACAGGCTAAGTTGAGTATAAAAGTGAATTATTAAAGGTCAAAGTTTATATTATGCATTTTTTAAATTGCAATTACTTAAAAACTACTGAACCGATTTCAAATATTTTTATACCATTCGATAGGCATTTTGAATCCCTTTAGTTTGATATACATTTTATGTGGGTTCCATAACACTCCACGCTGCGGGGTTAAACCCCCTTTTACCCCCCTTACTTTTCATATAAAGTACCACGCCCAATAAAACACCGTGTCGCATGCATAGCTAATTAATACCTTTAAAACGATGCCTTACTTATTAATTTTGGTAAATTATGTGAGCAGAAAAAGGGATATTTATAAAACACCAATTAGAAATAATATATATGATTATTATATCTTTCAAACATTCACTTCTTTGCGTCCTCTCTATTTTATTTCTATTCTCCTCCGGATTCGAAACATGACATCCACAGCCCAACGGCATCATATATGTATTAGGACATTCAACATTATGTTTTATGCTTCACTGTGGCTTTTATGTTACCGTTCTTCAAAATAGTTTCTATGAATTTCAATTCACTCCCGTATACAAGCCAATAAGTAACAAGCTTGCAGGGACGGAAAAACTCACTCACGAACGCTCAAAAATACATTCTACTCAAATAACAAACAAATGTTCAAAGAAAAACGTATAACCACTCAAATAGCGAGCAAACTAACGCACAACAGCCAGCGATCGCTCATAGCGATGGCGATAAACTCAATGCATAAATTCACTCAAAAATAAAGCTTGAAGCTTTCTGTTTTGGGTTTGTTGTATTTGCAATGAAATCAGCCGCATGTACATACATACGTATGCAAAGCAAGAACTGGTTTTGTTTGTAATTCATTTAATAGTAAGTGCTGAATCAACGAAAAGGAACCCTAATTACATTTTTATACTCAGCTGTACTAGTACACAGAGTATTATAGTTTTGATTTCCTAACGGTGGATTGTAACAGAATGAAATAATCGAGATAGATATAGACTTATATATATCAAAATGATCAGGGTGAAAAGAGAAATCGATTGAGCCATGTCCGTCCGTCTGTCCGTCTGTGAGCACGATAACTCGCGCAAAAATTGAGATATTTTGATGAAATTTGGAAAAATTTGGTATCAAGACAGGAACGTATGGTATTGAAAATGGGCGAAATCGGACCATGACCACGCTCACCTCCACTATATAGTAAAAATCGGAAATTTTGTATCTCAGTCACTAATAGAGCTAGGGTGATAAAATTTCACACACGTATTGAGCTCAGGCCCTTATGAAGAAATATGGTGAAATTTTGGAAAATGGGCGGTGCCACGCCCACTTATTAAGGGACAAACATTTCAAGTTTTATGAGTCATAACTCAGAAACCGTTGAAGATATATCGATGAAATTTGGTACGCGTGATATACTTACTTAGGCAAATGTTTGGATTAAAAATTGCCAAGATCGGTTGACGACCACGCCCACTTTTATATATGGGTATTATAAAGTGGCCTAATAAAAACATTTTAAGCCATATCTCTGTCAAATATAAAGGTATATCATTGAAATTTTATGGCAGGAGTCCAACTGCGGACATAAAACTAAAAATACAAAAATTTTGGAAAATGGGCGTAGCACCGCCTACTTTTAGAAGCAGGAATATACGAGATTTCTGAGCCCATAACTCGACAAATAATTGAGATATAATGACGAAACTTGGTGTGTACACTTCTATTACCTGTGGTAATATATGTTAAAAATTTTATCGAAATCGGTTGACGACCACGCCCACTTTTATATATGGGTATTATAAAGTGACCTAATAAAAACATTTTAAGTGATATCCTTGTCAAATGTAAAGATAATTCATTGCGGCTGAAGTTGGAATGGACTCGGGTTCAATCCCCGGTGCATCCACTTCCGAAAAAGAGTGCTGATGATCGAAAATGGTTTTTCGTGAAATAGCTATACACTCAACCTTCGCTGTAAATAGTTGTTGAATTTTTTTCCACTTACCCCAACAATTAAAAATTAAATTAAAAATAAAAATTTCGTGCTAAGCACTAAAAAATCTTTCAAGTAAAATTGTTAACGTTGTTTGGTATAGATATACATAAAATAAATACCAACAACAATGTTCATTGCGAACTGCCTACAACAAAAATTCAGCACGTTTGTGGAGAATATATGCAAAAGCATATACACACTAACGTTAATGTTGAAAATGAAAAAGGCAAAAGTGGGGAAAATCCAACAGCTTGCACAGAGTCTCAATGGCCGAGTGTGTTTATCCGTTGGGTCATTGCGGCTGAAGTTGGAATGGACTCGGGTTCAATCCCCGGTGCATCCACTTCCGAAAAGAGTGCTGATGATCGAAATTGGTTTTTCGTGAAATAGCTATACACTCACCTTCGCTGTAAATAGTTGTTGAATTTTTTTTCCACTTACCCCAACAATTAAAAAATAAAATTAAAAATAAAAATTTCGTGCTAAGCACTAAAAAATCTTTCAAACATAATTCATTAAAATTTTGTGGCATGAGTTCCACAATAGACCGGAAACAAAAAATATAAAAATTTTGGAAAATGGGCGTGGCACCGCCTCTTTTTAGACAAAGGAATATACGAGATTTCGGACCCCATAACTCGGCAAATAATTGAGATATTATGACGAAACTTGGTTTATACACTTTTATAACTTGTGTTAATAGACACGCAAAAATTTATTGAAATCGGTTTATGACCACGCCTACTTTTTAACAAAGATATTTCTGGAACACCATTTGGGAATTTGTAACGTAACATCTTTGTAACTAGAAGTCATAAAGGAATGAAATTTTGCACAAAGAATAATATTCATATGCTTAGTTGGATGACTGATAAAAATGTTGAAAATGGGCGTGGCTACGCCCACTTTATGCGGCACTCGCTTTATATAAAATACACCCTATATCGAACAAACGCAAATAAACAATGAAAGCATACAGCTGAGTATCTAATGTTCGATTCCACTCGAACTTAGGCTTCCTTACTTGTTATACAATGTTTTGTAAACGTGAGAAAAAAATTTCTCTAAAATTAAAAAAATAAAAAATAAAAATAAAAAAAATAAAAATTCGCCACTCGGGACTCGAACCTGAGCCCCTTGGTCCGTAGGCAGCATACCTCACCATTACGCTACAAACGTATTCGCAGCTTTATTGTCTAAATTCGAATTTATTCAATCAGGTTTCTTTTTTTTTTGTTCTTTTCAAATGCTTCACCTCAACTTCACTTTCTGATTGTAAAATATAACAAAACGTTTGGGAAATTTTGTATTTCCAATCTAGTTTGGAAAACCTTGAATAAAAGGGTTTGGAAATTATTGCATAATAAGCTAGTTTACTTCACTGCATATTGGGATTTTTGGTAGAAGTTATAAATACATATGTATGTATGTAGATCTATTCCGGAGAACACCACATCCCATCAGACTTCTTTTTACTTTTATTCTTGCGTCCGCATAAAACATCCTTTAATGAAAAATTTCACTAAAAAGTTAAAAATAAATAATAGCTTAAAAAAACTAAAAAACACGCTTTAATCTTAAAAATCGTACTAAAAATTGAGAAATAATTTAATTAGAAACAAAATGATGAACGAAAATATAAGTATTTAAGGAAAAGCGTGGGGGTGCTCAATAATATTTGAACATGAAAATATTCGATTCGTACAACTAGTACAAAAATATACCTAGTTGCGAAATTAAAGAGTTCGATATATGAAATCTCAAAAAAGTCAAAATAAAATTATTAGTAAAAAAACACCGATTTTAAATATTTTTTGACATACTGAGCACACCACGCTTTTCCTTAAATACTTATATTTTCGTTCATCATTTTGTTTCTAATTAAATTATTTCTCAATTTTTAGTACGATTTTTAAGATTAAAGCGTGCTTTTTAGTTTTTTTAAGCTATTATTTATTAAGTTTGAAGTCTCATGCAAGGCCTAGCACTGAAGATGGGTAATAAAAGGAGAGGGAAGAGGAAAATGAAAGGGACGGATATGGCGAAGGACAGCAAGCGAAAGACGAAATATGAAAAATAAAATGGATAAAGGGAAAATAAGGCGCAAATAAAGGGGAAAGGGGAAGAGAAAGAGAACTAGAAAGAAAAGGAGGAGCGCGCCAAATGGCCTTTTGTAGGTCGCTTTAAGGTTACCATAGTCTAGAAAAATATTCGGCACAAAACTTCACTATGGGGCTCCTTGGTCAAAATCTATGTATAAAAAATCTAGGTCCACAGAAAATAAAAATAACCAGTAGCTATGAAGGTATATCAAAAAATTTTCAAATGTTGTAATAAGTGGTCTTCCACCCTCAAATTGTCGCACAGTGTAATTGAAAGCCACAGTATCGCGTGGCCGGGTTTACTAGTTATTTATATTTCTGGACAATATTGGTATCAAATGAAAGGTGTTGAGCAGGGAATTTAGCTCTGATTACCTCTTGCTTAAAACATTCCAGGGCATCCGGGTCCACTTTTCACCCATAACTGGGAACCCGACCTACGAATCTTAACAAATACACCTCTATGTAAAAGCCCTGCTCAATACCTTTCATTTGATACCAATTTCGTTCAGAAATATTGACAAATAAATAGGCTTGATTTTTATAGCTAACCACAAAAAAAATCTGAATAACGGTTATTCAAGCCTAAAACACTTTTTTGGTTGCCATAACGGTTATTCAGGCCCAAAATGGTTTTTTGGCTTTTATAATGGTTATTAAGGACCAAAAGAATTTATAGGTTATTTTTTCGTAATCTTTTCACCACACTAGAAAAAATAACCGTTATTTTCGGTCCCTGATTTAGGCTGATTGAGATATGATAGTATCTTATTATTGGCGTTTTCGATTCGCCATCAGACAAGCGAGGTCGGATCGAACGAAAATGTTTGAACCCATTATGAGTAGTAGCCATACTCGTAACTGGTCGATAAAAATTTCTCTCTGCTCGCTATCATTCACATATAAATTTGGCAGAGGGAAATTTATAGCCAGCAGAAAAATTGTGAATCGAAAGCGGCTTATATATATTTTTTTCCCGATCGAAGAAGGTTAAGGGGTGTCGTACAGGGGGGGGCGGGGTCACATCTTCGACATTTTTAGTCCGATCTATAAGTTTAATACAACAATGTCTTTGGCTTGCGAGGGAGGTTTCTATCTACTATATAATCTTAATAGCCCCATGTGCGCCATTGGGATCACTACCACCCAGTACTTAGTTTATACCACTTTAATGTACCTTTTTTATGCCTGCATGTTAAACGTCGTCAAAAATAATTAATCTTTTGCTAAAGAAGTATTTAGATCGCTGCAGTAGAAACCGCAATAAAACACAGTAAACGTTCCGAGGAATACATACATATATCGTGGGGTGACAGGTAAAATTAATTAGTTACACTAAAAAATAATATTAGATATGGAGGTTTTAAACACTTTTTAACGCAAAAATTCAACCAGACTATATTACATCCTCAAAGCTGGTCTTTTAGGTCCTTTTTAAAAAGATTTTTGCTGAGGAGACCCCAGTGAACTTTCTTTTGCGATACGGTCTAATTTTCACCAATGCATTTAAGTACGTAACCGATTAAAAGAGCTCATAATTAATTTAACCTATTGCGGTTGCTATGCATACTAAGTGATTGTCAATTGCGAAAAACCACTTGCAAATCAGACGAAAGAAATTTCATATTTTTAAAAATATTTACGCTTTCAGCAAAATTTTTGATTACATATTCTATGCTGTGTCTATTTCGTAATTATTCCAAACTCTGCTGGTGTATGAGAATTAAAACTGCAACTGGATTTTTAACTTGTGCCATTTACTGCATTTACTGCAAATTGTCGATATTAAATGTTGAAATTATTCTTTCATTCTCCTGCCAATGTATCTAACCAAAATTATACTGACAGTCTCCAGATTTTGCGATCATATTCATCTACCCCGTAGAACATCGCATTTAGAGGTTTGTACACGGTGGGCAGGAAGCGACGATAGGTTGCATGAAAATGTCGACAAAAAAGGAAAGTGGGGCTGTGTTATGTGATGCTTATAGATGAAACGTCCGTTGAAATTAAAATCCGAGCTGCTACTTTTTCAAGGATATCCACATTTTATGTTTTTTTGAAAGGATCAAATATTGACGAAATCGAAAATTCGCCAAAGTAAAAATTTTTCCGATTTCAGTACATTATCTGGTAGCTAAAGGATGCAAGAAAAAGGTATTAAAAAGAAAAGAGGACACCTGTAGTGGAAAAATCGAATGTGAACAGGACCTAAAAGATGACCACTGAAATATAAAATAACACAAAAAGTACCCACTTTAATTTGCGTATAACTCCTAAAATTTTGACTCTACGTGAAAATTCCTTATGATAAGTTTCATTTAGAATAAATAAAGCAATATTTCTTTAATACACAATTTTTATGTACCTGCAGTGCTTAATGTACTTTGGTGCAACTAAAATGAAAATTTCAAAAAAAGTACGTTTTTTATGGTGCTATTTTAAGTTCAAATATTTTGCTAGTTTATGTAAATATTTTAATTTAAGCCGCACTGCTTTCACTAAGCAATCTATTGTTTAGCATAAACAGTGCCTTTTATGTTTCATTCTAATAGTTTTTCAAATAATTAAAGAGCATTTAAGCGCATTCAAAGTTGACCTACTTTGCTACTTTCGCCTGATTTAATATACAAATTAAAAGCAGCAACAACAACAACAGCAGAAAAAAAGAACTGTCACAGCAAAAAAGTCATCGAAAATAAATGAATCTGCGTTTTCAGACACAGTCGTATGGCCGAAAGGCCGGCTGGCTGACCAGCGGGTAAATAAACAATTCAGCAATCAGGCCGATAGATGTCGGTAAATATGTAAACCCTCGTCTACCATGTTTTAGGAAAGGTAGAGAAGGGTAAAGGGCAGTTGAAGTTGTATGAAGCATACATTTGAAAAATTTCTCAATTCGGTAACTAAACGACAGGCCAATAAAGTGTCGAATATCAATGGGAAAAAACACAATTCGCTAGCTTAGAGTGCAAACTGTGTAAGTCCATTTTTATGAAAAAGTGTGTTTAAGTGTAGAAAACTAGAAAAATCAAATACGCACCACGCTAAACAAGTCTGTGATACTTGTCATATTTCTACTCGTTGTTATTCAGTGATACGCAAATTGTGTAAGTCCAAAAGGCGAAGAAAATTGTGTAAGTCCAAAATTTTTATATGAACAGAATTTTTTTTTTCATATTGAAATTTTTTTATTTTTTTTTTTGTCTCTCCTACAAAGTGTGAAAAAGGACTTACACAATTTGCACTCTAAGCTAGCGAATTATATGTGGATATCAGTGGAGGATTCTTCATACAAGCCAAGAAGCCTGGCTTGCGCAAATATTTTCATTCGTTTCATATTACGAATTTCTTTAAAATCTGGTTATTTTACACTTGAAATGTGTTTATTATTTAAGTTCTCAATAATAAAGCACCCATAACCTTCTAAGAAAATAGCGCAAATACACTACCAATCCACCTCATAACGTGTATCTTGTTTGTACGGCGAATAACAGCACAACCTGGGTTAGTGAGCATGCTCTACCGTTTAACACGTTGGCTGCCAGTGTATCACCGGTGATCACATCAAAAAACTACTCGCAGATGCCAGTGTATCACCGGTGATCACGACGAAAAACCACCCCCGGGTGCCAGTGTATCACAACATTTTAAAATAAAAAAGCAGATGTTCGCGGGGTTATCACAGCTTAAAAGCATACCCAGATGTGTCGCAAGCATGGCTTTTACTCTGTGTAAAAAATCCCGTTATAATACAAAAGCAAAAGTAATTATGTTTCTGGCACCTGTGAGTAGTTTTTTGTTGTGATCACAGGTGATACACTGGCATCTGGGAGTAGTTTTTTGATGTGATCACCGGTGATACACTGGCAGCCAACGTGTTAATGGTATATAAGTAGGAAATATCTAACCCCGAAATGGATTCAAAAACAAAAAAAAAATCTTTACTCGCACTGAAATTTCGCTTCAATTCACAAATTCTCAAATTGAACAAGAATACCTTTTTTCAGGGACCGATTTTAATCGTTATTTTCATTTCTTCGGATGAAAAAATCATTATGAAAACTTCGTTAACAATAAAATGCAAGTATGCCGATACAATCATTTTAGCACATTCTATCAAAATATGAGCTCATCTTTAATCTAAAGATTTTTATTTTTTAAATTTTTAAATAACCATTATTTACGATTTTTATTTTTTCGATCAAAAATAATTTTTATTATTGGATTTAAGTTTTTCCGATGAAACTTGATCGATATTTTATGATTTTTATTTTTTCGATCAAAAATAATTGTTAAATTGGATTTAAATTTTTCCGATCAACTTTAATCAATATTTTTTTATTTTTTCTCCGATCATAGTAAAATTTTTCAAACGTTAGTGAATCCTATATTTGATGGCTTGAAGTTGACGATTATGCCAACATTGGCCAGTTCTATTTGAGAACAAAATTTGCAAAAAAAAACAAGTTATGATCGGAAAAATTTAAATCATAAAATATCGATCAAATTTCATCGAAAAAATAAAAATCAAATTATAACGATTAAAAATGATTTTTTTTATAAAAATGATAATCGTTACGGTCCCTGCCTTTTTTACATTCTTAACGAATTTGAGATTCAAAAAGGAAACGAATCACCAATCGTTCTCAAATATTTTCATCAGTAAGAAAAAAACCAAAACTGAGTCAAGGGGATTTTTTTGTGAGCCATAATGGGCCATATTGAGCCATAGCGAGCTTTAGTGAACCATAATGAGCCATAGTGAGCCATAGCGAGCTTTAGTGAGCCACTGTCTAGCCATCCTCGATTGAAGGCGCTTAGTAAAGTCCCGTGTGGGGGTTTTGTGTTATAAGTACAGGAAAATTCCATTAAATTCAGCAAAAACTATCGTAAGCACGTAGGAAATTGAACAAATTGTAGCCAATGAATCAACACGAGGAAATATACAAAATAATGCCGCAAAGCAAATGCTGATTGCAAAAAGGAAAGAAGCTTGCTTTATGTTTCAACTTTATTTTAAGTATTAATTTGGCAACATTTTTTTCGTTTGTTGGTTGGCATGATATATTAAATTAATAAAAAAAAACAATTATACAACGCAAAAAAATTTTAAATTTTTTTCTCAACAGCAAAAAGGAAATTGGGCACTGGCAACATGTGGAAGATTCATTGAGCGGCAGATATATGTATGTATGTATTGTATATAATTAAATAAAAAAGTGTTGCCGTGCTGAAAGTATAAAAGCTTTGTTTTTTGTTTTTTGTTGTTTTTTTTTAAATTAACCTTTAACATACGACGTGGTGGTAATTTTTACACCGACTTACAGTTTCTTTAAATATCTCTTTTAACTTACCATCCAGCAAGTTTATTCTCTTAGTATCTTCCCATCTCGTTATAATTATTGACCCGTTTTGTTTTTATGGAGGAAGGTGTAACATTTGACGAGAAATGATGATGGTGGGGTAAAAATTACCCCACGTCTAGGGTAACGTTAGTTTTTCTTCGAATGCAATTTTTGGAAATTTACCACTTCTCGCTTCTCTGCAGCATTTTGATGCGTTTAGAATCTACTCATGTCATCATAATTATCGATCAGTATAGTTTTTATGGTGGAAGATCTCCAATAACGGATAAATTATGATATCGGTGTAAAAATTACCACACCTCGACGTTAACGTAACTTTTTCTTCAAAAATAATTTATTTCCATTTAAAACTTCTCTCACTGGCAATTTGAATAACATGGATTATTAATTTTACCACTTCTTCAAATGATTATTGGAAGAAAAACTAAAAAATTCGTCTCGTGATTCATTTTATACGCTCACGTTATTATGAAAAAAACTTCAAAAAGACTGGCCAGCATTTTCTACAAAAAAAATTTTTTAAATAAAATTCCTATTATATATTTAAAAATATATATTTTTTTATGAAAAACCGTCTCTAAAGTTTAAAGAAAGTTTTTGTTTTACCTTTTATCCATAAGTTTCTCATGTGATGTTTTCGCTATTTTGAAAGAACAAGGCCTTGTGAATTATAGTAAAACCTTTGTTGATTTAAAAAATTTAATTAACTTTTTTTATTAATTTCATTTGAAAAAGGACTGGCCTCTTTCCAATGCAAAAATTATTATAAAAAAATTTATTTTTTATTGAGAGTTTTAAGTAAAATGCGTAGAAAAAAATTTACCACCACGTCGTAAACTATGTCACAAAATTTCACCTCGTCACTTAAAGGTTAAAGTGGCAAAAAAACGCGTTGCGCGCTGTTGAGTAATCGCAGAATTGTTGTGCTGGAAAAATACAAATTCATTTTTAAACTATTGATTTATATGCTAGTAATTATGAAAGGGTATGTCTCTTAGACCGGATTTGCCGAATAGAATGCTGGCAAGCGATTCTGATTTTTTTTAATTAACTTTGCTTGTAATTCTTTATTTTATTAGCCACTTTTTGCTTCAATTTTAAAAGCCAATAACCTGGAAAAAATCACTTCTCCAGCACTTAACTGCACTCAAAATAATATTTCGTAAATATTACGAAATCTTTCGTACATATTACGAAATTCTTTCGTAAAATTGAGCAACGAATGGTTTCGTAAATAGTACGAAAACTATTTCGTACTATTTACGAAATACTTTCGTAGTATTTACGAAATACTTTCGTATATTTACGAAGGCTTTCGTACTATTTACGAAATACTTTCGTAGTATTTACGAAAGGTTTCGTACTATTTACGAAAGACTTTCGTAGTATTTACGAAATACTTTCGTAGTATTTACGAAATACTTTCGTAGTATTTACAAAGGCTTTTGTACTATTTACGAAATACTTTCGTGCTTTTGAGCAACGAAAGATTTCGTAAATATTACGAAACCGCTTTCGTAAATTTACGAAGGCTCTTAGAGCTGTCAAATTGTTGTACAATTGACCAAATTATTTTTTAGCTTAAAGTTAAAAATACCTTAATTATTACATACATATATTTATGTACATATGATGTATATTTCAACGAAATTTGAAAACTTTTTCAAAATATGTATATCAATAAAAAAATGCTAAGAGAAAGATGTTTTATATATGCATAAGAAATAAGTTTAGATAATTTCATTTTGGTTTTAAATATCTACTGAAATTAATTTATTCAATTCATTTAAAAGTTTTTTATTTATTTTAATATTTTACATTTATATTAATATTAATTTTAGTAACTAATAAAATAAGAGGTACTTATTGCCTATACGTGTTCTTACAAACATAGGAAACTTTGGAAATCGCAATTTGCAAATGTGGACATCGTTCCGATCCACTTAAACAGATATCCCTGTGAAAAAGTAAGAAAAAAAAAGAAATAGAAAAAGGAAAAGAAAAAGAAAAAAAACAAAGAAAAATAAAAATTAAAAATTAAGACTAATAGGGTCAGAATATTTAAAATCGATCAAAAAAAAAAAGTTAGCTGCGTTTTTTGCGAATCCAGCATAAATCGATAGCCGCACGACTTCTAAGATTTTCTGTATACTTAGTTTTAAAAATTTATTTTTTTTTAAGTTTATATATTAAGTTAAAATTTGATGTGATTTTTGGGTAAAATCTTAATATCTCGGGAACTATAAGTCGTATTTGACTGATTTAAAAGGCATTAGAACCAGAAAATTCCAGGCTATTATAAAATGGTACCATATTGCTACATTTTATATTGGAAGCATAAAAACAAGATTGTGAGGTTGTAATTCGCGGTGTTCTCCTACTCAGAAAATTTGCAATTTAATACCACAAAGAGACCTATCAATCAAGAACCAAAGCCCACTTTCGGATTTTTGGGACAGGCATGATTAAAGAAACTACAGCGATGAATGTTACTCTATGTTCAGCAATACTTGCACTTCCATCAATAAAATATACCACTATGAGTAAAGCTAGCGGTAGGCTTTGCTTTTTATCAGATATCTTACCTTCGTACCAATATAAGAAGAAGCTCGTTTTCCCATTTTTACTTCGTTTCGATCATTTTTATCCACGGATTTAAAAAATTAATGTTTAGTTAAGTTTAGTAAACTTTATGTTTAACAAATTCCTTTAAAAATGAAATTTCATTACATAAAATATGTCGGGGATCTTCAAGTACATATACATGGTACTCCCGAGTATTTTTTTGATATCTTTCGCTAATTTGAAACGGGGTTTTAGAAAACTATCTTCATTGTTGTAATCTCCATCTTTACCGTATCCAAAAGAAATATTTTTGAAAAACCCTGCCCCTTTCCTACAGTTCCTTAGTTCCTTAGTGTGGTTCACAAGTGGTCTCTGTGCGCTGACTCGAGAAGCGTGTCGTTAACTGTGCCACCCAATCCATCACATGGACCTTTTCCATGGGATGTTGCAAATAAATGACTAAGCTTGGTGTATACACTTTTGTCACTTGTTTACTTGTAAAACACGTTCGAAATCGGTTTATGACCCCGCCTTCTTTTTAACAAAGATGTTTCTAGAATGCTCTTCAGAAATTTGTAACGCGACATTTTTGTAACTAAAAGTAACACATTGATACAATTTTTCACTAACGAGTATATTTATGTATACGCTTAGTCGGATCATTGATAAAAATTTTGAAAATGGGCGTGACTACGCCCACTTTATGCGGCAACCCGCTTATATAAAATACACAGTGTTTCGGTCAAACGCAAACAACCAATGAAAGCAGATGAGTATCTAATTTTCGATTCCACTCGAACTTGGGATTCCTTACTTGTTAATAATAGATATGTATACGAGCATAGAATATTTATACCATATTAATCAATACATATTAGACTTAAAAACCATTGTCTATACGGGTAAGTATGCTGTAAACATTTAGCAAATTAAAACACCCAAAAGAAAAGCAAAAGAAATACGCTGAAACCTTGGTTCAAATTAGCGAGAGGTGTCAAAAACACTCGAAAGTACCATGCATTTGTACCTCAAGATCCCGGACATATTTCATGTAGTGAAATTTCATTTTTAAATAAATTTGTTAAACATAAAATTGAATAAACTTAACTAAACATAATTTTTTTTAAATCCGTGGATAAAAATGATCGAAACGAAGTAAAAATAGGAAAACGAGCTTCTTCTTATATTGGTACGAAGGTAAGATATCTGATAAAAAGCAAAGCCTACCGCTAGCTTTACTCATAGTGGTATATTTTATTGATAGAAGTGCAAGTATTGCTGAACATAGAGTAACATTCATCGCTGTAGTTTCTTTAATCATGCCTGTCCCAAAAATCCGAAAGTGGGCTTTGGTTCTTGATTGATAGGTCTCTTTGTGGTATTAAATTGCTAATTTTCTGAGTAGGAGAACACCGCGAATTACAACCTCACAATCTTGTTTTTATGCTTCCAATATAAAATGTAGCAAAATGATACCATTTTATAATAGCCTGGAATTTTCTGGTTCTAATGCCTTTTAAATCAGTCAAATACGACTTATAGTTCCCGAGATATTAAGATTTTACCCAAAAATCACATCAAATTTTAACTTAATATATAAACTTTAAAAAAAAAAAATTTTTAAAACTAAGTATACAGAAAATCTTAGAAGTCGTGCGGCTATCGATTTATGCTGGATTCGCAAAAATCGCAGCTAACTTTTTTTTTTTGATCGATTTTAAATATTCTGACCCAATATTAAGACTAAGATAAAGATAAAGATAAAGATAAAGGGAAACTACTTAAAACCTTAAAATTCAAGCAGCTACACTCGGTGAAAAAAAATTTTATTTTTATAATGCACGTTTTAAACCAGATCGTTTTTATTTTAAAAATGAAAATTTGTAAATTAAAAATGAAACTTTTGAAATAAAAATGTATTTTGGATTAAATAGAATAATTTTTAAATGGAAAATTAAAATGAAGGGAATAAAAGCGCAGTTTCAGGTTCAAAATCTCATAGGGCTTGAATTAAAAATAAACATTTTTAAATTAAAATGTTTTTTCTTGATTTTACAATTTTACAATGAACCTTTTTAAAATAAAAATGGTCGTATCTACATCACTTTTAAATACGTTTTTGCAAATTTTAAGCCCATTTTCATATGTTTTTAAAAATTTTTCTCTGAGTGTAGAAATATCTCTTTAGATTATTTTATTGAGTATTTATTTAGGAAAATACATAAGACCGAAAAAATGAAAAAGTAAATGCAACTACTGTACTCACCTTTAAGTTTAATTAAGTTGGAAAATATCACAGTTTATTTTGTAAATCAATATTGTCTTTTTATATACAATGCATTATTCTTTTACGCATTATTTCATTACGCACTTACTACTTAAAATAATTTTTGATATTATTGCACCGACTCAACACTTTACAATGAAAGAAGACTTGTACAGTTAAATATTATTGTACGAAAGTATTTCGTATATATTACGAAAGTATTTCGTAAATCGTTTAAACCTTTGATAGTGTTACGAAAGTATTTCGTATATATTACGAAAGTATTTCGTAAATCTTTTAATCCTTTGATAATGTTACGAAAACTTTCGTACAATATACGAAATTATTCGTAAAGATAATTTTAAGAAAATTTACGAAAGTGTTTCGTAATATTTACGAAATATTTCGTAATATATACGAAAAAAATATTAGAAAATGGTTTACGAAAGCCCTTTCGTAATATTTACGAAAGATTCGTAAAATTAGATTTTGTTGAGAAAAATGCTTTCGTAATATATACGAAACTTTCGTACATATTACGAATCTCTAGACTACGAAAGTCTTTCGTAGTTATTTTACGAAATTTTATTTTTAGTGTGCCATTCGCCAGCATTATTTACCATATTTAATACAATTTTTATAAAGTATATACTTAAAAAAGAAGAAAAATGCTCATACGAGCTAATTAAAAAAATATTAATTTTAACTTAAAAAAATTATGTAAATCGTAAATAGTCAGTAATTAAAAAAAAAAAACAATATTATCGATAAATCATTGAAGCGCATGAATTATGGTGAAATTTAAAAATTTATTTTCATGCAAATATTGCATATTTCATTAATCATTATATTATTCATTTTAAGTTATTATAAATTTTTATTTCGGACGTGTTGAATTGAAATGCAATTGAAGTTCATATTCAGAAAATTACAACTTATTTGCAGAATTTTTATTGCAAGCAAAACATGTTACGTATTTAATCCGCAGCCAGCGTAAGTTTAATGTAAAAGTAAATATCAGAAATGAAGTTCTCGACCTCAATAACAATAATTGATGCTTATTCTCCATTTCCAAATTAATTTCTTGTACTAAGCCTATTAGACTTTGTTCCGTGTATGCGCTTTTATAAGTATCTTGATGCCATCATTCATGCATATATACGGAAAAAACTATATTGATGTCACATCCATATATATGGATAATCCTGTCTGATCCATAAACTATATATATATATAATATAGTATGTAGTAGTATATAATGGATGCCATGTCCATATTTTTTTATATATTAGGTACAAATTTATTTGATGTGATACCTATTATATTGATATGATATCCATAGTTTATGGATCAGATAGGATTATCCATATATATGGTTATGACATCCATATTTATAGTTTTCTCCGGTTACAGATGGGTCGAAGACATAAGAAGAAGTAGGAATTGTGACTTATTGCAGCGAACTGTATATCAACACTACATAGTAAATAGTATACGGCTGCCGGATTTTTGTAGTGCCTTTCAGGCAGAAGTATTAGCAATAAGAAGGGCAACAGAGCTCTTAGTCCGCAATCTCTTGCGAAGGGGACGTATTACTTTTTAAATAGATGGTTAGGCGGCTACTACAGTGTACTACTCTAGCATTGCACCTCATCTAGATGTGTAGCGGACTGTAAGGGAGTCTAAGGGTAATATGCAGAACCAGTACTATCTATACATGATTTCAGGTCACAAGGGTATAAACGGGAGCGAGAAAGATGGGATAAGCTGGAAAAGAAGGGTGAAGGGTGCATTGCGGAGCTCAGCACTCCATGGATGTTTCGATGCCGCTTAGTGAATAGGTACTATATATACACTGTTATAAATATTGGAATATTTTTTAAACTTTGATTTGGTTTGAAAGACATTTAAAACTTTTTTTTGGGTTAAATTTTGAACATTCGAAAGTTTAAAAGTTTCTTATTCCTTTTTGGTTTAAAATTCAAACTTACAAAAGTTCAAATATTTCAAAGTATTTTTTGGAATAAATTTCATACTTTTTTGGTTTAAATCTTACACTTTTTCTCATTTAAACTTTTAAGGTTTAAATTTTAAACTTTCATTGGTCGTAAAATTTGTTTTCAACACAAAAATTTTAATTTTTGATTTGAAACTCCAACTTGCGTTTTCGAGAAATGAACAATATAAAAAGCTCATTTATAGTTATTAGATAATTTGAATGCAAAGGAGAAGAAGAGGATAGGAAAAAGACACAATATGGAAAAGGATTAAGGGGATGTTGGGGGGAGAACAATATGGGGGAAAAGGAGAAAAAAGGATAGGAAAGAAGATACAATAGGCAAGAGCATGAAGAGGATTTGGGAGCAGACATTTTTTTTTTTAATTTAAACCAAAAAAAGGTTTAAATTTTAAACTTTGGAAAGTCTTAAAATAAGTTTTAATTTGGAATGGAATCGAAACCTTAAAAGTATAAAAATCTTTTAAACTTTTCAAAGTTTAAATTTTAATAGTTCTTCGGTCGTGTCCTATATATCGACCAAAAAAGTTTAAAATTTATACCAAAATTTATTTGAGTGTAGATATATGTATATGTACATTAGACTGGGGCGATTTGTATGGAAGGAAAACAGCTTTATGGGCGTTTCCCGTTTCTGATTTTTGGGATTGTACTGAGCAAAAAAGTCCACTAGACCATACGTCTACGGTGAAATTCGAGCTGCCACTTTTTGACTTGCAGTTTTTTCTCAGATTTTGTCACTTTTTTGGATATTTTTGCCTCTAACTGCCAAACCATTGAGATTTTGCGATCCAATGCTGAGACAAAAATTGTAGCCAAGACAATAGTTATGAACTCTCTAATACATCGCAAAAGCATTGGAACGCTCCTTCAGGCAGTTTTGGCCTTGTGAACAACTGAAAATGGTAATTTATCAATATTTTAACGAAAACAAAATTTGTTCAATTTTAAGAAAGCTTTTGAGTATACAGTATTATAGACCAAATATTTCTAGTCCAACAAAGTATAACTTTTAGCTTTCTAGGAAATCGTTTTGAATTTTGGCAAATTTTTTTTTTCTAAAAAGTGCTTCATATTTTCACCATACAATAACATAAATTACATCTTTGGTCATAATATAATAAGTACCTACGTAAAGTGGTATTGACAACTGAATGAAAGATACACCAATTCATAAAAGAACAATTTTATTTAATATTTAAAACTTTATTAAGCCAATTCAATGCAAGACCTACAAAAGTTAACAGCAAAAACTAATCAATTTAGCACTCACTTTAGCTTAACCCAAACATTCTTCTTCGATATGGCAAAATACTTAATACAGCACATAAAAACCTTCGAAGAACCGCTGGCGAAGTTGACCAAGTTATTTAGTCATCAAAATAACCCAAGTGCAAATAATGTGGTAAAGTTTTCTCCAAATATTTAATATATTCCTTTGAATCGTACATTTTGCGACGATACTCCCGCGATGTCAGCATATTTTCAATATCTAAATCATCACTCTTAGCTTCCAAAGCGTAAAACATAGGCAAAAATGTTGTGAGGAAAAAAATTTCTGAAAAATAAATGCAGAAGAAAGAGCAAGAATTTTTTTTTATAAAAATATGCATAGTAAGTGTGTAATCGTATAAAGGTACATATTTATGCCTATTGAACAGGTATTTATAGCCGCATTTATAAGTCATTCAAGTTCATTATCAATGCCTGCATAGCTATCTAAATATACACATCAAATTGTAATATTAATTTGTAAGCAACTTATCACTCTTTTTATCAGCCGCTTATCAAGTCGATTGCCAATAAAATGCTTTATATTTGAAAGAGTTTTTAGTGCTTAGCACGAAATTTTTATTTTTAATTTAATTTTTAATTGTTGGGGTAAGTGGAAAAAAATTCAACAACTATTTACAGCGAAGGTTGAGTGTATAGCTATTTCACGAAAAACCATTTTCGATCATCAGCACTCTTTTCGGAAGTGGATGCACCGGGGAAAAAGGCAAAAGTGGGGAAAATCCAACAGCTTGCACAGAGTCTCAATGGCCGAGTGTGTTTATCCATTGGGTCATTGCGGCTGAAGTTGGAATGGACTCGGGTTCAATCCCCGGTGCATCCACTTCCGAAAAGAGTGCTGATGATCGAAAATGGTTTTTCGTGAAATAGCTATACACTCAACCTTCGCTGTAAATAGTTGTTGAATTTTTTTCCACTTACCCCAACAAATGCTTTATAGTTGCATTTCCTTATTTACTTAGATAACAATATCTAATGTTTACTTGTCACTTACCCATATACTTGAAACGCATTAATTCCGCACGTATTGTTGTTAACTTTGGCAGCTGCCCTTTAAAACCAATCTTTTTCAAAGTTTCCGTAAAAATTATAAAATAATAATATAAAAGCGCTGGAAATTTCAAACGCAATTGCTCATCCAACAACATATAAATTGAATATATCAAATCGTATGTTAACGAAGCAACATGACCAATTTGAAAATCTATAAGCATAACATCCTCCATTGTACCATCACCACCATCGCCCCCACTTTGCTGCTTACGAAATTTAAACATCATATTTTTCCCATGAAAATCACCATGACATAACACATAATGCGCTTGGCTTTGTGGCGCTGTACGATATTCCATAGACAGTTGGCGACATTTTTCTAAGAGTAAGGGTTCTAGGTATTCGAAATATGGCAAATATTCGTGTAGCGTTGGTGTACAGCGCAGCATTTCGACGAAATGGTTTATGCCCGTAGTCATGAAGCCTTGTTCCTCTATACCGGGCATATTGAAAAGACCATGTTGGAATTTTTCGAAGTAGTGGGGTTCCTGTGTGAAAAGAAATAAAAAAAAAATAATTGAATTATAAAAAAATTTCAGAAAATTACATAAAAAGTGACTCTGAAACTGTTGTCATTGCTTTTCAAACTGTAAAATTATCCATATTATTTATAAATTATTTTTATTTACATATTTTTATTCATCAAACAAATTTTTCTACGGTGCACAATGGGTGATTGCGGCCAAAAATAAATTCAAAATTAAAGTATGAGTAAAACAATTTTTTTAAATAGAGATCGAGAGATACATCAAATTGTAATAAAAAAGCTTATATAAAAATTTTTTAGTATCTTTTCGTTTAGCCGTACAGGGTGCCCAAAGTTGAGCAAAAAATAGGTTCTTTTTTTTCTCAATGAACACACCTCATACAAAATGCTCTATTTCAATTAATTGTTAACATACGAACACGAGTTATACATCATTACATAGATAATGATTTTTCTTTCAGAAATTATAACGTAGTTGTAAATACCGTTCACTATTAAATTTATATGAATTTTCAAATATTGCCAAAAAATGGCGATAAGAAAAAAAATTTGCTCGACTTTGAATAAAAAAATTAAAAAAACAAAAAATATTACCTCCTCAAATTTTTTTTATGCTTTGAAATAATATATTCTTCATCAAACTACATTTTCATTTTAAAAATCCACTTGCTCCATAACCTTTTATAATTTTTTTCCCATTGGCCTAAAACTACGTTTTTGTTAACGCATTAATTATGTTAGTTTTGACATTATGAAAAACGTTTATATTTAGGCGAATAATCGAATATTTCTTTATCGTCCTACAGTAAATGGTGTATACTTTCAAATTATGAGGTAATCTTTTTTATCAGCGTTAATTCATATCTTTGCCAGCTTTTTTCTTTTGACATTATGAAAAACGTTTATATTTAGGCGAATAATCGAATATTTCTTTATCGTCTTACAATAAATGGTGCATACTTTCAAATTATGAGGTAATCTTTTTTATCAGCGTTAATTCATATCTTTGACAGCTTTTTTCTTTTGACATTATGAAAAACGTTTATATTTAGGCGAATAATCGAATATTTCTTTATCGTCCTACAGTAAATGGTGTATACTTTCAAATTATGAGGTAATCTTTTTTATCAGCGTTAATTCATATCTTTGCCAGCTTTTTTCTTTTGGAATATAAAAAAAAAATGTGTAAAAATTGTGAAACTTTAAAATGAAATTAAAAAAAAAAGAAAAAAAATATGACCTCCTCAATTGTTTAATATTTCATAGTCCTAAATGTCTTTTATAAACAGGAGAAAAAATCGTAAAAATTCGTTTGCTCCATTTTGTTTTATGAACATTTTTATGGAAGGTGTTTTTTGAATTTTCGTACATTTTTCCAATACAAAATGCCCAGAAGTATGCTTCAAAAAGTTTAAATTTTTTTGTATGGGGAATATTTGTCAAAATGGTGAAACTTAAATATCGATATTTCCAATTCTAGTTAAGATATTCGAAGAAACTAAACGCTGTTTTCAAGGGTAATGATTGTGCTTTCAACTGGTTTAATCGAATTTGAGTGGAAAGTAATTAAATAAAAGATATTAAGCAGGGAATAGAGCCAAAAAACGTGTTTTTTGCCTATTTGAGCATGAATATCTCAGAAACTAGAACCAATTTGGAAAATCTGATTCCAGATTCAGGTTTACCACACTGAAATCCTTTAGAAAAGTGTAATTTCATTTCTGGTATAAAATTTTTTTTAAACGCTATTTTTTTGTATGAAAGTTTTATGATAAATTATTATAACATACTTAAAAGTGCATATATTTTTAATTTAAAAACGGTGAAGTGCTTTACCCCTTTTCCAAAATGATTAATGCATTTGATTTATATTTCAAAAGTGTATACACTAATCAAAATGGAGCATTTAGCTATATTAGTTAGGAAAATGCTGAAATTTCAAAAATACCGTTATACGGGAGGTGGGCGTATTTGTAGGTGGATTTTGTTCAAATTTTCACAGTTTTCTAATTTCAACCAAAAAAGCTTAAGTTCCGAGTTTTAAGATTCTAGCTCAATTATTACTATTTTTGGCCGCGTTTGTATGGAGGTGCCCCCACTGTGCGATGCCTCAAAAACTGTGCTCCCATTTGGTAGATAACCTCACAGTTCTTCACAAATTTTAAAACTATACAATTTTTTACATTCTACTTAACATAAATTGGCCGCTGTGGTGCAGTGGGTAGAGTGCTCGCCTGCTATGCCAGAGGTCTCGGGTTCAAACCCCAGTCCGAGAAAACACCAAAAACAATTTTTCTAATTAGTAAAAATCCAATTATTGGGTTTTTTAAGAGCAAACGTCACCTCTCGACAGTGGGCGGCATACCCTCCGAGTGTATTTCTGCAATGAAAAAGCTTCTCACAAAAAATGCATTCGCCGTTCGGAGCCGGCATAAATCCGTACGTCCACCCAATTAGTAGGAAAAACAAAAGGAGCACACTTCGAATTGGGAGAGAAGCTCGGCCTTAAGACTCGTCAGAGTTATAATAGCGCCATTGCATTATATTATTATTATTATTATTAACAAAAATTTAATTCATTCAATCTGTTTAATTCCTTCATTTAAATTATGAAATACAGCGTCTCTAAAACTGTTCCTTATAAATTTCCAGTTCCCTTTCAACTTTAAAATAATTTTTCTTAGCATTTAACTAAGATTTTTTATTTATATAATTTTAATTTTAACATTTCCAATTATCTCATGTTAAATACAGTGCTTCTAAACGTGTTCCCTAGAACATCAACGATTTTTCGATTCTCAAATTATTTGCTTAGATGTTTATTTATTTAATTAAATACAGTACACCTAAAACTGCTAGCTTGCATTATATCATAACAACGCAGTGCCTTAAAAACTGTGTGATTTTTTTACAAACTCAAAAAATATTTTTCTTTAAATTTAGATTGTATTATTTTTATTAATTCAATCTATGTAACTTGTTTATCTAAAATGTTAAATACAGTGCTTTTAAAACTGTGATACAAAATCTGAAGTTTTATCCAATTATCATATTTCATTTTCATTCCAAATATAACGCAGAGTGCCTTTAAATTAACTATAGTGTCTCTAAAACTGCTCGATTGTGATGTGTGTTAAACTGTGCTGCAAAAGAATACAGTGCCTTAAAAACTGTAATAACTCTTTCAAATAGAAAACTATTTTTCTTTACATTTTTATTAATATTTTTATTAATTCAATATATTTAATTTTTTTTCTATAAAACATTAAATACAGTGCTACTAAAACTGTTAATAAAAACTTTAATTTTTCAAATTATTTTCTCTGCATTTTAACTTTTATTCACTCGTTTATTTATAGTTACACTCGTTTATATTACAGTACAGTCCCTCTAAAACTGCACGCTGAAACTTCCTATAAACATAACAGTGTCTTTGAAACTGTTTACTGATTCAATTACTCAAACTTAAATTATCATTTTTACTTAATATAATATAATACAATGGCGCTATTATAACTCTGACGAGTTTTATGGCCGAGCTTCTCTCCCAATTCGAGGTGTGCTCCTTTTTGTTTTTCCTACTAATTGGGTGGACCTACAGTTTTATGCCAGCTCCGAACGGCGAATGCATTTTTTGTGAGAAGCTTTTTCATGGCAGAAATACTCTCGGAGGGTATGCCGCCCACTGCCGAGAGGTGACCGCTGCTCTTAAAAAACCCAATAATTGGATTTTTACTAATTAGAAAAATTTGTTTGGCTCGGACCGTGGTTTGAACCCGAGACCTCTGGCATAGCAGGCAAGCACTCTACCCACTGCACCACAGCGGCCACAATCATTTTTACTTACCTCCAAATTAATTTTATAACTAATCGCATGCCATTAACTAACTTTGCATACGCTGCGCGCACTTCTACTTCATTAAGACGGCGATCGCGCAACACTTCATAATCCAAAGGCAGCAAGTCTTCTAAAACAATTACCTGTTTGGGCGCCAAGGCGTGATACACGCAACTGTAGGGGTTTTAAATATTACCAATCTACATAAAATACCTTAACCCTATAAATTAGCATCGTAACCATACTCACTTCGCTTTCAGCACCGTTTTATCGCCCACTTCGCGCAAAATTTGCTCAAAACGCGGCAGCACTTCCGTGTACATGCTGATCTCTCGCTCAAAAATATCCGATTTACCCAACATTTCCTTTTTGTGACCCTCTAATTCGGGCATTGTTTTTATTATTAGTGATCTTGTCTTACTTGCGCCATCTATTGCATATTCGACTTGCGCTCTAAACATAACACTGGCATAGTGATCACCCTTCATTGAAGCGGGTGAGATTTTTGAATTTTTTATTTTGATGGTTTTGCCTTCACCTTCGCAATTTTTTAATACTTTTAGCAAAAAATTCTGATTTATCCATTCGGGTGCCACCAATTCATCGACATTGAAGTCATTTATTATTTTGGAAGTGGAAGAGGTCATGTTTTTTGTTTTCCTTTATTTATTTTTTTCCTTCACCCGTCTACGTTGTAAGTGTTTTTAATTGAGAGACTTCACAATAATAACTGAATGTGCAAATTTTAGTCTTGCATTCTATATGTTCATGTTAGATTACATATTTACATTTATATGTACATTTGTTTGTGATTTGTGAAGTAAAATTACAATTTTCTTATCATTTGTAATCAAATTGTACTCTGTGCTTAATTGTTAGTTGATAAAAATACTAAATTTTATTGATTAGTTCGTTCTCAAGAAACTATACAAAAATTGATGATCTAATTATTTTCCTTAAGTACATTTGTTACAGTGATGCAGGGTATGCTGTGATTGCAGGAGGACGCTGTGGATCTTGCTCACTGCACCTGCCCTGCTTCTCCAGACCATTATTAGCGGAAGTTGAATTCAGAGATCTCAAATCGGTATCAAAAATGGCGGTGAAGAAGCTCCTGATATCTGCCAAAGGGACCGGGTTGTTCTTTAGTTTGAGTCCAAACTGCTATTAAACATAACAAGTGGCAACCCTCTTTGTAAGGTTATGATAAATTACACATTTTGAGGCAAAGCACTTTCATATGACACCTCAAATCTAAAAATCAAACAGACTATAGCGTAAAAATTAAATTGTGAACAGATGGCAACCCTTTTTATAGAAATTACAATAAATTACTTATTTTCACGCATGGCCATTTCATTTGACACCTCAAATTAAAAAATCACAAACTATAGCGTAAAACTGAATTTTTGAACAGGTGGCAACCCTTGTTGTAAAAATTGTAATAAATTACTAATTTCCAGCTCAATCCCTTTCATATGGTACCTGAAATTTATAAATCAAGCAAACTATAAAGGACAATTAAATTTTTAAACAGGTGGCAACCCTTTTCATAAAAATTAAACCTTCCTGCACATCTATAGGCCAAGTCCTTTTATATGACACCCCATTTTCGATAATCGGTATAACAGTGTAAAAGTTATAGTGCGCACAAATAATCGCTTAGCGTAATATATATGTATAAAGATTAGTAAACTCAAATGAGCAGCAATATCAAGTTGTTGAGGTGGACTTGCTCTTTCAGGGAAAGAAAAATTTCAAATTTTTTGGACTTTGTATCTAATTACCCAGTAGTCCGAAAGGTATTACAGTCATCAATACTTTTCTTCTTACATATACTTTAGGAAAGATAACAACTTCCATGACTAACGCACGGCGATGCACACTGGTCTCATTAGTATGGAGAGTGGGACAAAACTCAATTTCTTGGAAACGGATGGACCTACCAAAACCAAATTTTGCACATTGGTGTCCCACTAAACGACTCATCTTTCAGAAAAATTAAAAGCATATATGTTGTAATCCACGCCCACCACTAACACTAGTTTACAACAAAAAAATACCAAGAAAACCAGGTATGGGGGAGGATAGGAATTGACCTGCTGAGCTTGGAACTATTTTTTTTTTTATTTTTTTATGGTTAGGTTTTTGAGATAACGGTAATTTTGTGTTTTTTGTTATCACTTCATTCAAAAATTATTTTCGCTGGAGTTACAAATGCGATAAACGTAAGCAGTATCTCGTTCGAAAGGCAATTAAAATACGCTTCAAATGACATACAAGTAGTGGTTTAATAAAAACTCACAGAGCGATAGCTGGTCAAAGTCAAAATTTTGTAGATTTTTTGCGATTTTTTGAAAAATTTTGATTTTCAAATTAAGTTTTTATAAAAAGTTTTAAAAATCAGGAAAGTTTTATTACTTTAAAAATTGTTCGTTTAATTGCAAAGACTTTAAGCGTAATATCAAAGAGATCGGATAAATATTTTATTTTTGGCGATTTTTTTCTTGTGAAACAAAAAGGATATTTTGGACGAAAAACTTTGTTAGGTGACTTAACTATGTGAAAACGACTTTATACGTCAAAAGGACATTAGAAGAAAATATAGAGCTTCCAAAGACTAAACTAATGACATTTCGATTTTAAAAATCCGATGTCAAATAACAAATTTACAAATAAAAAAAATATTTCCGCGAAATTTCGCGGGATCAAAAAAAAAAAAATTTTATGGAGAGTGGGACAAAATTCAATTACTCAGATTTTATCGAAAATAAAGTTTTATCGAAAACAGTCGATGTAAATATGTACAAAAATCGTAAAAGGGCAACAATATTTTGTATAGACTAGTTACATTTAATCTATATATATAAAAATGGTGTAAAAAATGTTACTAACCTCATCAGATGAGAACGGCTGGGCCGATTTCTGTAAAATTTTTGGCAGTTGTTCGTATTCTCGAGGAGATGGTTCGTACGGAAGAAAATTTTGGAAAATCTCTCCGGAAAAGTCCGAAAATTGGAAAAATCGGTGTGTATGTGTGTATGTGTGCATCTGTGGATGTGTGTCCTTTATAAACTCCCAAAGTAACCATCCGTTCTTTATGAAATATTCACAGTAGATTCATGTGGTGTTAGTGCACATAGTAGGGTATATAGAATTTCGAAAAAAGGAAGCTTCTCGGAATACAGGCCTAAATGAAGACCCAGATCGATCCAGCAAGTCTTCGACCAATATTGGTATCAAATGAAATGTGTTGAACAGGCCTTCAACATAAAGTTATTTTCATTGCGATACCTAGGCCGGGTTCCCAGATATGGGTTAAAACGTGGGACCGAGTGACCCTGGAAAGTTTCTGGGCAATATTGGTAGCAAATGAAAAGCGTTGAACAGGCTTCCACATACAGCTATTGTCATTGTGATTTCTAAGGCTGTTTCCCAGAGATGGCTAAAGTAGTGGGCCCGGATGGTGATCGACGGTCCCAGTAAGGTAAATGTAGGTAGCTATAGGGATAGGGGTAGGGATAGGGATAGATATAGGGATAAGGATAAGGATAGGGATAGGGATAGGGATGGGGATAGGGATAGGGATGGGGATAGGGATGGGGATAGGTATACGGATAGGGATAGGGATAGGGATAGGGATAGGGATAGGGATAGGGATAGGGATAGGGATAGGGATAGAGATAGGGATAGGGATAGGGATAGAGATAGAGATAGAGATAGAGATAGAGATAGAGATAGAGATAGAGATAGAGATAGAGATAGAGATAGAGATAGAGATAGAGATAGAGATAGAGATAGAGATAGAGATAGAGATAGAGATAGAGATAGAGATAGAGATAGAGATAGAGATAGAGATAGAGATAGAGATAGAGATAGAGATAGAGATAGAGATAGAGATAGGGATAGGGTAGGGATAGAGATAGGGATAGGGATAAGGATAAGGATAAGGATAAGGATAAGGATAAGGATAAGGATAAGGATAAGGATAAGGATAAGGATAAGGATAAGGATAAGGATAAGGATAAGGATAAGGATAAGGATAAGGATAAGGATAAGGATAAGGATAAGGATAAGGATAAGAATAAGGATAAGGATAAGGATAAGGATAAGGATAAGGATAAGGATAAGGATAAGGATAAGGATAGGGATAGGGATAGGGATAGGGATAGGGATAGGGATAGGGATAGGGATAGGGATAGGGATAGGGATAGGGATAGGGATAGGGATAGGGATGGTGATAGGGATAAAGATTGAGATTGAGATTAAGATTGAGACCGAAATAGAGATAGGGATTGAGATAGAGATAGGGATCGGGGGAAGTAGGTTTGTCGCGGCGAATATAACTATAACTTTTATTCAGATAATAGACAATTTTTTGTTATCATTATGTAGTCATTAAGATGGACTCTAAGATAATGGTTAGCAATACGGTAATCAAAGACTTTTCTTTAGGCTTCATGGGAATAAATTTTAGCAGAACAACGTCTGCCGGGTCAGCTAGTATGATATATTAAGAAAAAGAGAAAAATGTATAAACAGTCTTCTTAAGAGAAGACTTAAAAGAACACAAATCTGCTTATAAGACCTGGTCCAGAGTGGTCCTTAATTGTTAAAAGTTTAAATGAAAATGCTAATGCTTGAAAATTACGCTCATAGAAAAACTAAGATTTCTTCATCTTGTATTTTGCTAAAAATAAATTTTTCACACTTTTTCTTTCGCCAAATCATGAAACATACCTTTTTCTTGCGTCTCCATTGTTATCCGCTTTTTTTTAGCACTCAAACTTGAAATATCGCAAAAATCATAATACACTTATTTACGCAAACTTTTTCCAGAAAAATTTTTTTTTTCAAATGTGTTGAGTTTAAGTGAGCCAAAGTAACATTTAATGGTGTCTATTACGTATAGAAGGAGGTTTTCCATAAAATTCAATATATTTCCCACAGAAATGCATGACAGAAGTTTCTTTTTCAAGCACCAACGTTTTTGACTTTTGTGTATGGGGGCTGACCAGTGTCGCCTTCGCATGAATGACTTTGTGTAATAAAAAAAGCAATAAAGCGAAAGCTTCGGGATTTCATTCTAAATCGCATGCTTTTTTCGTATGGTCGTTATTATAATCTTTTTAGGTATTCAGCATGAATGGTAGCAGTATTGTAGTGCTGAATATACAGCTGCCAACCATCTAAATTTGTTATGTACTTCATTCGTGTAAATTTTTCTGTTTCGGTTAACTCTTCTTAGCCCCTACTTTAGTCAATGAAGAAATGATCAGTGCTCAATTTGTATGTGCCTTTCAGCATACTTTAGCAGTACCTGCGTTATATCAAACAAAAGCAAGTATGCTGTCATGAATAAAACTCGCATTACCTCACAAATGGGCCTAGTGGGTAGATAGCGTTTTGTTTGTAGTAGTAGGTTTGTTACACACCTTCTCCCAAGCCAAACAGCTTACCATTCGAATAATTCTAAAGTTATAAAGTTGCTATGTCAATAACAAAATGCGTAGCATCACTTATGTTATGCTTGGAATTTCATTTGAGTTGTATTAAATAAAACTTTAATTAAATATTGAGTGCTAATTTACAACAAAATTAGAATTTTAGATTTGATTGTATTCATTCACACGCTTTTATTTGCTATTGTGCGCCTACAAAAGCCTTCGATAAATATATATCATTTACAAAACTCAAGTGTTTTTACGAAATTCCTCACACTATGCCCTCCCTCCAACCATTCATGCCTGTTACGTTGAGCATTTTCAATTAACATTTTTTCAATTCATTTTGACCTCTTTTGCTTTTTGGAGGGCACGACAGACGGGCATCAAAGCTTATTTAGTTTGAGTGTTTTATTATGGTTAGTGTTGAGGTTAGTGTTTTGCTAATGAACCACAAACTAACTAAAAAACGTACAAAGAAGAACAAAGCTGTCCGTTCTCTGCTAAATAAGTCTCTTTGTAAAACACAAATATCTGCATACATATGTATATACATTAGCAAACAGGCTGTGGCATCAACAACCAAGACAAGTGAGCTGACAGATGCTTGAGAAGCTTTTGGTTAGCTCGTACTTACAACGAGCTTATGAATTTCTTAGTAACGCAAATTGAAGTAGCAGCAGCAGAAGGGAACAAGCGCTTTAGAGGTACATAGTATGCAAATATGTATCAAAACTGATGTGTATTTAAATTAGGGTGGTACGTCGAATATATGCGCACAACTTTTATAGCATATTTCCTCAACCTCACCACCTACTTAGTTCAATGTTTAAGTAGTCAAAGTTTTTTTTTAACATTTAAATCATTCTCTAAGCGCCACTGGTTATAAAATTATAATAAATGTGAAAGAGCATTTGAAATGTTGGATAAGCCTCAGTCAAAATGGCGCTAACTACCTACAATCGAATTACGGCAGAGGTTAAGTTAAGTGTTAATTAGTACAGCTGCACAAAGGCATTGGTCGCTGAATTACTATATATGTATGTATGTATGTATGTACAAGCATACACTAAACATACTTGTTGCAGAAGGTCGATATGTGAATATTAAGAAGCTAAAATATTGCTTGGGCAGCCGCCAAACTACATATGTAAGTGAGTAAACAACCGTTTGTGTTGTGACATAATTTGAATGGTAATTCCTCTGATAATTCACAAATTATCGTTAGTAATATACATATACATGCAAACGTTTGCCAATTGATTATGTTGCGATGATTGCCACGCTCAGCTATTTTAGCAATTAAAATGTGCAGCTACATACATGTATACGAGTGTATACAAACATAGCTATTGCTATATAATATAATATAATATAATATAATATAATATAATATAATATAATATAATATAATATAATATAATATAATATAATATAATATAATATAATATAATATAATATAATATAATATAATATAATATAATATAATATAATATAATATAATATAATATAATATAATATAATATAATATAATATAATATAATATAATATAATATAATATAATATAATATAATATAATATAATATAATATAATATAATATAATATAATATAATATAATATAATATAATATAATATAATATAATATAATATAATATAATATAATATAATATAATATAATATAATATAATATAATATAATATAATAATATAATAATAATACAATGGCGCTATTATAACTCTGACGAGTTTTATGGCCGAGCTTCTCTCCCAATTCTAGGTGTGCTCCTTTTTGTTTTTCCTGCTAATTGGGTGGACCTACAGTTTTATGCCGGCTCCGAACGGCGAATGCATTTTCTGTGAGAAGCTTTTTCATGGCAGAAATACTCTCGGAGGGTATGCCGCCTACTGCCAAGAGGTGACCGCTGCTCTTAAAAAACCCAATAATTCGATTTTTACTAATTAGAAAAATTGTTTTGGTGTTTGGCTCGGACAGTGGTTTGAACCCGAGTCCTCCGGCATAGCAGGCGAGCACTCTACCAACTGCACCACAGCGGCCACGAAAAAAACTTACAATTAATGGACGAAAGAAAATTAGTCGTATATGCATTAGGCCGTATCGCCTTATAGAGACCGAATAAAAGTCCACCGTACGCCCCTCCATATGATGTATTTTTGGAAAACATTTACGGAATAATTTTTTATTTTTATTTTTTTGGACGCGGCTAGATGTCGCCCCTATACATTTTTCATATCGTCGGTATTTATAGTCCGATCACTAAGTATAATACACCAATGTATTTGGCTTTCAAGGACGGTTTCTGCTATATAATAGTACTAGAGATTACCCGCGGGTTTTACATCACGTGATTTTAAAAATATGAGCATATTGAGTTTGTTATAAAATTTACACCGAAAAAGTATCATTCTTGACGTCACAAATAGTTTTCTTTTTGTTTTATCCATTGAGTATATAATTATCTCATATGCCCCACACCATTTGTCAGTAGTCTACTATAAATATTTCAAGAAAATTTCGCTGTGAAAATTTCAGTTTGTATGAGAGGTGCCCATCCCTGCTTCACCAAGACCAAGATTGTTTATCTGTTGAGTATATACTTATGTAATATTCCTTCACACAAATTTTCGTTATTATAGTACAAATACTTCAATGGATATTCGCTGTGAAAGTTCCAGTTTATATGGGAGGTGCCCATTCCTGCTTCACCAAGACCAAGATTGTTTATCCGCTGAGTATGTAATTATGTAATATTCCTTCGCACAAATTTTCGTTTTCCTAGTACAAATATTTCAAGAGATATTACGAAATAAGGGAAAATTTTGTATGGGAGGTGCCCATCCCTGCTTTTCAGTAAGATTAAAAATATACCCATAGCATTCACCGGATGAAAATACTTAGGTGTGCAAAGTTTCGTGAGGATCCGTTCAGCGGGTTTCTCGACAATTGAGTTTAAACACAATTTCCATTTCAAATTTATAATATAAGATTATCCCTATGAGTTTCAGTGGGTCACCACTACCCAGTACTTAGTTTATACCACCCTAATGTTTATTTTTTATGCCTTCATGTTAAACGCCGTCCGAAATGATTAATCTTTTACAAAAGTAGTATTTCAGTAGAACTCGAAATAAAACACATTAAACATTTCAAGAAATATATATTTAAGGCTTCGTGCGGTCTTTTAGATTCATTTTACATGGATTTTTCTTGAGGAAAACCCTGCTCAAGTTTTATGGTGAATAAGTTTCTAGAATATTTAACCTTCTAGCGACTTTAACAATACCATTTTTTCCAGACTTCTAAAAATATGGGTCGAATTAACTTTTACGTGAGGGTGTTAGAGGGTTAAAATGTTCCAGAAAATTATTCGCCATAAAATTCAACTGCTCAGAAAAAATCTTTGTAAAATTTATCTAAAAGACCACACGAAGCAAGACACATATATTCCGTGGAATGTTTAATGTGTTTTATTTCGGGGGGCTCTACTGAGGAGACACTTATCATTCTAGCTTTCAAGGCTTTTGGTATTCTGGCTCCACGTTTTAATTGTTGTGCATAAAATATTATTTTTGTGATTTCTAGGGGGTTGTTAAAATATTATATTCACTACGTTTACTCTACACAGACTAAAACTGTTGCAAAGTATGCAAAAATATGTATATCTAGATACTGAATATAAAATAACAAATATGCCACCTGAAATACGCAACACACACGTTCACTCTGTTATGCATTTTTAATACATTTGTTTTTATATGCCTACTGTTACTAACTAGCATTTGTTCATTTCAATATTATTATTAATAGTACCTGAATCTAATTTGAGTAATAAATTGAAATAAAATAAGCCGCAAGCTCCATGTACATACATACATATATCAATTTAACTTATTATAAATATATATGTACTTATGTACATACTCGTATCTACATATGTATGCATGTATATTATCTCTAAACTTTTTTTGTAGAAATTCACATAAATGCGTAAACTTGAAATAGTTAATAGCTTACAATTGCCCTAAAGTGTTTTAATATGAAAGAGTTTTCAAAGCACTTAATCAAACTTAAAGAGCATTTGTATGGGTATAATTAAATACACTAGCACACTAATATATATACGTACAGACGTACATAAATATGCACATATTTTATGTGCATACAGAAATAAATAACTAAATTCATTTAGAATAATTTCGTTAATTGCTTTAGTTTGCTAAAAACAGAAATATTGATTTGGTTTGTTATTTATGAAGGCGGCGTGTATGAAAAATAATCGCATATTTATCGATTGTAAATAAACACAAACACAGCTATGTATATTTATTTTGATAATATGTATCTAATGGGGTTCAAGTTCAATTTCTAGCACATTATATTTGTTGAAGTAGTACGTATGATGTACTTTAATAAAATATAGGTATGTATATATTTCTGTTTGGATAAATTTTATAAAACAAAATACGAGTGAACACAACAAGTTGATTCCAGTAAAATTGGAGGATAATGTGGTATAGTTACGCAGTTTAATATGGTACTAGAGTGCTGCCTACTGTTGAAGCTCGACAGTTTTCCTGGATGTTTTCTTATGACTAAGGTGCAACTATAGTTTTTGTATAATTGTTTGTTTTTATTGTCACTGTTACTATTTTGCTGTTGTTCCTGTTGATGCTGCTCCCTTTGTTGCTACTTTCACTGCTACTATTTTGTTGTTTTTGTTGGTGTTGTTGTTGTTGTTGTTGTTGTTGTGGTTAATCGTCTTCACAATTCTCCTACCTATTTCTTTCTTTCTATTTCTGCTCTTTTCTTTCCTTAATTCCTTTCCTACTTATTCTTTTCTATCCTTCTTATTACTTGACTTTGAGTTTTTATTGTAGTGCTTTTGCTACTTTTTTATGTTTCTACTTCTTTGAAACTACACACCACTTCCAGCCAAACATGTTCACAATTGCATGGTAAGTTTGGTGAGCACGCTCAAACTCACCTATGCATGCGCATTGATACCGCTCTGTTGTATTGAAATGCATGTAATAACAACCACACGGCAATTTTCCAACGACGATTGTAGAAGCCTTTTCCAACCACTTTTAATGAAAATTGGCGCAGTTCTAATGGTGTTCTTAGTTTTAAAATCGGTTGAGTAGTTTCGATGGAGAAGATGGAACAAAATTTATGTGAGCGTATTAATAATATACTAGTATCGCCGGTGGTCGAAATTCGACCATGCAATTTATTTTTTCAACTTTGTATTGGTACAAAAATTATTCCTTTTCGCGGAGATAAGCAACACTTTCCAAATTCCACTTGCACCGCAACACTGATTTGCTCTTTTGATCACGGTCCGACGCGAAATCATGGTCAAAATCAAGGCAGATCTAGGAAGGTAGGCCCGGTGGTGAGCGCTTTTAAATTAAAGCGACTCTTCAACTGTGTTTTCGATATTTGTAAACACGTTTACGATATCTATTTATCTTAACTAAAAATTTTATTTATTAATTATAAAGAAATTAAATAATTTATAGAAAAAATTATATGCCTATGCACTACTCCTGACTCATACGAACTCATCCATATCAATTTTATGTGGATATGAGTATGTTAAATGTGCAAAACAGCCTGGCAATTGTTTGTATGGGAAAAATGTTAGCCTATTAATATATAGATAGTGGGCACATTTGCCAACGAAGCAAAAACGAAGTAAATCAAAAATGGTACAAAACTAAAAACTTTATTTATTAATTATAAAGAAATTAAATAATTTATAGAAAAAAATATATGCCTATGCACTGCTCCTCACTCATACGAACACATCCATATCAATTTTATGTGGATATGAGTATGTTAAATGTGCAAAACAGCCTGGCAATTGTTTGTATGGGAAAAATGTTAGCCTATTAATATATAGATAGTGGGCACATTTGGCAACGAAGCAAAAACGAAGTAAATCAAAAATGGTACAAAACTAAAAACTTTATTTATTAATTATAAAGAAATTAAATAATTTATAGAAAAAATTATATGCCTATGCACTGCTCCTGACTCATACGAACTCATCCATATCAATTTTATGTGGATATGAGTATGTTAAATGTGCAAAACAGCCTGGCAATTGTTTGTATGGGAAAAATGTTAGCCTATTAATATATAGATAGTGGGCACATTTGGCAACGAAGCAAAAACGAAGTAAATCAAAAATGGTACAAAACTAAAAACTTTATTTATTAATTATAAAGAAATTAAATAATTTATAGAAAAAATTATATGCCTATGCACTGCTCCTGACTCATACGAACTCATCCATATCAATTGTATGTGGATATGAGTATGTTAAATGTGCAAAACAGCCTGGCAATTGTTTGTATGGGAAAAATGTTAGCCTATTAATATATAGATAGTGGGCACATTTGCCAACGAAGCAAAAACGAAGTAAATCAAAAATGGTACAAAACTAAAAACTTTATTTATTAATTATAAAGAAATTAAATAATTTATAGAAAAAAATATATGCCTATGCACTGCTCCTCACTCATACGAACACATCGATATCAATTTTATGTGGATATGAGTATGTTAAATGTGCAAAACAGCCTGGCAATTGTTTGTATGGGAAAAATGTTAGCCTATTAATATATAGATAGTGGGCACATTTGGCAACGAAGCAAAAACGAAGTAAATCAAAAATGGTACAAAACTAAAAACTTTATTTATTAATTATAAAGAAATTAAATAATTTATAGAAAAAATTATATGCCTATGCACTGCTCCTGACTCATACGAACTCATCCATATCAATTTTATGTGGATATGAGTATGTTAAATGTGCAAAACAGCCTGGCAATTGTTTGTATGGGAAAAATGTTAGCCTATTAATATATAGATAGTGGGCACATTTGGCAACGAAGCAAAAACGAAGTAAATCAAAAATGGTACAAAACTAAAAACTTTATTTATTAATTATAAAGAAATTAAATAATTTATAGAAAAAATTATATGCCTATGCACTGCTCCTGACTCATACGAACTCATCCATATCAATTTTATGTGGATATGAGTATGTTAAATGTGCAAAACAGCCTGGCAATTGTTTGTATGGGAAAAATGTTAGCCTATTAATATATAGATAGTGGGCACATTTGGCAACGAAGCAAAAACGAAGTAAATCAAAAATGGTACAAAACTAAAAACTTTATTTATTAATTATAAAGAAATTAAATAATTTATAGAAAAAAATATATGCCTATGCACTGCTCCTCACTCATACGAACACATCCATATCAATTTTATGTGGATATGAGTATGTTAAATATGCAAAACAGCCTGGCAATTGTTTGTATGGGAAAAATGTTAGCCTATTAATATATAGATAGTGGGCACATTTGCCAACGAAGCAAAAACGAAGTAAATCAAAAATGGTACAAAACTAAAAACTTTATTTATTAATTATAAAGAAATTAAATAATTTATAGAAAAAATTATATGCCTATGCACTGCTCCTCATTCATACGAACACATCCATATCAATTTTATGTGGATATGAGTATGTTAAATGTGCAAAACAGCCTAGCAATTGTTTGTATGGGAAAAATGTTAGCCTATTAATATATAGATAGTGGGCACATTTGCCAACGAAGCAAAAACGAAGTAAATCAAAAATGGTACAAAACTAAAAACTTTATTTATTAATTATAAAGAAATTAAATAATTTATAGAAAAAATTATATGCCCATGCACTGCTCCTCATTCATACGAACACATCCATATCAATTTTATGTGGATATGAGTATGTTAAATGTGCTAAACAGCCTGGCAATTGTTTGTATGGGAAAAATGTTAGCCTATTAATATATAGATATACATAGATACTTTGTATACATATCATTTGCATTCCATTTACTAATTTTATGCCGCCCATTTCCGGTTATGACCGCTATTTAAAAAAAACCCATAATTGAATTTTTGTTGGTTTTTTTTTTTTTTTTTTTTTCTTTGATATGCTTATATGCACTTTAAAGCCATTATTATAACTGCGTTCTAAACAACATATCAAGTTCACCTTTCTTTCGTGCCACAATTAAATTCACGGCAGCTTATAATTAATTTTTTTTTTTCAAACAAATAAAGACAATTATAATTGCGTGCTTTGCAATTTAATAACACTTTTGTTTTCTAATAATTTTAACTACATTGTTGTTAATATTAAATTTCAAAAACTATAAATTAATTAAAATACATATAAATACGTACATTTACGTTAATGCATTTAATTAATTGCGCATACAAGCACTTACATGTTAATTGATTCGTATGCAAACAAGCAAATACATAAATCTATTTTTTTTTTTTTCAAAAAAACTAATATTAATAATACTAAATATTTAACTAAAAAATAATTAGAATTCAATTAATAAACGGTATTAATATACATACATACACTTATGGTCAAAATAATGGATATAAAAAAATTTGCCGTTAGCTCTAAAAAAATACACATTAAGCCCAAATTACATCAGCGATGTGGCAGCGGGCAGCGACGGTTTTCGAAATCAGCTGATGCGTCTAATATGAGCAGTGACTGCCAGACCAAACACAATAGAGCGTTCGCAGTATTTGGCAGTGACTTCTTTATATATTAGGTTTGTTTCCTTTTACCTTGGACACGTGGTGACATAAATTTACTTACCATTTTCGTGTCCATTTTTTTCAATTAAATTAATCAATCTTGTTTCATTTTTTCCTCTGCTCTTTCTTCTTCTTTGCATTTTCATTCCGCCAGCAATATTTGATAGTGGAAATCAATTAAGTAAAAATTAAATTCTCTCCTGCTTGCTGGCATCAAAGTACGGAAACACAAAATTAGTAAAAAATATATTACATTGGATAGTACGGAAACAGACATAAGTTCACATCAACACTTAGAAGTTGGCTGCGATTCAAGGCAGCGGCAGCGAATTTAGAATTTGGGCTAAACGGAGCGGTGCTGCCAGCTGCCTCTGCTGTATTATGTGCCGCTTCATTGCAAACCGTAGTTTCTAAAAATCAGCTGATTTCGAAAAACGATCGCTGCTACTGCCACAGCGCTATTGTAATTCCGGCTTTAAAGTAATTATTAGAAACAAAAACGGTGATGTAGAAAAAAAAAAGTTTTTCTTTCACAGCCTTACAGCATTTGCAATTAAAATAAAGTTATCCTTAATTATATAATTAATGCAGGTACTTTACTAAAACGAATTCTGTTATTATATTATTATCAATTATTATATTATTTAAGGCAAATTTATTAACAAAATTTATTAACAAAAATCCGCTGGCAAAAATAATAGGTATATAATAGGAGTACAACACTTTATTTATTTCAAAATTAAAAAAGTTGTTCGGGTAAAAGTTTTTTATACAATTCAGTTTCATTGGCCAGTATATCTGCGATTGTTTTGTATAACTTTGGCTACTCTATTGGTCATGGAATTAATTAATTGGTGGCAGTGGGAGTAATTCCTGAGCTTTCTGCCATAATTGTGATTTTTTTGAAAGCAAAATGCTGTCAATCTTCTCTAAAGATCACTGCGCAAGTTTTCAATTGGTTTGTGACCATTCCATACAGATGCCATTTGCCCCTCGGTGCAAATCAGAACCCAAGCAGGAAATGTGATTTGCAGCACCAAAAAGATTATTAAGCATGTGGATTGTAGCATAATGGTTTAGGGTTAGTTATTATTATTTTGATCATAAGTGTATATGAATGTATGTAAGTATGTACACAAATGCTTGTATTTGCATTTAGAATTATTTATGATTAATGGATATAAAACAATTAATTTAATGACTTGTAAAATATTACAATTAATTATTGCACGTCGTATGAGCAACATTCAAAAGAATTATATTAGTTTTTTATAACTAAAGGATATGTAAACATTTTATATTAGTAGTCCACTCTCATAAGTGGCTATGTAAATTTTTCATATTATGCTATAAATTAGAAAAAAAAGCCGCGTGTAGCACAGTACACGTGATAGAAGTTAACTTCTTACATTAAGCATAATTATTACTTTGTGTTATTTTTATGAAATTGTTTAAGCCATGTTTAACTAATTCAAATTGAAGTGGCATATGCTATAGAAATATAAAGCTTATGGTTTCAGAAAAATTGCATAAAAGGGTATACCTTAGTATTAAGTGAATATATTAGAAATATAAAAACACAATTAGACTTTTAATTCCCACTGCTGTAAATATAAATATTAGTTAATATGTTGCATAATTTTAGGCTATGAAGAAATTAAATACATAAATACATACAGGACCCGGATAGAATAACAAGGAATGAATCAGGGGAAAGTATGGTCTGTTTAAAAGGACAATATTTGCAGTGATAAACATAAAATTTAAATTCCCTTTCCCTGCTTTTCCGTCAACAACTTTCATTTGATAACAGTATTGCTCAGAAATATTTCTGGGTTATCCAGGTTCACATTTTGACCCATATATGGGGATCCGACCTAGAAATCATAATCGGTACATATCTATGTAAAAGCCCTGCTCAACACCTTTCGTTTGATGCAAAATATGAGTTACATATTTTGTAATTTCAACTCAAAAGGTCAATAGGAAAGAGTTAATATTTTTAACATTTATACATGACATCATATCATTACATGATATGACATCACATCATGACATCACATCATCGCATCACATCATAAGATCACACCATGACATCATATCATGGCATCACGTCATGACATATCATGGCATCACATCATGACATAGCATCTTGAAATCACATCGTGACATCACTTCACGATATCACATCATGACATCACATCATGACATCACATCATGACATCACATCATGACATCATATCATGGTATCACATCATGACATCACATGATGTCATATGGGGGTTTTCCGGGTCCATATTATGACCCATATCTGTGGACCCGACCTAGAACTCATAATCAGTACATCTCTATGTGAAATCTGTGCTCAGCACCATTCATTTGATACCAATATTCCTCAGAAATATTTCGGGGTCATCCGGGCCCACGTTTTGGCCCATATTTGGGGACCCGACCTGGGAATAATAACGAGTAAATCTCCATGTAAAAGCCATTTTCAATACCTTTTATTTGATACCAATATCGTACAAAACATTCAGGGGAAAGCCGGGTAAACGTTTTTATCTTTTGCTGTTTCCTGTTTCCTGTTTGCTATTTCCGTGCAACGGAAGGGTACCTGCTATTTCCTTTTCAAAATTTCACTCTCCATAAAACTCTGTATCGCCGCCTAAGAAGTTAACTTCAAAAACCACTACGGCCTCAAGATTTTTGTTTTTGATTACTTTTCTGTTATTACCTGAAAGCTGAGCCGATATAGAATTAAGGGATATAAAAAAATTAAAACTCAATATGGTAGTTTTTTGCAAATTCAATGTTAAATTTTTCACATTGATAGTTTTGAGACAGAATTTTTTCACATAGCTAGTTTTGAAATTGGAACGCACAATAATACGATTCTTCCTACAAAGCCTCACTCCTCCTCTCTCTCTCTCTCTCTCTCTCTCAGCAAAGAAAAACGCTCGGAATCGGCGGAAAAGGGAGACCTTCACTACGTTGGAAAGATCAGGCAGAGAGCGACTTTGCTTCCCTTGGTATTTCCAATTGGCACCAGGCATCACAAAACTGAAGTGAGTGGCGCGATTTGTTGAACGTCTAGGCGGTTACTCAACAACTAAAGAAGAAAAATATTATACTTAATACTTCTTCAAAACAATGAATCATCAGTGGGTTAAAACACGGACATTAATTGGTTAAAACGCTTAAAATTTATTCTTATTCAAGCGATTCTGGTGGTAATAAAATGGTTTTAGAATTTTGAGCGCCCCTTATATGAGGCGACAACAATGTGTGCCAGGGCGTATGAGTGACTTGTTTTATATAGAGACTTTTGAAAGCGTATAAATGAAACATAGGGACTTTTGAAAAATTATTTTTTTATTTAATGCTTTTTTTTCAGAATACGGAGAAAATTTTGCAATAAATTTTTCATGGACATCTTACGCTTTTTTACTGGAACACAATCCAATATCGACAAAAAATTCATATAGAAATTTTTAAAAGTGGACTACTAATATATTTTCTACTCTAATATGTTACCAAAAATTCTTCATATTTCCAGATGAATAAGGGCCGATTTCATAATGAAATTCTTAAAGCTCCTTTTGTTAAAGGAGCCTTTTAGGTAAAGATCCATTTAAATGTTCTTTAAAGTGGGAGTGATTTCATAATAATATAATATTAAAAAGCTCCTTTAACGTCAAATGATTGTCATAAATTTAAAAATATTGAAATATGACATTGGTTTTTTCTGAAAATAAATAAATTTTTTGATTGTGGATTTATTTTTTTTTTTTTTGTTTGAAAAAAAGAAAAAGAACATAGAAGCATAATTTGTAAATCCAGTGCAGAAAAACTAGGAAGCGGTCATCCAACCTCATAAGAGAGGGAGAAGATGAATTTTGCATTATAGGACTCAACAAACAAAATCGGTTCAAAAATTTTAATAAATTTTTGATATTTGATTTTGACAGACTGCAGAAATAAAATCGTCGCTATAGAAGAAAAAAGACGCAAACTGTTTTGTTGAGGAAGAAAGGCGCACACTTTGTTTCTTTCAAAGAAAGACGCATTAAAAATATTTTTCGAAAGAAAGAATCTTTATTTTTTTTTGATAACGAAGAAAGACGCTTTATTTTTTTTTACTATAAAGAAAGACGCATTTAAATATTTTTTAGGAAAGAAAGACCGTATTCGATTTTTTATTTTTCTTTGTCAATATTAATGCTAATGCGCCTTTCTTCGCAGTTAATAATGCTAATGCGTCTTTCTTCGTCGAAATATTTTATAATGCGTCTCTGTTCGCCGAAATATTTTTTAATGCGTCTATATTCGTCGACATGATTTGTAAAGCGTCTTTCTTCCCCGACATATTTTTAATGCGCCTGTTTTCGTCGACAAATTACTGACATGCGTCTTTCTTCCTCCGGAGCGACGAAATTCTTTCTAGCAAAAGGGACCTTTAAAGAACTTAAATGCCCGTTTTTCGGTATTTAACTTTAAAGGAACTTTTATTTATTTAGATTTATTCATTTTATTTACTTACATATGTATTTAAAATTTTAACAAATTATTTGACTTTCATCTAAATTAAGTATTTCCTTCAGAAATAATTTTTAGCATAGACTCTATGTAGATTAAATTGTTTTGCAGCGTCTGCACCATATCCTCTCTCCAGCTTCCTTGATGACCATATGGACAATATAATAGTGGTAAAAAATTTCCCTTTTATCCGTTTTTTTTTCGTCGAGAAAGGCAGTTGAAAACAATTCTTAACAGTTTCATATGTTTTATTAGTATAGTTTAGGCAGAACATATTAAATACTTACTTCATTTTTCTGTTAAGAAGTATATCACTACTTAAGTAATAAGTTAGTCTTAAGTGGTAAACACTTTCTAAACGTATTGGCTAAAGATTAATGCAGCTTGCTGTATTTAAGGAATACACTTTCGATCCGCAAAATGCACTCTGCGTTTAGTTAGTATAAATTAAAAATGAAAAAACATTATAAAATTTAAAGTTTTTGCGCCTATACCCCATAGTTTTTTTTTCTTCATTTTAAAACTATCTCAATTTAAAAAAAATTTTGAAGTGCTGTATCCGAAAACGCACAAAACTATCTTGTTAATAATACAATAGTTTTCCTATATTTCTAAATGCCTTATAGGTATATGTATGTATGTATGTATGTATATAGCTAACTGCTGTTTTTCTACTGTTGTTTGCTATTGCTGTTGCTTTTGCTATTTCCTCTGTTATTGCTCATATAAAATGCATCTGCATCTTTTGTAAACGAACCTCGCAACTAACAACTAACAACTAGCAACTTTTCCATGTTAACAAGCGTATTGTTGTTTACTTTTGTTTATTAAGAAAATATATTTTGCTTTGTATGTTGTTGTATTTTTGCGCTGCTTCTTATTTGTTGTTCTTCTTCTTTTTTTCTTCTTCTGCATTTCTTGCCATTTCCGTAGCATTCGATTTTCACGCAGCCATTATAACTTTTGAATTGAAAGTTGGAGTGTTCGATGGTTTCTTACGTATGAAATGAACATCTCTTGCTGCAAAGAAGAGGGAAACGGAAAATGTTTAACAAAAGAGTTCGTATTTTTTTTTTTTAACAAAATAATATCATCAGTCTACAAATGCTGTAAATGAAAAAAAGTGCTGCTTACAGATCAAAGGTAATATAGAAGCAAAAGTACTAGGTATTTAGCAAAACATTTGCCCACAAGGGACACCTAGTCGTATACGTAACGTGCGTATATGATTACAGGTGGTAGAAAAAATTACTACTTATTTCAAAGCAATACATTTTCCTGTTTTATTCAGCCCTATCATGAACTTCATGTGAAAAATTTCCCTCGAAAAATATAAAGCAAAACAATAACAATTTTTCACATTTTGTTTTTGTTTAGCTTTGTAATTTTTGGGAACATTTTGTTCACATGAAGTTCACGATAAGGCTGATTATCTATTTTTTTCACAAATAATCATTGCTTTGCAAATATCTGCGTTTAACTAGAATTTATACAATGTAAATACATATGAAGAGAAGTAATAACTCCACCTTAAGCCTCTGCTTGCTCCATTTTCCAAGAAAGTTTATGTACGATGGTAAATAAGTAGTAAATAAGTAGTTACAATTGAATATATACATGTATATGTACATATGCGACCATTTAGTATTAAAAAATCAACGGTATAAAGTTTACTATAACACCATATACTATAAACACTATAATGAAATCATAATGAACTTCCCTCCCGGAACTGGCTCTCCCCAAATTTCGGTGCATTCTCCTCATTTTTTCTGAAAAAGCAATACATCTAAATGCTCGTGTTGCATTCAACATTATATAATAGATATACATATGTATGTACATTAGAGTGGTCCCCAAATGTATGTAGATAAATTTTATAGCATATCTCATCAACCTCACCCCATAGGTCGATGCTAAAAGCCCGTCTCCACATAACTTGATTCACCAGAGAAACATGTAGCAAAACATCTCGCTCAATAACCCGTCTCCACGTGGCTAATCGTGATTCTGTTTGACATTTCTCTTTCTTGTTCTTCTTAAATGTTTGTATGTTTGCGTCTTTGTTTTGGTCTGTGTGAGATTTCGACAGATTTTCGATAAAAAATTAGAGAAGACATCGATTTCATCGAGGTTGGCAAGATGATTGAGAATGAAACAGTGTTTCAATCTTCACTCGCTCTCAGAAATTTGTATGGAAATTGGCGAGTTTCGGCACTGGTTTCCGTGTCGAAACAAGATTGAGAGAGAAAATGCAGAAAAAAAGAGCGAAACACGTTATGTGGAGACATGGTATAATATAGTCGAAGATACTATGTATACATTTTTGTTGCCATCAGAAACAGTCGAACAGGGATAAAAGTTCAGATTACCATATAAAGACCAAAAAATTAAATTAAATTTTTTCATATCTAATGGCAAAATCGATAGTCTGGTACTCAAGGATAACAAATAAGAATTTTCGCGCTATTCGGAGACGGTTAAGTGCTGTCGAAAAGGCTATCTGAAATTTGACACCTGTGCGACACCCTTTATCACTCTTCGATAGGAAGCAAAATTTACATGTACTATCTTCGAGCTTACTTTAACCGATTTAGGGGGTGAGGCTCCAAAAATATGTTTATGTTTTTTTTTTTATTAAGGACCACCATAATGTGCATACAAATATCGACTTCTAGTTCAAGCTGTATCAGCTTATGCGTGTTTAGTGGTTAAGTTTTTGTGTCTTTTGAAGTGTGTGTGTAATAATAAAATCGCCAAGGAGCTATTGAACTGCCATTAAATTACACTTCTGGCTGCACTTTACTTACTTACTTACTTGCTTACATATAGTTAAGGTATAAATTTTATATTACCAAAAGACGAGACCAAAAGTAAGTAGTCACGCTACAGTAATGCGAGCTGCGGGAGTTGAATGCAACTAAAGGGCAAGTGCATTAAACTTAGATAGAAACTAGACAGCGCAGCGCAGCGCAGTGCAGCACAGGAGGATGAAAAGGCAATTTTATGTTAAGAAAAAAAAAAAAAAACAAAGTAAGTGAATTTAATATGTGGAATTTAGCTTTGCTGACGTTGCTGAAATTATTAGAAATTTTAAATCGTTATATAGAAGTATGATTAGATTAGTAAATATATTAAGTTTGGAAATTGACAAGACCATAAATTAGAAGAACAAATAATAGTACAAAAGAGATGAGAAAATAGACAAAAAACACTGGAAAGTTAATGCGTAATTATACTTTGACGAAGAAATAGTTTTTGGAAAATTACATACATATACACTGAAATAAATTTTGGTACAAATTTTAAACTTTTTGGTCGATATGTAGGACACGACCGAAGAATTGTTAAAATTCAAACTTTGAAAAGTTTAAAAGATTTTTAAACTTCTAAGGTTTAGATTTTATTCCAAATTAAAATTTATTTTAAGACTTTCAAAAATTTAAAATTTAAACTTTTTTTGGTTTAAATTAAAAAAAAATGTCTGCTCCCAGATCCTCTTCATGCTTTTCCCTATTGCATCTTCTTTCCTATCCCTTTTTTCTACTTTTCTCCCATATTGTTCTCCCCCCAACATTCCCTTAATCCTTTTCCATATTGTGTCTTTTTCCTGTCCTCTTCTTCTCCTTTTCTTCCTTCTTCATTTTATCTGTTTCCATAATTATTTTGTGTTTGTTTGTTTCTCTATTCATTCATTCAAATTGTCTAATAACTATAAGTGAGCTTTTTATATTGTTGATTTCTCGAAAAAGCAAGTTGAAATTTCAAATCAAAATTTAAAATCTTTTCGTTGAAATAAAATCTTACAACCAATGAAAGTTTGACATTTAAACCTTAAAAATTTAAATGAGAAAAAATGTGAGATTTAAACCAAAAAGTATGAAATTTATTCCAAAAAATACTTAGAAATATTTAAACTTTTGTATGTCTGAGTTTTATACCAAAAAGAATAAGAAACTTTTAAACTTTCGAAGGTTCAAAATTTAACCCAAAAAAAGTTTTAAATTCCTTTCAAACCAAATCAAAGTTTAAAAAATATTCCAATATTTATAACAGTGTAGTTGTATTTAAGTGAACACATTAGACCACCCACCGAATGTATGATAATTTGAAAAATTATTAATTTTCTTCTCTACAAATTTTTTTTTACCCTTCTTTATATGTTTTTCTCAAAACAATTATTCTTTTGGCAAACGCCTTTCAAAAATATGAACATATTATGAGAGGGATTACGGTGAACATTTTTTGTACGAGACGATGTAATGTACATTTATACCACAAAACCGAAAAGCCTTTGACATTCATGTTAATCAATAATATGCTTATTGTTGTTGTTGTTATTGCTATTATTCTTGAAATTATTCCTAATTTACAAGCTCTAATCATATTGCCATTACGCAAAATTGTAATTAATCATTTGCATTAATAAGCATTCAATTATTTAATAGCAATCAGTTGGAGATCACAATTTGTCAACACCATAAGCAATTTTAATTCATATCTATATACATACATACAAATATCTATTTTGAATGGTTATACATTGATAGGCGTATGCCATTAGTCATTACCATTTAACCGCATGGAAAATTTGTCAGAATTTTAATTACTTAAAATATGGTAATATAAGCAGCAGCTGGTGGAAGTAATTCAATTAAATTAGATTGTATGGAAAATGATTTAAAAATTATGTATAGTCCTTTATTAATGTCAAAAACATTTTTTCTTAATTCAAATGCTGAAAACTGAATTAAATTTTAAAGCTAAGTTAGAGTTTTGCGATAAATAAAGAGATGTTTGTGTTAAATACGGTATTAGGCACTAGTTATTAGGACATCTTTCGGCTAAGCACTTCACTTTGTTGTGAGTAAGCAATTTTTCGTGGTTGATAATTTTCTCATGTACTTATATATGTATGTATGTACACTCCCAATCAATAGGTTAGACTCAAACTGTTAACTCAAATATTAGCTGACTTTCTGCCTTATATTTATTTTAGTTAATTTATAAAAAACGTTTACCGAATTTTAGAGTGAAAACCAGTGGAAAAGTGTTTTAGAAGATTGTTAAAAGTTCAGGAAAATTTAATATACCTGAGTCTATTCCAATGATCTTTCTAACTTTTTAAAAAAAAATTTTTAAAAGAAATTTTGGTATGCAGTCCTGTAGCCCACTCTATTTTAGTCTAACAAAGTGGTACTTTGATCCTTCTAAAAAAATAGGTTGATTTTTGACAATTTTTTTCCTGAAGGCTGTTTTGCATTTCACCCATATGAACTCATAGCATTTGTTCATTTTGTATGGTAGGAAATACTAAGTACCCTTCAGAAAAAAAATGTCGAAAATCAATGAAATTTTTTAGAGGAATAAAAGATTCACCAAAACTAAAATTGAAAGAGCTAAAATTTCTTCTAAAAAATTTTGTTTAAAAAGTTGGAAATATCATTTGAATAGACTCAGGTAGATTAAATTTTCCTGAACTTTTGACAAGCTTCTAAAACTTTTTTCCACTGTTTTTCACTTTAAAATTCGATAAAAGTTTTTTAGAATTAACTAAAATAAATATAATACAGAAAATACAGCTAATATTTGAGTTAACAGTTTGAGTCCATTCTATTGATTGGGAGTGTGTGTATATTTCGAATATGAGTTAAACCGTTAACACACATATAAGAACACATATACATTCGTAGATGAAACTTCACAATCATCGGCTCTTAAATACCCAACGAAGGTGTCATATTGGCCATGACGGGTTTTGCTGCTGGCAATTTAGTGATACATTTATCCATAAATGACATAATAGCGAAGTGAGTGAGTGATATTGTGTTTGTCATGTTAATTATGTTTACTATGGATTTTAGTTGTCAACACGACGACAACGGCAAAGCTTAAGCCGCTTTGTGATGCCTGACCAAATACGTATGTATGTATGTACGCACGATAGACTTGCTGTTGCTTGCAAAGAGTTTACATAAATGACACAAATGGTGTTTGGCTTAACATTTGCGAAGATGAAATATGTATACATAAGTGCTCGATGTCAAATTTTGCACAATATTTTTAAGTTGTTTTGCAGCACTTACTATGTCGAGCAAAAATTTCAAGAAAAACAACAATAACAACAACAGAAATAGTAACAACTCAAATTTAAAAAAAAAAAAACAATAGCTCCTTTTTATGCCAAAGAAAAAACTCTAGAAACACTGTCGATTTTTGTCAGTTGGAAGCAATCTACTTAGTTGGATTGAAAGGAAATTAAGAAGTTACAGTAACGGCAACAACAGTGGCTCTAAAACTGCGAATAGGCACAAGTACTATGTGTTTCTTTACGTTATTGAATGTTGTATTTATATATGTCTGCATTTCCAAGGTCGAAAGCGACTAAAATTTCGCTGCAAAGAAATTAATTTCCTTCATCAGCTTGCATATCACCTGCGAGAACGCATATGAACTCCACAACTACTACTAATCACACATTTGAATTTCAGGGAGTTAGTGAGTGTGATGTTGTTAGGTCTATTATGTCAATTAAGTCTAACGCTGTGGGTAATGATGGAATTTCCCTTAGATTTGTTAAAGTTGTCCTCCGTTTTATCTTAAATCCCCTAACCCATATAATAAACCACTGTTTTACCAGTGGTTGTTTTCCTAGCGCTTGGAAAAAAACAATAGTTGTGCCTGTACCTAAGAAACCCCTTTCCACTCTTCCTTCTGACTACCGACCCATTAGTATTTTACCTCTGTTTTCTAAAGTATGTGAGTCGTTAATGGCTGAGCAAATCTCATGCTTTATAAACAAAAATGGCTTACTGTCTCCGTTGCAGTCCGGTTTTCGGCCCAGACACAGCTGTGCGACTGCTATGGTGAAAATTCTCGATGATATTAGAAGGCCTTTTGACAATGGAGACTTAACCATTCTTTGTCTGCTGGATTTTTCCAAAGCATTTGACTGTGTCAATCATGATTTACTCTGCTGGAAGCTCCTGAACTTATTTTCCTTCTCTAAATGTTCTGTAAAAGTCTTGTCTAGTTATCTTCAAGGTAGGGAACAGAAAGTCAAAAGCGGTATCTCCTCATCTCAGTTCAAAGCGATTAAAGCTGGCGTCCCTCAAGGGTCAATTCTTGGTCCCCTCCTATTTAGTATTTTTGTGAATGATGTTTTCTCTGCGTGCAAATATGTTAACATGCATGCATATGCTGACGATATTCAGCTATATCTGTCAAATCGTATTGGTCTTGTTGAAGATTTATGTTTTAAAGTTAATCATGATCTGTCTGCTATTCTATGTTGGGCTCAAGCGAATGGTCTGTGTCTAAATGTCTCAAAGTGTTTTGTTATGCCTATAAGCAAAAATTATGTTGACACTGAGGACCTTCCTCTTTTGAAAATCGGCTCACAGGCTTTGGAAACCACTGACAAAATTAAACACTTGGGGTTTATATTAAACAACAAACTAACCTGCTCTGACCATATAAATAAAGTTGTCAGCAATGTCTATGTTATACTGCGTAGTCTGCGAGTCTCCGCATCATACACCCCACAAGAAACTCGACGAAAACTTGCCATGCAATTAGTTTTACCACACTTTACCTATTTCGAATTAGTTTATTGTAAACTGGACTCGGTATCGGCTAAAAAAATTAATGTAGCCTTCAGCAACGTTACTAGGTATGTGTACGGTGTCGGTCGATATGACCATATATCACCCTGGAGTACTAAAATTCTAGGTTGCAGCATTATAAACTACTTGGCTGCTAGAAATTGTAGGTTTTTGTATAAATTGTTGGTGTAGAAAGCTCCTATGTATTTGTAAGCCAAGCTCGAGTCAACTAAGTCTCAAAGGAATAATTGTTTAATTGTTCCCAAATTTAGGTATCTAGCTTCTAGCCGATTGTTTTTCATTAGCGCTGTTAGACTATGGAATGCTATTCCCGAAGCAGTGAAATCTGGGCTTAATAAAGGAAATTTTAAAAGTTCGTTACTAAAATATTTCAGTGGTGCTGATCTAGCTCCTATGCCCTGACCTCAATTAACCACGCTGATTTCTTCATCCTTCACTTTTACTTATTTTCCTATCCTTCTCTGGCTAAATATAAATTTTTGTTATAGTGTTAAGCTTTATATTAGTAGATGTAAGTAAAATTACCCAGCAGTATTTATCAGCTGGAAAACAGCACATATTTCCTACTGAATATTCAGTAGAGATGTAGTTCTAATATCTGAACTTTCCCTTTCGTTTTTATATAGAGGTGGCGTCGAAAATCAACTACCTAAAAACTGCCGAACGAGAAGGGAGAGTTTCTGTAGGAAAAAAGGCCTGAATACGCAGGGAGAACTTCCATAGCATGTATTTCAGTACACCTGATGTCTTCACTGCGTGTTCAGGTATTTTTTCAGCAATGAATTTTGAACTCAGTTTCAGGTTATTTTTCATACTGAATATACTACTGAATATTCACCTCCTTACCTCAAATACTGCTGGGTATAAAGAAAACAAAATGTATAGACACTAGAACGTACGTATGTATAGTTACTAGAATACATATAAAAGACTATGTTCTTAGTTGTACAAGTCCTAATGAATAAATAAAATGAAATGAAAATGAAATAAATACATATATATATATATATATATATATATATATATCTATATATATATATATGTATATAGGTATCCGTTTCTTATACATATATTTATGTACAACCTTAACCAGCATCCGTTGGCTATCATTAATCTCGGCAATGTTTTGCATCGTTGGAGTTGTATGTGGCGGTGACAGCATGAGCGAAACATTGCAACACAGCATGATAATTTTTGTATCACACACACACACACATGCACGCATAAAAGCTGCCTTTCAATGTATATATACTCGTACACACATTTAATGTACATGAATACCTTGAATATTTATGTGTGAGAATGCGTTGCGGCGGCTGTGTCGTTTGTCTTGTTTGCCATTGTGCCAAAGAAATAATTGCTTGGCAATTATCCTTTATATATTTTTTGGAGAATGGATTGTCTGCTGCAGTGCGCAAATGCAATCCACAATCCAAACCAGCAATGCATTGCAACAACAATAATGGCAATGGTTAGCAGCAGCTACAACAGCAACAGCGGTAACAAGAGCAATAACGCCCAAGGCAAAGTTTGGTGAAGCACCAACACTACATAAGCAATTATTTGCAGTTTCTCCTTGGCTGTGATTGTGAATGCAACTTCAGCTGTTAACTTTTTTGTACATATGTATAAATATCTATATATATAAAAATGGTGTAAAAAATGTTACTAACCTCATCAGATGAGAACGGCTGGGCCGATTTCTGTAAAACTTTTTGTCAATTGTTCGTATTCTCGAGGAGATGGTTCGTACGGAAGAAAATTTTGGAAAATCCCTCTGGAAAAGTCCGAAAATTGGAAAAATCGGTGTGTATGTGCGTATGTGTGCATCTGTGGACGTGTGTCCTCTATAAATTCCCAAAGTAACCAACCGTTCTTTATGAAATTTTCACAGTAGATTCATGTGGTGTTAGTGCACATAGTAGGGTATATAGAATTTCGAAAAATTGGGAGCTTCCCGGAATACAGGCCTAAATGAGGACCCAGATCGATCCACCAAGCCTTCGAGCAATATTGGTATCAAATGAAAGGTGTTTAACAGGCCTTCAACATAAAGTTATTTTTATTGCGATACCTAGGCCGGGTTCCCAGATATGGGTTAAAACGTGGGACCGAGTGACCCTGGAAAGTTTCTGAGCGATATTGGTATCAAATGAAAGCTGTTGAGGAGGACTTCAGCAAAGAGCTTTTTAAATAGTGATGCCTAGGCCGGGTTCCAAGATTTGGGTCAAAGCGTGGACCCGGATAACCCCTGAATGTTTTCGAGCGATATTGACAGCAAATGAAAAGCGTTGAGCAGGCTTCCACATACAGCTATCTTCATTGTGATTTCTAAGGCTGTTTCCCAGAGATGGCTAAATTAGTGGGCCCGGATGGTGATGGACGGTCCCGGTAAGGTAAAGGTAGGTAGCTATAGGGATAGGGGTAGGGATAGGGATAGGGATTGGGATAGGGATAGGCATAGGGATAGGGATAGGCATAGGAATAGGGATAGGGATAGGGATAGGGATAGGGATAGGGATATGGATAGGGATAGGGATAGGGATAGGGATAGGGATAGGGATAGGGATAGGGATAGGGATAGGGATAGGGATAGGGATAGGGATAGGGATAGGGATAGGGATAGGGATAGGGATAGGGATAGGGATAGGGATAGGGATAGGGATAGGGATAGGGATAGGGATAGGGATAGGGATAGGGATAGGGATAGGGATAGGGATAGGGATAGGGATAGGGATAGGGATAGGGATAGGGATAGGGATAGGCATAGGCATAGGCATAAGGATAGGGATAGAGATAGGGATGGGGATAGGGATAAGGATAGGGATAGGGATAGGGATAGGGATAGGGATAGGGATAGGGATAGGGATAGGGATAGGGATAGGGATAGGGATAGGGATAGGGATAGGGATAGGGATAGGGATAGGGATAGGGATGTGGATAGGGATAGGGATAGGGAGAGGGATAGGGATAGGGATAGGGATAGGGATAGGGATAGGGATAGGGATAGGGATAGGGATAGGGATAGGGAGAGGGATAAGGATAGGGATAGGGATAGGGATTGAGATAGTGATAGGGATCGGGGGAAGTAGGTTTGTCGCGGCGAATATAACTATAACTTTTATTCAGAGAATAGAGAACTTTTTGTTATTCGCAGTCATTAAGATGGACTCTAAGATAATGGTTAGCAATACGGTAATCAAAGACTTTTCTTTAGGCTTCATAGGAATAAGTTTTAGCAGAACAACGTCTGCCGGGTCAGCTAGTACTTGTATAAATATATGTACCCAGCCAGCAAAATCATCGTAAACGAGCTCGTAAACGGATGTTTTCTCGAAGAAAACTCTAATAAAATATCGTTTATAATATCCGTTTACGATTCGCCTACGAATACTGTTTCGCTTTAAAATGTTCAGTGCCTACGAGTGTCGTAAATGTATCGAAAAAGCACTCGTATATGAATCTTTTTACGTCCGTTTTTTTTATCGTAAATGTAGAAATTTTACAAACATACATACTTACTTTTAAAATATTGAGTTTGAAATTTTTCGTTTTCTTTTTTTTTTTGACATGATAGACTTGACTTGACTTGACTTCACTTGACTTGACTTGACTTGACTTGACTTGACTTGACTTGACTTGATTTGACTTGATTTGACTTGACTTGACTTGACTTGACTTGACTTGACTTGACTTGGCTTGACTTGACTTGATTTGACTTGACTTGTGTTGAATTGAATTGAGTTAAATTGAATTGAATTGAATTGACTTGTGTTGAATTGAATTGAGTTAAATTGAATTGAATTGAATCGAATTGAAATTAAATTAAATTAAATTAAATTAAATTAAATTAAATTAAATTAAATTAAATTAAATTAAATTAAATTAAATTAAATTAAATTAAATTAAATTAAATTAAATTAAATTAAGTGGAAAAAAATTCAACAACTATTTACAGCGAAGGTTGAGTGTATAGCTATTTCACGAATGGTTTTTCGTGAAATAGCTATACACTCAACCTTCGCGTTAAATAGTTGTTGAATTTTTTTCCACTTACCCCAACAATTAAAAATTGTTAAATTAAATTAAATTAAATTAAATTAAATTAAATTAAATTAAATTAAATTAAATTAAATTAAATTAAATTAAATTAAATTAAATTAAATTAAATTAAATTAAATTAAATTAAATTAAATTAAATTAAATTAAATTATATTAAATTAAATTAAATTAAATTATATTAAATTAAATTAAATTAAATTAAATTAAATTAAATTAAATTAAATTAAATTAAATTAAATTAAAGTAAATTAAATTAAATTAAATTAAATTAAATTAAATTAAATTAAATTAAATTAAATTAAATTAAATTAAATTAAATTAAATTAAATTAAATTAAATTAAATTAAATTAAATTAAATTAAATTAAATTAAATTAAATTAAATTAAATTAAATTAAATTAAATTAAATTAAATTAAATTAAATTAAATTAAATTAAATTAAATTAAATTAAATTAACTTAAATTAAATTAAATTATCTTAACTTAAATTAAATTAAATTAAATTAAATTAAATTAAATTAAATTAAATTAAATTAAATTAATTTAAATTAAATTAAATTAAATTAAACTAAATTAAATTAAATTAAATTAAATTAAATTAAATTATATTAAATTAAATTATATTAAATTAAATTAAATTAAATTAAATTAAATTAAATTAAATTAAATTAAATTAAATTAAATTAAATTAAATTAAATTAAATTAAATTAAATTAAATTAAATTAAATTAAATTAAATTAAATTAAATTAAATTAAATTAAATTAAATTAAATTAAATTAACTTAAATTAAATTAAATTGACTTGACTTGACTTGACTTGACTTGACTTAAATTAAATTGACTTTACTCATATCTGAGATTATAATGACGCGTTTAGGGCTCTCAGAGCCACCCTCGTACCGTATTGCTGTTTCACAAATTTTCTTTCGGTTTTTGCTATTCATCAGTTTAACGACTCTTCAAGCAAATCTCACTGCAACTGAAAGCCGGAAGAAAAGTTACCTTTTGCAAAGCTTTTATAACTTCGTAAATGAAGCACTTCAAGAAATGTTCTGAAAATAGCTGTGAATAGAACGTAGCAGAATTCTGTGCTAGAATTTGCCCGCGCAAATCAAGATTTAACAAGATAAATTGTGAGTAGTAGGTGGCAAGTAACAAAAGTAACAGCTTTGTTGCTTTATAAAAAAAAAAAAAATTTATTACATATAACACTTTTTTGTAAGTGAAATTATGCGCGGAAGATTTCTAATTGTTAGCCGCGTAATTAGTTGCCGGTGGCTGCATAAATAATATGTGGTAATTAATATTACGCTGTTAAGTCTGTGACTGGAAGTCCGAATAAATAGAAAATAGCACTTGCTTGAGTTTGACCGTTCAAATTTGTTGATGTTAGATGGTAAATTGAGTGAAATGGTTTCATATAAAATATTTCGTTTTTAGTTCGAATATCAGAACATTTAGCAACTAGAGCGTAACAAGGCGAAAGCTCATATTATTTGCGTATAAACAAGCAGACCTAAAAAAATGCTCAAAATACATAGCATTGCAGACGAATACTCTAAATGCGTCAGTGAAAGGCACATACAAAAAAATTTTTACAGAAAGAAAATTAACCAAAATCGGTCACGAATAAAATACGAGATAAAAAGGATACTAAATAGAAAACCAAAGATAAGCAAGAAAAACCCAAAAAAATGTATGCAAAATGCTTTTCGCCTAATGTTTGTAAAGGCTGTATAAAGGCTATTGTATTTCAGTCATCTCTGTGCAGAGTTTTTGCGTTCTAAGTATTAGCGCGCCATTTTGTATACAAGAATTTGCATTAAAAATCAAAATCACACGCTCACGTTCAGCACAAAGAAAATTTAGATAATGCTTACATAGTTAAATAAAAAGAAGCCAAAGCGGCTACTGTTGTTGTCATAGATATGGCGAAAAATGACACAAATGTTGAGCAGAAGGAGATCAACAGTTATACGCAAAAAAGTGGTTTTTGGTTTCGAGTTGGTACAATATTTTAAATTGTGCCTTTTTCTTTTATCTATCAAGCGCAACAATAAAGATATCCGCTTAAGCCTAAGAGATTTGTGCCTAAGATTAAGTGGATTTAAATTTACAAATAATTTCAAAAGGAGCAAGAAAAAAGTGACAAACAGAAATAACAAATGTGAGACTATTTAATAAGAAACAGTGATAGGGCAAACATGTCTGTGTGTAAAAAACGTGCTTTAATTTTAGGCATTCTTTTTCTTTAGAATATTTAAAGCATACAACTGTAGGTCCACCCAATTATTAGGAAAAACAAAAAGAGCACACTTCGAATTGGGAGAGAAGCTCGGCTATAAAACTCGGCAGAGTTATAATAGCGCCATTGTATTATACTATATTATATTATTATATTTTAAGCTGTTACCATTCTCACGAAAATGTCTGTTTGCCTTTCATTGGCATTAAATGTAAGTTCGTGCCACTACAAAATATAGCTTCCATACCAACTATTGTTTAGATATTGAAATTTTGTTGTATAAGTACCTACTCTTTCTAATTTGCTTCAGAAGACATTTGCTTTCAATATTACTAGCGTTTCTTCCTGTTGATTTAACACTTTTGTGGAACATAAAGGACATGGAAAATAAAGAGTTAAATATGTAGATATCTCATCTAATCCATATTTGTCTTTACAACTAACCAATTACTATGTACATATACACAGTAGCGTGGCCATTTCTTTCCTTCGATTTCGATGAGTGCCCGACAGAAAATATTTCCTTTTTAACTCAAGAATAAGCCACAAAAATTTGAAGTTGATTGGAGTTCATTTGATGGACGCACAAAACGGTTCTATCTCAGAATGGATTCATGTGGAAATTTTACAAGGAAACATATTCTGTGCGGCACTCATCGAGATCGGCAGCTTGAAAAGTACTCAATCAAAAGGCGGCCACTCTAATGTACAGTCATCGTCTGTAGTCAACCCTCAGCCAATCAACACAAAGCAGCATGCTTATGATTGAAAAATATACAAACAAGGTCATAAGAAAAATAAAAATAATAAGCAACCCAGTAAACATTAGAGCTGGTTAAAAAAGTTTCGAAAACAAATCTTTCCTTCAAATAAATAAAAAATTTTGGAAAACGAATCTTTACTTCAAATATCTACACAGATAACAGATGTTGAAATAGGTTGTTATAGGATTCAGAAACTACATATGTACTAGGGATTCCAATTTTTCCGATTTTCTACATCCCGAGATTTTCGAGATTTTTTTATAATCCCGGGATCCCGGGATTTGTCCCGGGATTTTTCCATTAATTATTTTCCGACATTTTCGGTTGATAAATATATTTTTCGAGGAACGCTACCACTTTAAAATGCAAAGAAAATAATTGATTTTTATTGCCATTTTTTATTTAAAACAAAAATTATTTCATAAAAAAAAAAATGAATTCATGCGTATTATTTAATAATACTTAAGAGTTACTTTAAAAAAGACAACCAACTAAGAAAATGACATAGGTACATTTGGTGGAAAAAACATTTGCTTTAAAGTTGGTACTTTTAAGATATTGGGTGGGTTTCTAAGACAAAGCTGCTCCGCAACTGTTGAGCTCAACAGTTGCCAACAGTTGTGTAGCAGTTGAGTTAAAAAGCTACGTCTTAGAAACGGCTTGATGAATTTATCAGCTGTTTGGCTTTACACAACAAGTTGACCTCAAGTAGCGAAGAAAAATTGTGATGGAAAAAATGGCGAAAAGTTGCCAACTGTTGAGCTGAGCGGAATTACTCAACAGTGCGTTTCTAAGACAAACACTCAACAGTTGCACAACAGCTCTGTCGTAGAAACTCACACATTGACAAGAAGGCTTGGGATCATTTGATAACAATGTGTGACAAAATAAAAAAAATTTAAAGTACTTTTTTCGAGGTTCACATATGTTATAGGCCGTAACAAATACACGAAGAATGCATACTTAAAATTTCAATACACCCTCAAAATCTGGAGTACTGGCCAAAAACACTTTTTCACAGGTTATGTCTGTTTAGTCTATGAACATAATTTTGATGTTGAAAATACGACATTTCACCGGTTCCATCAGTATACGGACTGTTAATGTACCTCGATAAATGTCAGAGAAACTGTAAAAATATTATCAAAATTTATTGTTTCCTTTTTTCATCTTCCTCGAAAAATTTGTTAACAAGTGCATATATATAAAATTATTTCGAAACAATTTCCTGTTAATACTGTTTTCAACGATATATAACTTTTCATATCTGCGTAGGCTCACCTATGATATTCTACTTTAATCAATTTCTACTGTTAAATTTTCCATACTAAAATTGCTAAATTTGAATCCACCCTTAACCCGGGTGACATACAAATTTAGCAATTATAATATGAAAAATTTCACAGAAGTAATTAAAACGGAGTGGCACATTTAATTTTAGTACACTGTTATAAATATTGGAATATTTTTTAAACTTTGATTTGGTTTGAAAGGAATTTAAAACTTTTTTTGAGTTAAATTTTGAACCTTCGAAAGTTTAAAAGTATCTTATTCCTTTTTGGTTTAAAATTCAAACTTACAAAAGTTCAGGAGAGGATAGGAAAAAGACACAATATGGAAAAGGATTAAGGGGATGTTGGGGAGAGAACAATATGGAAGAAAAGGAGAAAAAAGAATAGGAAAGAAGATAAAACAGGGAAAAGCATGAAGAGGATTTGGGAGCAGACATTTTTTTTAAATTTAAACCAAAAAAAGGTTTAAATTTTAAACTTTTGAATGTCTTAAAATAAATTTTATTTTGGAATAAAATATAAACCTTAAAAGTTTAAACATCTTTTAAACTTTTCAAAGTTTAAATTTTAATAATTTTTCGGTCGACCAAAAAAGTTTAAAATTTATACCAAAATTTATTTGAGTGTAGTAGTGTGAAACTCTCAAGTCTAATTAAAATTCTCTCTGGTTTTTGGTAATTTTATTTTTTGATTATTGTTTGCATTTTCTTCCAATATTTACTTTTCATGGGAGAAACTTCGAAAGAGCCCTTGAGAATAAAATGGCGAAAATCAGGAAATCGAAGTTATCAAAAGAATTTACCACAAGAATTCTAAAGATTTTAAAGGTACTTAAGGTTCGTTTCCTCACAGCACGTACTTTACAACAAAACAATTTAATTATTAAAAAAAAAAAAAATCAAAAAATATTAATCCTCACTGTGGCTAATGGACGTTTTAAATTCTGGCAAAAACGCTGCACTTATTCTTTATTTTCTTCCGGATTGTTCTATTCCAATATTTTTAGGCCTTTTTGTTCTATTGACAAAATGTAAAATCGGCCTGATTACGGGGCAAACATTTCTGCTCTTAACACAAGTAAAGCGCTGCATTACTTTTGTTTCATTCATCATATGAGAAATGCAGCATTTTCACAGGGCACAGGGCACATGTTGATAATTCTTCCATATAATAATGTAAGATTATCGTTTAGAATAGGAAACGCTATTAGTATACAGATCTGAGGTCAATAAAAATTATATAAAATAATTTTCTTTGCTTTAATAGGAGAATATTATGTCTTTATTTTATCCCGAAAATCCCGGGATGAAATTCTAGCAATCGGGGAGTCAAAAAGGGCGGGATCCCAGGATTCCGGGATCCCAGGATTGGAATCCCTAATATGTACATACACAATTCATTGTCTAGAGAAATAGAAGCCAATCAAAGCAAATTCATTCATACGGTAATGGTAAGTGAACAGCAGACTTCTTCTTCTTCTCGTTTTTAACTCTGCGAGTACAAAATATTTGACTTTGATTTTGACATTCTGATGGACAAAAACTTACAGCAAATCGAGGCGAATATTGCCGAATTCGCCCTGCCATTACCATAATGAATTTGCCTTGAAGCCAATGAATTTTGGCTCCATTACACTCTAGGAGCGAAATTTTAACGAGAGAGAGAGAGAGAGGCAGAGTTAGGGGTTGTTAAAATAAGTAATTTTATTATTTTTGCGACTATATGATTTTTTATTTTTTCGAACTCATGTATTTCCTATAAGCTTTAAACATTGGAAACCCAGGATTATTCTCAGTTCGCTATTCATTTTGAACCAGACTCCGACATTTTGACTCATGTGAGTAGATGAGACACATCACACACACATTTTAGCCGATGCACTATGGTTCAAAATTCAGTTTTTGAGGAATAAAATAGTTAGAGTTAAGATATCGGTCTAAAACTTTTCATAGGGTATTTAAAGGTAAAAGTAATGTCTCATGACGAAAATGGGCGATTCAAGCCCATTTTTCGCAGCTGCTGCCATAAATAGCGGAAACTGTAAATTTATGTTGAATTTCAAATAGAGATAAAACTTTAGTTTTCTAAAGGTTTCCGATACACTGAATCTGAATCTGAAGTCAGATTAATGTTATTTTAAGTTCATTAACTTTGCAATAGAAAATTTTGAAGTTTTTTATTATTTTAGCAAGTTAGTGAAATTAAAATAACAATATCTCAGGTACTAAAGAAGATATCCGAAAAAGTGTAAGGTTAATTTCAAGGTAAATTATTAGGTTTTTAAACCCTATATATAATTGAGTTTTATATTTTTATTATAATCAATATAAAATTGCAAAATATCGCCATTTTCGAGGTTTACTTTGCTCTGAAAAAAGTGAAATTGTAGCCTCGCTTGCAAACTGCCGCAGATAAAATAACATTTGCATTAAAGAGGACACTATTAGCTCTAACTACATACATATATAATTTGTATTTATCCTATTTGATCCAACTTATTTATACTCTATTTAACACAGAAAAAACACACAAAAATCAAAACACAACACGGCTTATTTAAACTCAAAAATATATGAACGATTATTACTGTTTCAGAAAAAAGTTTGTTGTTCTTGATTTTACATACCTTTATTCATATTTTCCATTTTATAAACACGCTTTATTCAAATTCGTTAGCTTTTTATCACCACTTGAGATTTTTATATAATTTGAGTAAAATCTTTCTTACGAATACGAAAATCGAAACCAAGACTTTGAAAGCTTTCTGACAAACAAGTGATAGCCAGCTGACATTATTTTTTTATTTTTGATGTGTAAACATCTTTGCTGTAGCTACGAGTGATTTCGAAAAACAGGTAAAGTTTACGCGTAAACGTAAATGACCTTTGTGTTAGTGCACTGCTGCGTCCGTGTGAATCGCTTGGCACTGTCAGTGGTAGGTAGGTAGATAGACATGTACTTACAAATGCTTGCATGCATAGCCGTGCAAATGCAAATATCAACAACAACAGCAACGAAGCTAAGTGAAGTTGTTGTTGTTGTTGTTTTTGTTTTCTGCAACAATGGGACAAATAGGCAAAATAAAAAGGACCAACCTGTTTGAACATGTATGCAAATGTATGGATATGCACACCTACATCTACCTATCTAATTTTCTATGCAATATTGGTATGTAAATGAAAGGTTTTGAGCAGGACTTCGATATGAAGCTCTCTTCATTATGACCCCCAAGCCGGGTCTCCAGACATGGGTCAAAGGAGCACCCGGATGATCCTTGAATATTTCTGAGCAACATTGGTATCAAATGAAAGGTTTTGAGCAGGACTTCGATATGAAGCTCTCTTCATTGTGACCCCCAAGCCGGGTCTCCAGATATGGGTCAAAAGGAGCACCCGGATGACCCTTGAATGTTTCTGAGCAATATTGGTATCAAATGAAAGGGTTTGAGCAGGATTTCGATATGAAGCTCTTTTGATTGTGACCCCTAGGCCGGGTCTCGAGATATGGGCCAAAAGGAGGACCCGGATGATCCTTGAATATTTCTGAGCAATATTGGTATCAAATGAAAGGTTTTGAGCAGGACTTCGATATGAAGCTTTTTTCATTGTGACCCCTAGGTCGGATCTCCAGATATGGGTCAAAAGGAGCACCCGGATGATCCTTGAATATTTCTGAGCAACATTGGTATCAAATGAAAGGTTTTGAGCAGGACTTCGATATGAAGCTCTTTTCATTGTGACCCTTAGGCCGGGTCTCCAGATATGGTCAAACTTGGACTCGGATGATCTTGCATGTTTCTGAGCAATACAAAACAAAACAACATAAAAAATCAAAAGTCAAAAACCAAAACAAACAAAAACAACAAAATAGTAGCAGTCACAATGACAACAAAAAATTACAAAAACGATAGTCGCCTTTTAATCCATAGAAAACCAGGAAAAAAGGAAGAAGGAAAAGGGAATAAATATCCGATTTCGAAACATTTTACACATCAATATTCATGAATACCCGTTATTCACGCTTTAATTTTTTTATTTACTTCAGTAATATGTAATAAAAGGTAATTACTTTTTTTGGGAAAATCAAAAGTCGATAATTGGGTTTAATTCCGATTTTGAACCATAGTGCGATGTAGCGCAAATCACTCTGCGCGCTATGAATGTTTTTCACATTGCTTGCTGGGAAATTTACATAGTAGAAGCTCTCTCATTGCTACTTCTACTAAACAAAGTACGTCCTTAATAAAATTCAAGTTTTATTTTCATAAGCTTAACTTATTATCTATTGTATCTTCTTTTGCAGAGAAACAGTAATTCATTATATTGAAATGTAGGTCAAGAGTAGGTAAATCTCCAGAAAATAATGTCATAGCGCACATATACTTTTGTATGAATGTAATAACAACAATATACTTTATCCCCGCTTTCTTGGAATTGCTTATTGTTTTTATCAATGGCTGTTTACTTAAAAGCTTTGTTTCCATTCATTTAGTCCATTAAAATGTTTAGGTAAATACTGTTTCTACAAGGTTATTCTGCTTGCTTTTACTAAGTACTAAAGTAAAATATATAAGAAAGGGCGGGAAGAAAATATATTCAGTATAATTTATTAATAAGTATGATTAAGTTATCGTTTTACCTACATCAGTAATACCTACTTACATACATTAAAACATATTTAACCTTGAAACATATTAACTAATTTATTGTATAAATATTATAAAAACATATCATTACAGATGTTCACATGTCCACCAACGTCAAAACGCTGAAAGTCGCGATGATTGCAATATGTAAAGTCTACGCCCAGATGCGCCTTCTGTTTATTGTCATTAGTTAATTTAGCCAAGCCAATCGATTCTCAGTGCTAATCTATTATGTGTCTGCACCTAATCAAGTTGAGTGAATGTGCTTTTAAGTGATATTTAACCCTCATCCTGTATTCAATAAAAGTTACGTACGTGACATAAGTGGGTCAATTTTGCCCAATAGACGAAATATGTAATTTTGGTTATAATTCCAGTTTTTAAGTATTCTTTTATTTAATAAATATTAAATTCCTTTATGGGAGTAAAGAAAAAAGTGTTCTTAGGTTTATTTTAAGCCAATAGTTCTTGCGAGCAATGTCTCAGAATAAGCTTTTCAAATAAATTTTTCGCAGCTAACGTATTTGTTAGAGACCCCCAATATCTTACAAATATAATTATAAGTTACTTTGAGAGAGAGTACTAGTCTACAACTCCGATGAGGGCGTCGAGAACTATGCGATAGCCAGTCGAGTTTCGCAAGGATCCGTCCTAGTCCCTATCTTGTGGAATGTTATGTACAATGGGGTCCGAGAGCTGGAATATCCTAAATATGTAGAGCTTCTAGCCTACGCAGATGACCTCATAATAAGAGGAGTCGCAAATCACATAGAAAAGCTCAGGCAACCATGGCCCTGTAGCTCGCGGAACGAACAGAGGTAATGCTAGTGAGCGCAAGAAAAGTGTGTGAAAATATGTGAATCTCGGTTGGGTGGTGCGAGTAAAATTCGTAGCCATCAATAAAATATCTTGGTGTGGTGTGGTACTGACCAGAGGCTGTGCAACTTGATACAAGCTATCGAAAAGGCGTAAAAGAATATGTGGCGATCATGAAAGGATGATTACCAATAAAGGTTGTGTGCGGTCAGCTCGTCGACCTCCGCTAGTCAGGGCAACAAACTTCGCTATTCATGGCCATTTTAATACCGACAAGTGCATTTCGAATATTCCTTGGTGCTGCTAGTGGACTTATAGATTGATTACCAATATGAACAGTTGGGCGGATAGAGAGCAGTGTGAGCTTAATATCCACCTTATTGAGTTCCGTAGCCGGCATTGTGTTTTAGGGCCTAGCTTTATGGATTGAAGCCCTTCTTGTTCTTTGTGTTGCTACGCTATAGTAAACGTTGAACACGTCTTTTCCCCCGCTTATCAGCTGTGTTCTGCTGTAAGGGGCGACTAATGTACACTGACTTGCAAGGTTTATAATGGCCAAAAAATCATTCGCATGACAGTCGGGCTAGCCTCAGAAAGAACCAGTCGCTGAGCGATCCGCATACATCCGGAAAAGGACTGTTACTTGCCCTATATTTTCTGCACTCCTTCGTGGAATGTCTTAGTGGCTATAACAACAAAAATAAGTCCCCGGCGCCGATATTAGCCCAAGTGAGATACTGAGAAAACTCCATGTCATATTATGTATTACTTGGGCGGTGATTCCATAGGATCGGCTTCGGGCGGGAGTAGGTTTCGATGCTTCTCGTACTAATAAAAAAACACATAAAGCAACCGCGTGTTCCATTGATATTCTCCTAATTTCAAAAATTATTTACTTCTTTTTCTATTGGGCAATTTTGACCCACTTATACATCATACGTAACTATTTTTGTCCAGCCCATCCAGTGAATGGTAAATTTAAACAAAAACCTTTTTTAAGTGTAATTTTACTAAATAATAAAAGTCAAAAAGTTTCACCAGTTTCCTATAAAAAGATATGCAACTTTCAAAGTCGTTTGGGCAATTTTGACCCACTTATACAGGATAAGTGTTAAGTAAATGCAGTATTTGATATGCCACCTCGAATTCAACGTATGATTGGCAGTTATTAATGGCGAACATGGAAAAAGGAAATAAAAGCGATTTTTGTTTGTCATGAAATTAGTACCTACATAAATGCTATATTAAGGAGCAAAAACATACATATGTACGTAGGTAAGTATTTTGATTAAATTTGTTTATTTAATTTTAATTGTTTGTATGAATAATACATTTTTATGGCCAGCTTGTAGGGATAGATTAAGATTAATCAAATTAACTTTTTATAATATACTAGAGTGCTGCCTACTGTCGAAACTCGACAGTTTTTCTAGCTGTTTTCTTATGACTAAGGTGCAACTGTAGTTTTTGTATAATTGTTTGTTGTTACTGTCACTGTTACTATTTTGTTGTTGTTCCTGTTGATGCTGCTCCTTTTGT